>SJYX01006455.1:0-91326 GCA_006410675.1 Oreotragus oreotragus
AACTAGACTCGCAGTGTGACTGCAGACACTTTTGTTCTCAGAATCCAGAGAGCCTGCTTCCTAGAAAAGTGCTCTTTCCCACGGGGACTCCCATCTCTGAGACAAGCGCCCTCCGAGAGCCAGCCATGGGAGCACCAAGGGACTAACGGGAGTGAGGAGACTCTCAGAAGGGTGATATCTGCGGTGGGACTTGGAGGATGGGGAGACGGGACACAGGGAGAAAAGAAAGGGGCCGGCACCCATGGGAGAGGGGACAGCTTGAGCAAAGGAACAGAGGCAGGACACATCCCGAGCCTGCTATGCAGTCGAAGAGGAGAACTCTCAGTTCCAACCCTCAGCCTCAGCTCCCTCCTTTTAATATTTTACTTAGTGGTTTGGGTGTTTAGTGGGCTGTCCCTGTGAGAAGGCAGTGGAAGAGATCTTGGAAAATAACTACTTCTAGAGGACAAAACAAAGTCACCTGATGAGCTCAGCTAAAAGGCAGCTAAAAGTCCCCTGCCCCTGTCCCCCACCCAGAGGGGAACAGCCACTGAGGCTGGTACCCACCCAGCACCATTCTCTGCCAGAAGACCAACCAGCCTCACTCCCCCTGGGCTTCTCAGACTCACAGTCCTTATCTGGAGAGACACCTGTTGTGAAATGTTCCCGCAGAAAACAAAGCCTGAGGAGGCTACATGCAACTTCTATGCAGATTCAAAATTGTTTCAAAATGATATTAAAAGAAACAGAACAAAGCAGGGTTGGGAATATGCAGATGAAGCCCCATTGGTAAATACTGATAAGTGTTGAAGTTAGATGATGGGTGGGTTTTTGAGGGTGCATTATATTATTCTCTCCAAGACACTTGAAAATTTTCCACTTAAAAAGGTTATTTAAGAGCTTCTCTGGTGGCTCAGTGGTAACGAATCTGCCTGCCAATGCAGGAGACACGGGTTTGATCCCCAGGCCAGGAGGATCTCACATGCAACTGATCAACTAAGCCTGTGTGTCACAACAACTGGGCCGGTGCTCTAGAGCTTGGGAGCTACAGCCACTGAGCGCATGTGCTGCAACTAGTAAACTCTGAGATCTAGAAGCTGAGGAGCTAGTTTAGTTGGTTGAGTAATAGTGTAGTTCTCACCGCAATAAGAAGCCCACGCACCACAGTTAGAGAGTAGCCCCCCGCTCGCCACAACTAGAGAAAAGCCAGGCAGCAACGAAGACCCAGCACAGCCAAGAATAAATAAATATATTTTTTAAAGTTATTTAAGGACTTCCCTGGCAGTTCAGTGGTTAAGACTCCACACTCCCAAGGCAAGGGGCACGGGTTTGATCCCTGGTTGAGGAACTAACCACATGCCAAGCAGTGTGGCCAAAAAAGAAAGTTATTTGAAAGTTTCAGAAATGTACATGAATGTTCATAACGACATCATTTATAATAGCTCAAACTAAAAACAACCCAAACATTCCCCGACAAATGGATTTAAAAAATGTGTTATATCCACATAAGGAAACATTATTCAACGATAAAAAGGAGTAAAGTACTGACATGTGCTATAATAGATGAGTTTAGAAAACACTACACTAAGTGAAAGAAGCCAGACACCAAAGGACAAATATTGTATCGTATAGACTCCATTTATATTAAATGTCCAGAATAGGCAAGTCTATAGAGACAAGAAGTAGGTTAGTGGCTGCTGGGCAATTGAATGGAGGAATTGAGAAGTAACAGCTAAGGGGTTTGGCGTTTCTTTAACAGGTAATTAAAATGTTGTATGATTGTGATGTTGGAGATACAACTGCAAATATACAAAAAGCCATAGAAAAAGAGAAACAGCCAGTAAAGGCTCCACGCCATGAGTTTTCATAGGCTTCAATGTGAGCTCGGGCAAAGGGTGAGGCATGGACCAGCCCCTGAAACAAGGTCTGTCTTCCTCGTTTATGGCTCAGCCAGAGGAATTCACAGAATCTAGCCCAGTCTGAAGCCTCTGGAGCAACACCGTTTTTCTCTCTTCTGGAAAAATCCATGCCCCATTAATAAATATGGAGTTTTGTTAGTCCTCAAACACCTGACCCATTTCCACTGCCCGGTTTTAGTTTTGCTGCGAGCACTGGGGCTTAACTGAGGCTGCACGCCGGGATCACCTGGGAGTTGAATAAACGCTGGTGCCGGCTTCCGCCCCAAGAGATCCTCATTTAATTAGTGTTGGGGAGAAGCCTGGGCGGTGGATGTTTTCAAAGCTCCCAGGTGATTCAAACGTGCAAGATTGAGAATCATTGACTAAGTGAAGAATTTTTTAATGACTAGGAAAAAATATCAAAAGTATAGCATGGAGCGGGGGAAGGCAATGGCACCCCACCCCAGTACTCTTGCCTGGAAAATCCAATGGACGGAGGAGCCTGGTGGGCTGCAGTCCATGGGGTCACTAACAGTCGGACAGACTGAGCGACTTTCACTTTTCTCTTTCATGCATTGGAGAAGGAAATGGCAACCCACTCCAGTATTCTTGCCTGGAGAATCCCAGGGATGGGGGAGCCTGGTGGGCTGCCGTCTATGGGGTCACACAGAGTCGGACACGACTGAAGTGACTTAGCAGCAGCAGCAGCATGGTGAGTATTCGGTCATGAAACTTCTCTTTTAGATTTACGTTCACACTGGGTCACAGTATAAAAAGTACTTCTTATTGTAACCTTTTAGCCTGGGAGTTTGGAAACCCCAGGTTGACGGTTCCTGTCAGTCACCAAGCTAAATGAAGGGGACCCACCAGAGGCAATCAGGTGCCCCCCAGCCTCTGCGTGAGCCTCTCCAAGGACAGATGCTCCCTTGCTTCCAAATAGCCCTTTCCCACCTTGGACAGCTCTTGCTGAATCAAAAGCTGCCTTTCTGAAACTCTCACATCACACCCTGACACCAGAGGACTGAGGTCTTTACCACTCCCTGAAGGCATTATGTGTCCCAATCATGTGACTTTGCTCTGTTGTCAAGCAGAGTCCGGCTAGAAGCTGAGGGTCCTGCCCAACCTGTCTCTACATGTCTGATTTCTACTCATCTTTCAAGCCCCTAGACTTCCCTGGTGGCTCAGACGGTAAAGCGTCTGCCTACAATGCGGGAGACTGGGTTCAATCCCTGGGTCAGGAAGATCTCCTGGAGAAGGAAATGGCAACCCTCTTCAGTACTCTTGCCTGGAAAATCCCATGGACCGAGGAGCCTGGTAGGCTACAGTCCATGGGGTCGAAAAGAGTCAGACACGACTGAGCAACTTCACTTTAGTTTTCAAGCCTTATCTCGAATGCCCCTTCCATGAGGTTTTCCACTATGGGATCTGTTTGCTCTCTCCCTCTGCACTCTTCTGCCTTTTAATTTTCTAATATACAGTTGGAACTTATTATACTATAACTAGTTGGTTACTGCCTTTGAGTTTGAATAAACCGTAAGCTCCTTGAGGGCATGGGTGGAGCTTCATCTTGTGCTTTATCTCTGTATCTTCTGCAGGGCCCAGTATATGCTCCATACACAATCACTGGATACATGAATGAACAACTGGCTTACCATGAAGTTTTTATAGGGAGGAAGGTACCAAGTAGCAGCTTAAGTGGGGATGAGATTTTAAGTTCACCAAATCCTCATTCTTTAACAAGAAAAAAAAAAGCATAACTTTGGCATTTGAGCTAGTGCTTGAAAGGTAAGTCGAAATTTGACAGGGAGAGACAGGTCGAGGAGTAGTTTCTAGCCTCAGGTTGGAAATCCTGAATCACCCCCACTGGTTGTCAGGGAAACCATCTCTCCTCAGATGGGTAAATGAATGAACATTCATTCTCTAATGCAGTTCTAATGAAAACCAGGCTCTTGTGTTGTTTTGCAAACATTTTCAGGTGCCCCCAAATTGCCCATAATGCAGAACTAGGCTCATGTTAGCAGAAGATGGACCCACTGCTGCCTCCGCTTCCAGTGAACAAAACACAATCTGAGGACAGAAAAACCCAGGCTGGAAACAAAAGGACGGGGGTTGGCCTGGAGGAGAGAGGCTGGGGGCGGTGGGGGGGGGGGAGCGTGTGTTGAAGTAGTCTTTTTAAGAGACAAGCCTGTTGTTTGTATGCAGATAGTACAATTAGTTACACATAAAGTATAGCATAATTTACCAAGGAACTTTTAGAAATATTTGAGGATGTTCATGAGGTTGCCCTAGACAATATCAACAAACAAAAGCCATCAACATTACTTTATATCAGCAATAATCAATTAAATTAGAAAATGCCGTAGAAAAAAGATCTTATTTCCTATAGCAACAAAAGCTATTAAATCTCGTAAAAGACACAAAAAATCTTTACTGAAGGACAAAAAAGGTCAGAAGAAATAGAGAGATGGGTAGGCTATTAATATATTATAAGTGAGAAGCTATAATTTCAATCAAAATCCTAATAGAGCTCTTTCACATGGGGGAAAAGGGGGTCAAGAATAAGTCAAGGGATTTCCCTGGCGGTACAGTGGATAGGAATCTGTCTGCCAATGCAGGGGACACGGTTTCGATCCCTGGTCTAGGAAGATTCCACGTGACATGGTGCAACTAAGCCTGTGCACCACAGTTACTGAGCCCAAGCACTGCACCTACCGAAGGCCGGACGCCTGGAGCCCACGCTCCACAAGAGAAGCCACCACAATGAGAAGTCTGCAGAGCGCAGCTAGAGGGTAGCCCCTGCTCACTGTGCTAGAGGGGAAGCAAAGACTTAGCGTAACAACAATAACAGGCAAAAAGAGTAAGAGAGTCAATAATTGAAGAAGAAATTTTAAAAAGGAGAGGGCTGCAATATATGCTATATCCCTTATTATAAGACTATCATGATCAAAATACTGTGGTATAGTGCAGAAATAAGACAAATTCACCAATAGAAGAGAAGAGAGACTCCAGGGATTCCAGGAACTTGAATAAGCCAGAGGCAGCATCTTGGACAAGTGTGGAAAGAGTTGCCTATAAATAGTGTCGGGTATTTGGTTACCACAATCAAAATCTTCTATTTCTACCTCAAAAGAGCTACAAAATAAATTTCAGATGGATGAACTTAAATGTGAAAGAGCAAAATTTCCAAACTCTTGAAAGAAAATACAGAAATAATCATTGTAACAAAGTAAAGATATTAAAAAACACAAATTGTAGGCAGAAAAGATTTGATATCCCTGACTGCATCAAAATTGGAATTTTCTGAGTAATGAAAGACATTGTCAGATAAAAAGGCAAGCTATGGAATGAGATGAGGGAGCTGCAATGTCCACAACTGACAAATGATTCATGTACAGCCTATATAAAGAACAGGGCACCCCACCAGTACTCTTGCCTGGAAAATCCAATGGACGGAGGAGCCTGGTGGGCTGCAGTCCATGGGGTCGCTAACAGTCGGACAGACTGAGCGACTTCACTTTCACTTTTCTCTTTCACGCATTGGAGAAGGAGGCAGCAACCCACTCCTGTATTCTTGCCTGGAGAATCCCAGGGATGGGGGAGCCTGGTGGGCTGCCGTCTATGGGGTCACACAGAGTCGGACACGACTGAAGTGACTTAGCAGCAGCAGCACACGTTGAAGAGAAAAAGATTACCAGGAAAGGGTTATGAGCAGGTAAGTTACAGAAGAGGAGACACAAGTAGGGACTTCCCTGGTGATCCAGCGGCTAAGATTCTATGCTCCCAATGCAGGGTCCTGGGTTTGATCCCTGGGCAGTGAACTAGATCCCACACGTCACAACTAAAGATCTCCTGTGAACTAAGACCCAGCACAGCCAAGTAAAACGTTTTGTTTTTTTAAAGAGAAAACACAAGTGGTTGATAAATACATAGAGATGCTTAACAACACTACTAATCAGGGTGTGTAGATTAAACAAGCAAAATGAAATGAGATATAACTTCACACTCATCCGATTGACTTAAAACTCTTCAGTCTTGGGAGTTCACTGGTGGCCTCCTAGTTAGGATTCTGCACTTCCACTGATGTCGCCCAGGTTTAATCCCTAATCAGGGAACTGAGATCCTGCCAGCCACCTGGCCTGACCAAAAAAATTAAAAAACTCTACAATCTGACAGGCCCAAGGGTTGATGATGACACTGTGGGGAAATCAGGAGCTGCTAGTGGTTAAATGTATGGATGTGAGAGTTGGACTGTGAAGAAAGCTGAGCGCCGAAGAATCGATGCTTTTGAACTGTGGTGTTGGAGAAGACTCTTGAGAGTCCCTTGGACTGCAAGGAGATCCAACCAGTCCATCCTAAAGGAAATCAGTCCTGGGTGTTCATTGGAAGGACTGATGTTGAAGCTGAAGCTCTAGCACTTTGGCCACCTTATGAGAAGAGCTAACTCATTTGAAAAGACCCAATGTTGGGAAAGATTGAGGGCAGGAGGAGAAGGGAACAACAGAGGATAAGCTGGTTGGATGGCATCACTGACTCAATGGACATGAGTTTGGGTAAACTCTGGGAGCTGGTGATGGACAGGGAGGCCTGGCGTGCTGCGGTTCATGGGGTTGCAAAGAGTCAGACATGACTGAGAGACTGAACTAAACTGAATTGAGTGGTTAATTTGGTGCAACCACTTTGGCGAATAATTTAGCCCTAGTCCGGTAAAGTTCATGTGATATGTATCCTAGGGAAACATTCCATGTGGACCTGAGAGACTCAAACAAGGATGCTCATTGCAGTGCTGTTTATAACAAAAGAAACTTGGCCCTGTCCATCAACAGCATGGCTAAATGAACCACGACACAGTTTTAATGGAATAGATACGGAAAGAGGTGAAGAGCATTAAAGGAAATCAGGAGACCCAGTCCTGGTTCTTGCTCTGCTTCCAACTGGTGACAGGATGGGACAAGTCACGTGTCCCTCTTTGCTGAGTGCTCTCCCCAGTCGTTCTCATGGCTCACTCCCTCCCCTCCTTCAGGTCTTTGTGCAAATTCCACCTACTCAGAGAGGCTTCCCTGACCCTGGTGTCCATACAACCAGTATCCATGCCCCTTGACACTGCTTTGTCAAGAAGCAGAGTGGCGGGATTTCCCTAGTGGTCCAGTGACTAAGACTCTGAGCTCCCAATGCAGGGGGCCCAGGTTCGATTCCTGGTCAAGGAACTAGATCCCATGACTATCCCTCATGCCACAACGAAGATCCTGAGTGCCACACCTAAGACCTTGGTGCAGTCAAGTAAATAGATATTTATTAAAACAAACAAACAAACCAACAAACAAAAAAACAGCAGCATCAGCAGCAGCAAAGTGGCTTAAAGGTTAAAACACCAGCTTTACCAACTACTGTTTGCATGACCTTAGGCAAGTGATTTAAGCTTTCTGTGACTCAGTTTCCGCCTCTGTAAAATGGAGATAATAGTAGTTTTCAACTCAGAGGGCTGCTGTGAGCACTGAATGAGTTAATACACCAGAAAGAACAGCGCCTGATTCGGGGGAGGGCTGGTTAGTAGTAAATTGCACGGCAGTTAAAATGAATGAAGTACACTTGAGTGACGGTGGCTCAGTCTCATAAACATGCTGCTGAATGAAAAGAGCACAGCCTTCTCCCTTCCCTGAACTTCCCTCCCAGTCACAAGCATGTGGCCAGCACGCAGACTAGCCCTCGGTCACACCACCGTCAGGGGTCCTTCTCATGGGTCTGAGTCCCTGTGCCCTGGCATCCACATCCCTCACAGCCTGGCCAAGTCAGTTTTCAGTTCAGTTCAGTTCAGTCATGTCCGACTCTGCAACCCCATGGACTGCAGCACGCCAGGCCTCCCTGTCCATCACCAACTCCCGGAGTTCACTCACTCATGTCCATTGAGTCGGTGATGCCATCCAACCATCTGGGCAGTGTTTATTGACTGAACTGGATTAATTCTGAAAGTTCTCAAATGCCCAAAGACAGAGACACCACTGACCCTTCTGGCTGGTGTGTTTTAAGAAGTTGAACTAAAGACTTGAGGAAGTGGGGGCGATGGAACGGGTGAGTGACCCGAGCACCTGGAAAGAGAGAGAAATCCCAGAAAAGGGGGTGTCTCCAAGGGAAGGGAGTCTATGACTCCAAGACCAGGGAGTAGGGGACCCTCAGCCCTTTCTGAAGGCCTGTCCTAGGGTCTACTGGGTGACTGAAGGAGGAACTGTTACATTCACAGAGGACTTGTCATTAGAAAAAAAAAGATCTAGAAGGATCCCATCAGAGTCCTCCCACAGGCTCTAGGAGGGGAAGTGGGATTGGGGACAAGGGGGGAGGCGAGTCAAGGCTTCTTTTTTCCTTTATACTCTAAATACTTTTGCATTGTTTGAATTCAGAAAGAAGTGATTACTTGTGAATTATGAGAAAAGAAAAATTTATCTTGCACGGAAGGGGTACTCAGGGAATGGGTATTACAGTTATTCTTTAAAACAGAGAGAAAGACATCTCACCCAGCACAGATCCGCAGGCAGGAAGGGGCCCTGCTTGCTCCCCTCCTCACTCTGCAGCGGGCCCCTCATCCCTGGCCCTTCCTCCAACCTGTACCCTAAAGTGGATGCCCTCACTGCTCTCACTGCCCAGCCCCCTGCCCCGAACAACAGCCTCCTACTGCTCTCCCTGTTTCTCCCCCCGCCCCGCTTTTTTATTGCTCTTTCAACTTTATTTTTTTATATTTATTTATTTTTAATTATCAACTTTATTATTTTTTATATTTATTTATTTTTAATGGATTGATGATTGCTTTACAATATTGGTTTGATTTGTGTCATATATCAACATGAATTAACCATCAGTGTACATACGCCCCCTCCCTCTTGAATCTCTCTCCCTCCTCCTATCCATTCCCACCCCTCTAGGTTGTTACAGAGCCCCAGTTTGAGTTCCCTGAGTCAGAGTCTCTTGGACTACAAGGAGATCCAACCAGTCCATCCTAAAGGAAATCAGTCCTGAATATTCATTGGAAGGACTGATACTGAAGCTGAAACTCCAATACTGTGGCCACCTGATGTAAAGAACTGACTCATTGGAAAAGACCCTGATGCTGGGAAAGATTGAGGGCAGGAGGAGAAGGGGACAACAGAGGATGAGATTATTGGGTGGCATTACCGACTCAATGGAGATGAGTTTGGGTAAACTCTGGGAATTGGTGATGGACAGGGATGCCTGGCGTGCTGTGGTCCATGGGGACGTGAAGAGTTGGACGCAACTGAGCGACTGAACTGAACTGAACTGAGTTGTACAGCAAATTCCCACCGGCTGTCTATTTACACGTGTTGGTGTATATGGCTCCACGCTACTCTCCCCTTCATTTCACCCCCTCTTGCCTCCCCCAGTGTTGCTCTCCTTGTTTCTGCCCTCCCCGCTCTGTCTCACTCCGCACAGCCGGGCAGTTCACTCACTCAGGCCATTAACCCTCTAATGTAACCTGAGAGTGAGACGCGAGTAGAATCTCAGCTGGACAGAGTAGAAACTGCAGCACAGAGCATCCAGCCGCGTGCCCCAGGCCCACACCATGAAGCGCGCGCCCCCGGCCCGCACCGTGAAGCGCCAGCGCCGGGACCCAACCCCTGGGAGACTGGGCTCCAGCCCCCGCTTTCGGCCACCTGTCCCCTTTGCCTCCCTCCTTCCTCCCCACTCCCCAGGAGTGAAATCTGTTCTCCCCGCTACAAGGTCCACATGACCTGGCCCCTGCCTGCCCCTCCAGCCTCACCCCCCCCACCCCCCTCCTCACTCCCCAACGCCACGGGCTCCCCGGCTGGTCCTGCACCCAGAACAGTCTTTTCTTCCCAATCATCAAATGGCTTGCTCTCTTGCTTCACTCAGATTTCTGCTTGAATGTCACCTCCTCCAAAAGGGCCTTCCTGACCACCCTTTCTCAAACAGTCCTCACTTTATTCTCTGACCCTTTCCTGCTGCGATTTTATTCATAGTTTTGATCACTTCCTGATCTGACGTTATGAGACTACTTGTTTGGAGGCTTATCGTGTGTCTCCACGCTCTCTAGAATTTCTGTTCCGTGAGGGCAGGGACTTTGTCTCTAGTGCCCGGAACACAGGCTCACACAGAATGGTAGTGCGGCAAATGAATAAATGCCGCCCCCCCGCCTCCCCCCCGCCGCTGCCCAGGTGAAGCAGCCCACGTGGATGTCAGTCTGCTCCGGACCGGGTCTGGGCCTGCAGTGTGGGCTGCTCGGAACAGTCCCCCTCCCTTTCACGGGATGGTGCTCCTGCATCTCCGTGTGTCACCCCATCCTTCCCCCCGGGGCCTCCTGGACAAGTGGGGCAGCTGGCAAAGTGAGGCCTCCCATATTCCTTCCCAGTTTCCCTCTGCCAACCCCTCTGTCCATCCCTCCAAGCCCAGGGCTTTCACTTCCAGCCGCTTGGAAGCTGTTCTGACGAATCCACCTCCACTAAGATGATGAAGATGTCAATTTGTCCTTTCCAAGGATATTTGCATTTTTAAATGAGGCCAGGCTGGAGCAGCTCTTCGCCCAGTGTATACCTGTGTCATGGTGTAACTCCCAAGACAGGATGTTTCAGAGAGATACCACCTTTCCCTCTCCCAGAGCCTGGGAGACAGTGTCAGGTCAGGGGGCTGAGGGAGAGGGAGACAGAGTTCCAAGCTCAGCCAGTGGGTTAGAGACTGGGACCCAGCAAACCCTGACCGCAAATGCTATCCCACTCAACCTACATCTTCCCTTCCCACCACCCAGACGACCTGGCTTTGTTCCCCAAAGCATCCCCAAGCCACCCTCAGGCTCTGCTTTGTGGAACCCCTCCAGAGGCTCCCCAGGGAACCCAGAACAAAAGCCTTACCCATTTCGATCCCACAGATGGCCAAGGCTGCCACCACCGCACCTGCCGACGTCCCAGCGAAGCGATGGGCTGTTTCCAGCATCCGAGGGGCCAGGTCCCGAAGGGCGTCCACCGCCCCGGCCTGGTAGAAGGAGAGGAACCCGCTGCCCGAGAAGGAGATGGAATGAGGGGTGTCAGGGTCCCCCTTGAACACCTGTTCTTCCATTTCCTCAACCTGGGACCTCCCGGGGAAGGGAGGAAACTCTCAGCGCCAATGTGCCGGAACGCCAGCCACTCTCCTGTTGAAACTCGCAGCCAAGCTTCCCTGCCAGCTCGGAGCCTGGAGTGTGGCTGTCGCTCCCTGGGCGGCTGGGACGCCCACAGTGGCTCAGGCAGCAGCTGCCTGGGCCTGTTGAGCTCGGTCAGGAGGCAGCCCCAAAGCCCGGTAAAGGCCCCAGCGGGCAGCGTCCTGGCCCAGCGAGCGCCCTCCTCTGCACTTGCCTGGTACCCCTTGGATCGCAGGTGGCCGCCACGCAGGGCCGGGCCCAGGAAGAGGTGCTGCTCAGCCCTGAGCCCCAAAGGGTTCACTCATCGGGTTACAAAACCTCCACAGATGGGTATGGGATGGCACCTCCCTCCCCTGCACGCTGCAGCTGTAAAGGGAGTAAACGCTGGCCTCCCTCCAGGAGAGGGTATTCCTTTCCCACAGCGACAGGGCTGCCAAGTTGGCTCGGTTTCTGAGGGAGACTCGGCTCACAGCACCCATGCCCCCACCGCAACGCCCCTCCCTGGGATCCTGCTCCAGGCTCCAGGTGGCGTGTGTGAGGTGTGACACAAGTATTTTTATTTGCTCTTGCATAAGTGCCCCTTTGCTTACTCATCTGTTTATTCACATGTTAGGACTGGCCACCAGTAAAATTGTAAAGGAAAAGAGTTTGGGCCCCAGGGCCCCCACGCCCCGCCTCTCCAGCTCTCACCTTCTCTCCTTCGCCCTTTGCCAACACACCAACTCTTAGCACTCTCTGTCCAAGCCCTGAATCTCTGCGCTGTGTCCTAAGTGTCCCACAAGAAGCCAACCTGGAATCTCCACCGTTCTGTGTTAGGGCATCATACTATATTCTCACTTCGAAATGAGAGGTTTGGAGTGTCAGTATTCATGACATCTTATGTTTGAGATGTCAGTAAGCCCAAGAATGAACAGCCTGAGAGCCCAGGTGTGGGAGCATCTGGGTCACAGCAGAGAGATGATTTGGAGCCTGAAGGGAAAGGCAGGTGGTGGGGGGACCAAGGGTAGCGCCAGCGGGCCCTGGTCATGCCAGTCTGGAGCAGCGCATCATGGGCCTGGCAAGGAGAGTCTTCCTCACTACTGGCAAATGTCACTGCCTAAGGATGTTGCAAGACAGTGAACTGGCAGGTGTCCCCCTTCTCTGCCCCCCCCCCCAGGGCACACAGAAGCTGGGTCAGAATTGGAATAGAGACACAAAGTCTCCTGCCCAACGCTCAGTCCAGCTCTGTACTCTGCTGGGATGTGATAGCCACACTGAACCCACCAGGGGAAGTGACGTGAAATGAGGTGAAAGTCACTCAGTCGTGTCTGACTCTTTGCGACCCCATGGACTGTAGCCTACCCGGCTCCTCTTGTCCATGGAATTCTCCAAGCCAGAATCCTGGAGTGGGTAGCCATTCCCTTCTCCAGGGCATCTTCCCAACCTAGGGATCAAACCCAGGTCTCCCACACCGCAGGTGGATTCTTTACCATTTGAGCCACCGGGGAAGCCCAAACCCACTAGGGGCCCTCCTGCCAACTCTGCTCTCCTTACTGATCTAGTGGAACTTCACACTGGGGAGCAGAGCCCAGTGTTCGGTCAGGAAGGGGTTTTCTGTCTTGGGTAGGTAGTTCCAGCTATTTGAGAAGGGAGCTCCTAACTAAATGTGTGTCTGCAACAGAGAAAGCACGTTCGCACCTGTGTCTGCGCTTGTGTGTATATGTGCAGACTCACACACATACACAGATCTGAGGCCACCGACAGGCTGGGGTGAAGAGTAGGGTGAGGCTGGGTGGAGTCCAATCAGCTTTTGGCACATTGAGACCCTGCCTCCGGGAGATGGTAGGGAGTGGAAGCCCCATCCCCTAACACTGACACCTACACTTGGGAACAAGATAGACAAATGAGAAATAACCAGAGAACCATACAAGGCAGTCTATAATTAAGTACCAAATTGTGGAGGGCTGAGACTCCTACCAGAAAAGTTCAGAGATGAGAGTGAGCAGCATGGGCTGGAACCTTCAGAGAAGCTATGTCATAGAGTTGTGGGCTGGGGGGTTTAAAGAAGCTAGCAGGAGGAGTGAGGGTACGATTGCAAGAAGCAGTGTGCAGTCCTTACAGAGGGTGAAGGGATGTGATGGCAAGCAGTTACACAGGATGAAGTATTAGATAGATGTGGGTTGAAGCCCAGTTCTATTATTTATAGGCAGTATGACATGTGGTAACATCTCCAGGCCTCAGTTTTCCTCATCTGTAAAATGGGGACAATAATGCATATACTGTACAGGAACTGTAAAACATAAGATATGGTTATAAAATGCCTGGCATGTGGTGTGTCTCTTATTATCAAACGGCAATAAGGGCCAAGGCTTCTAGAACAGGTGGAGCTGGGAGCCAAGGTGGAAGAGAAAGATGGGGTCAACAGAAGAAGGTGGGATGCACTTGCAATGTGTAGGAGGAGCTAGAAGAATTCTTGAGGGGGGCAGTCTTGGAAAGGCAGTGAGACAGGCTGGAGGATGAGGAAGAAGGATAGAGCTACATCCTCCTATGGATGTTGGCGGCCAGGTTACAGAGGCAGCTGAAGAAAGATAAGTTAATGATGGCATTGCATCAGAGATTCAGAGGACCTAGGGACCGGTTGGATAGGCAGGATGAGTCATGGCTGATGCCCGTTTTTAGTCTGGGTGCTGGGAGGGGTGGGGTTGCCTTTGGGAAAACTAGGACAGAGCTGGGGAGATTGGGTGGAGGGTGAGTTTATGACATGTCTGAGATGATAGCAGGACATTGGAACTTTGGCAGAGGGGCAGGGAAGGCTCCAGAGAGGGGGAGAGAGACCCCTGCCATTGAGCAGCAGAGAAGGATGAGCAGCTGGAGGTAGGCAGGTGTCGTGTTGAAGGAAGACAACCTTGGACAAGTATTCTTCCTGATCATCTTGCTCTTCACAGCGAAAAAGGAGGCAGGGCCCCCTGTTGTATATGGACTGAGGGGGCTCCAGAAGGCTGGGACCCCACCACCCTTTCAAAGATAGCCCTGTGGGACTTCTCTGGCGGTCCAGTGGTTCAGTTGCAGGAGGCACAGCTTCAATCCCTGGTCAGGGAACTAAGATCCCATATGCCGTGCGATGTGGCCAAAAATTTGAAAGAAAGCAAAGACAGTGTTGAGTCCTGCCTCTGTTCCTGGCACCTTGCTCCTTGGGCCTGGCTGTTGGATTAGGCCACCGTCCTCACTGAGGAAAGACATTCTTCAGTTCCACGGGGATGGTGGAGACCACAGCAGGTACAGCACAGCGTCTATGCGTGCGTGCTAGGTCGCTTCAATCATGTCCAACACTTTGTGACCCTGTGGACTGTAGCCTGCCAGGTTCTATGCAAACAAGCAAACTAGAAACTCACTGGGAAGGCCCCATGGGCGCTGTCAACGTGTCCCCACACGCTGGCTCCGGCAGAGAGCTCTACACACCTGACTTGGGCTTTGGGGCCACAGGGTTCCCCCACCCTGTCCCTCATCTCATTTCCCATTGTTTCTGGTATTGAGCTCAAAGCCCTGAGAACTCCAAGTGGACACCGGCAGCAAAGGATCACCTCCTGACACTTGCATTTGATTTTGAAAGGCGGCTCGTAATCCTCTCAGGTGTTTTACCCCAAGTTAACTGCTCTTATGACTCATCAGCCTCTGAGGAAATCACATGTAAGAAACTGAGCCTGCTTATCACACATGATTCCAACAAGACAACCCGAAGGAATTTATAGAAGAACCTGGGCTTTCCAAAAATATGAAATATGTGAAATCACCCAGGACTCCGCTCTCAGGGAGAAAGACGGCATTGAGATTCTGAGTTAGCTTCTCGTTGATGGTATACCACCCTTTACTTAAATCTTATAAAAATGTTTATTTAGTGAAGAACCTGGTTGTTTCTGGACATGAAAGAATATGACCGTCATAGCATTGTCCTTGAGTAACCTTGGCAATGACATTTAACCTGAACCGAATGAAGGCCTAGCTTCTAGTTACAGTGAACAGAATATGAAGAGAAGCCTCTTGCTCAGTTGTATCTGATTCTTTGCAACCCCATGGACTGTAGCCCACCAGGCTTCTCTGTCCATGGGATTTCCCAGGCAAGAAGCCTACTGAGTATGAAGGAACAAGTTAAATGACACCATGTGAAAACAAAGACAAACTGAAACCGGGGGGAAGTTCTGGTAGATAGCATTGCTAGACAGCAGCCATTCCCAGCCTGCTGCTCCTTGCTCCCCTCCCCGTAAGCAGTTGCTGCTGCTGCTGCTAAGTCGCTTCAGTCGTGTCCGACTCTGTGTGGCCCCATAGACGGCAGCCCACCAGGCTCCCCCATCCCTGGGATTCTTCAGGCAAGAACACTGGAGTGGGTTGCCATTTCCTTCTCCAATGCATGAAAGAGAAAAGTGAAAGTGAAGTCGCTCAGCCTGTCTGACTGTTAGCGACCCCATGGACTGCAGCCCACCAGGCTCCTCCGTCCATTGGATTTTCCAGGCAAGAGTACTGGGGTGGGGTGCCATTGCCTTCCCCGCGTAAGCAGTTAAAATGGCAGATACTTGATTTCCCAGCCTCCCTTGCAGCTAGAGACCAACATAAGAGACAGTTCTGGTCAACGAAAAGTAAGGGGGAATCTGCTGGAGATATGGCGGCAGTCTTGTACCCATCAGGGGAAACAGGCAGACATACTAGTGTATTAGTTATCTATGGCCTTGTCACAGATTACTTCAAAACTTAATTCCTTCAAATAACATCTATGAACTTACACAGTTTCCAGGCTTTAGGATCCTGGTAATGGTCTCTCAAGGTCGTGGTCAAGCTGATAGCCAGGGTTGCAATCATCTCAAGGGTCGTGGGGATGGAAAAATCCACTTTCAAATGCACTCAGGTTGTTAGTAGGCACCAGACCTTGGCTGGCTATTGATAGAAAGCTTCACCACCTGGGCCTCTTTACTGCACAAGATAACAGCTTTCTTTTGCCAGAGTGAGAGGTGCAGGGGAGTGAGAGAGAGAAAGAGACAGTGTGAGCCCCTGATGGAAGCCATAGTCTTTCTACAGGATTCTTAGAAGTGAGAGCATCCCTTTTGCTATATTCACACCCCTCCCACATTTTACCAGGGGCTGGTCTGTGAGACCAGAAGGTGGGAATTCTTAGGGACAAAGGAGGCTGGCTACTTCCCTGAGGATAGCAGAAGAGAAAGACAGAAAGAGCCTGGGTCTTCGAGAAGACCATTGAGTGACTGTCCCAACCCCCAAACCATTTGTACGTTTCCTTTTATATCAGATAATTGAATGCCTTTATTGTTGAAGCCACTGTGCATTCGACATTTGCTGTTGAAAACCTCAGGACGAATGGAAAGACTATTCAATACGTCTAGTAAGATGTAGAAATGATCTTGAGAAGAAGAAAAAAAAAAAACTAGTCCTGTGCTTTTAGAGGAAATACTTTAAGGTATAGATAGTTATTATAGCTGAAATCTGAACATAAAAATTCTAAAAAATTCAATCTGAAAATTTAAGATGAATTTTATTATACCTTTTGGAAATTGTTTATCAACTATTTCTCTAGTTAGAAGAAATAGGATATTTTTTTCTTCCTTATTCCCCCTAGAAAACAAGTGGTGTTCTACTAATTAATAGCACTTGACTTTTGAGCTGTGTGACTTGGTTTTTATACACTTGATCAACATATATGTATATCCTCTGTGGGGTGAAAGTGTTTACACCTTTTATAAAAAGTCTGTAATAATGATAGTACAAGACTTAAGGTGAGAGGAGAAACTTGACACCCTTGAGATGGGGACAGAGCTTGCTAGGTTATGACATAACCCTGCCATGTTGTCCTTTCATATGACCTTGAGATCATTCATGCAAACGAAATTACACCTTCTTCTCATTATGAAACAGCTCAAACATACAGTAAAGTACTGAAAATAGAACAGCAAACAACCATGTACCTACCAGACAGATCGAACTGACCTTAACATTTTATCACATCTTGGACAAATATTTGCTTGGTTTTAAAGAAATGAAATATTACAGATAGAGGTGAGACTTCCTTTCAACTCTTTCCTGATTTTGCTCCTACTTTTCCTCCTGTGGGAAACCATGTCCCAGATTGGAAAGTCTTTCTCTTCCATGTTTTTATATTTTTATTACATGAATATGTTTTATAAACAATATATAGTATTGTTTTGTAAATATTTTAAATTTCATATAAGCAAACACATTGACTTATTCTGCAATTTGCTGCTTTCATTCAGCGTTGGGATACATGGCTCTAGTCGCTGCTTTCGGTAACCTATTTTATGACCATGGGCAATGTATTCATTATTCTCTTACTGATGGGCATTCAGGTTGTTTCCAGTGTTTTATGGTAACCAACAGTGCCACAGTGAGAACTCTTTATTGTACATTTCCCTTTACACTATATGGGAATTTCTCAGATCACAATGTGGGTTTATCAGTAGTATCCGTGGATTTTAATTTATGGAGGTGACTGAGTGGTGACGTGGAAAAGCTAATGCCAGTGAAAGAAAATTTTTATTACTTACATCCTGGATTCAAGGAGGCTTGCCATGCCATGCATGGCCTCATGGAGAGGGACCAGGTTTGGTCAGGAGACAGATGGGATGAGGGGAAGGCATGGCACAGAAGCTTGATTGTATTTTCTGCAAGGAAGGCAAGGCAGGGCGGAGAAAGAGCTTGGGATTGACTGATTTAAATAGCGTCAGCAGGCTCTGGCCTAGAGAGGTGGTCTCAAGGTGTCTGGAACCTAGTCCTGGGTGATTAGGGGAGGAGGAGTATTGCTTCCTGGAGTATAACAGCCAGATGGAGGAGGTGGTTCAGAGTAAGGGCTCTGTACTGGTTACTGTGCTATGAAAGGTGTGCTTTGAGCCCTTTGCTATCACTAAGAATTGGCCTACCCTAGGAGGAGTGTTCTCTCCTCAGTAGGAAGGCCACAAATGCCAGAGCATCATGAATACATACAAGAGGACATCCCTGGCAGTCTAGTGGTTAAGACTCTGCCCTTCTATTGCCAGGGGCGTGGGTTTGACCCCTGGTCAGGAAACCAAGATCCCACATGCCCCACCACAAATTATGTGTATATATATTTCTATACACACATATATGTTGTTGTTCAGTCACTAAATTGTGTCCGACTCTTTGTGACCCCATGGACTGCAGGCTTCCCTGCCCTCCATCATCTCCCAGAGTTTGCCCAAATTCATGTCCATTGCTATCTAACCATCTCATCCTCTGCCACTCCTTTCTCCTTTTGTGTTCAATCTTTCCCAGCGTCAGGGTCTTTTCTAATGTGTCGGTTCTTTGTATCACGTGGCCAAAGTATTGGAGACAGCAAGCTCAGCTTCAGCATCAGTCCTTCCATTGAATATTCAGGGTTGATTTCCTGTAGGATTGACTGGTTTGATCTCCTTGCAGTCCAAAGGACTCTCAACATATATACTAATATGTATATACACAATAGGAAAATAGGGCACTTCTTCCGTTTGACCAGCTGTTGCCAAATTACTCTCTGGAGTAGCTGTACCATTTTATGCTCCCAGTCAATAATAGATCTAATCGCTTCCCTTCTCTTGGTATCACTAGAGTTTTTAAATGTTGCCAATTTGGAGGATGGGCTTCCCAGGTGGCTCAGGGGTAAAGAATCTGCCTGCCAATGCAGGAAACACAAGAGACATGGGTTTGGTCCCTGGAGTAGGAAATGACACCCAACTCCAGTATTCTTGCCTGAAAAATTCCATGGGCAGAGAAGCCTGGCGGGCTTCAGTCCATGGAGCCTCAAAGAATCGGACACGACTGAATGACAGAACACAACAATCTGAAGGGTGTGAACTCACTGTTGTTCCACTGATATTTTCCTGATTATTTATGAGGTTAGGCATCATCTCATATTTCGTGTCCTTCCAGATTCCTCTTCTCTGAATTACTTATTCTTAGCCTTTCCCCCCTGGGGTGAGGGCAGTTAATAATGTGTAGGCACGGATGCTAATATTAGCTCCACTAAATGCATTGTAAATATCCTTTCCTAGTTTGTGACCTGTCTTTTGACTTTTTAATGATGTCTCTATGGTACCAAATTTTAAAATTTTAATGTAGTAAAATGTGTCATTCTTTCCCTTTATGGCTTAAGTGCTTGTATCTTTAAGTCATAAAGATGCCCTCTCATATTAAATAGAGTCTTGGTTATTTTAAATGATTTACGTATCAAGCCTAAGCTATCCATTTAATCTCCCTTGAAAAACTGCTTTCTGGTTTGTCACCATGAGTTTTAAAATATTGGCTTGGCCAAAAAGTTCCTTCAGGTTTTTAAGTAAAAATAAAAGACATACTTGTCATTTTCACCAAGAACTTTATTGAACAACGTGTTCACTGTTTTATTCCACTGCCTTGTGCCATTTTTCAGACAGCTTCATAAAAATTCCATCTTCCCAAAATGTTTTATCTTTTTTAAGTGAAGAACTGTTCCAGGTGCCTTTTACAGTTTTACAGGAATTGAAATATTTTCCATTACGAAAATTGCATAAAGAGTGAAATAAATGGACATGTGAACGTGCAGTGTCTGGTGAATATGGCAGATGAATCAGAACTTTGCAGCCAAGCTATTAACAGTTTTTGCCTGGTTATCAGAGAAACATGCAGTCTTACATTATCCTTGTGGGAGATTCTGCATTTTCTGTTGACTAATTCCAGAAGCTTTTCATGAAGTGCTGTCTTCAGTTGGTCTAACTGAAAGCAGTGGTGGTGCTGGTTGAGTTGCTAAGTCGTGTCTGACTCTTGTGACCCCATATGGACTGTAGCCCGCCAGGCTCCTCTGTCCATGGGATTCTCCAGGCAAGAATACTGGAGTGGCTTTCTGTGTGACCCCATGGACTGTAGTCCGCCAGGCTCCTCTGTCCATGGGATTCTCCAGGCAAGAATACTGGAGTGGGTTGCCATTTCCTTATCCAACTGGAAGCAGTACTTGTTGGAATTAATCATTTGATTTTCCAGAAGGCGCTCCCAATAGAGCCCCCTTCCTATCCCACGTATACACATCATCCTCTTCTTTGGATGAAGACGGCCTTTGGTGTGGTTGGTGGTGGTTCATTTTGCTTGTCCCACAGTCTCTTCTGTTCCACATTATTGTACAATATCCACTTTTCATTGCCCATCACAATTTGTTTTTAAAATGGAACATTTTCATTATGTTTAAGTAGAGAATTGCATGTGGAAATATGATCAGGAAGGTTTTTCATCTCTTATGTGAAACTCAAACATCAAAGTGATGAACATAACCAAGCTGGTGCGAATGATGTTCAGCACTTGCTGGATATTTTGAGCATGTCAGCTATCTCTCACATGGTAATCACACTGACTGTTCCCAGTTAATGTTTCAGCTTGCTTGCTATCTGCTTCAGCTGGTATACCTGTCTGTGGAGCGTGGTCCAGTGAGAAATCTCCAGCACAAAGCTTCTCGAGCCGCTTTGACATTTCGTCAATCACAGCACCTTCTCCATACACTGCACAAACATTTTCTTGCATTTTAGTTGCATTTTTACTTTTCTCATATAAAGCAAACTATGCTGAAAATGTTGCTTTTTTTCTTCTATCTTCAATATTAAAATGGCTACACAAAATTCACCAATTTTGATAATTTTTTTTAAAAAATGCACACTGATAATGATAGCTGTCACAATACAATCTAACAAAGCTGCTTTGAATCAAGCTAAAGACAACTAAGTGCTACTACAGCCAACTTACGGAGAGAAATGAATGAATATTTTGACCAACCCAATAAATGCTTGCAGGGATTGATCCTGCAGAAATACTGATAAGATTCCCTCCACCTCCTCAGTATATGCACAGGGTAGTTAAATAGAGCACCAATTGTAATAGCAAACATATAGAAAGTAAACTAAGTATCTCTCAGTGGAAAGCTAGTTAAATTAATTATAGTCAGCATTCATATATCACATAATGTAATTCTCTGCAGCCATAGAAAAGAATAAGGGAGATCTGGATGTACTCACATGGAAAGTTCTCCAAGATATATTGGTGAATAGAGAGCATTAAAAAAAAAATCCAAAGAATAAATATAATATGCTACCATTTATGTCAAAAAGGGGGGAAAAAAGATTCTCTATGTGTGCACACGTAAAATTTCAGAAAAAAAACTACTGAGGGTGGCCACTTCCGAGGAGGGGGACCAGGGTTTGAGGGTGGGAGGAAAACTCATTTTTCATTGCCAGTCTTTTCTGTTTTCATTGTTACTTGCATTACTGTAAACAAAGAAGCATTGCTGTAGGTGGTGCCATTTGCTGTAAGCTGCTATTGGGTTTGGCATTTGGAATATTCTGAGGTGAAGAGGGCCTTTTGTTCCAATAGCCGAGAAGAAATTGAATTATTAGAAGTGGGGCAGGAGACTGGGCATCATTGGGACAGTTTGATTACATGTGTTCTTTCTGCAGCTGGGTCTGAAGACAGAAAGGGCAGTGCTTACAGCCACGTGCTGGTTGATGAGATCCAGGCTTGCCTTTGTCTGGGGGAGGGGGAGTTGTCTGGGAACCAAAGGGAAGTGTCTGGGAGTCTGAGGCAATGAGAGATTGTCTGTGGGGATGCGCGTGGGGTGTGGGGAGACAGAGGGAAGAGGTTGTGAGGCAGTTGGACTTGCCCAGGTCCTGCAGCCCTGGGACCAGCTGTCTGAGTTGCAGCCTGGGCCACTGAAGGCTGAGTCTCCCAGCTGCAGAGTAGGAATAGGCTCCGCATCCCTCCCCCAGGGGAGGAGGAGAGCCCTCACCTCCAAGGCACTGGCAGGCAATCCTCTGAAGAGGAGGAAAAGCTAGGCTCAACCTAGGAAAATTCTCACCCAGTCAGTGGGAATTAAAGGCACCCCAAGTTTACTCTTGCTGAGATTTGAGAAGGGAAAGGGATTGAGTCAGCATTCACAGAACAAAGATAAAATGTACCCCAGGGTCAAGTCCAACGATCTTCTTCAAGGCAGTGCAGTGTAGTGGGCAGGGACCCCAGCTCTCTGGGTTCAAATCACAGCTGTGTCAATTCCAAGTTACTTCACATCTCAGTGCCTTAGTTTTCTTACACATAAAATGGGAAAAGAATAGTCACCTCCTAGAGGGTGTCCTGGCTTATGTGCTTATGAAGCATTAACCTTTGTAATTCCTCATTTACCACCTCTGTAAATTTCACTGTAGCTGGCACCCAGGGGAGTGACAGTCAGCATGTTGGGGGGTCGGGTCTGTATCTGAGGCGGATGCACGTTAACCAAGCTCACAAACCTGATGAATGAGCTGTAACCAACTTGTTCATTCACACAGTGCTTGTAGGAGGATCCATCGTCACCTTGATCTTCGCTCTTTTCCCCGTGGGAGAGCCCAGACTATACTCAGAGGCCCCTCGGGGGAACGGGGACACTTCTGTGCTCTTGTTTATTTCTCTTTCTGCTCCCTCTGCGTGACTGTCTGCCTCGTAGGGGAGGGCCCTTTGGTACATTGGAGGCTGGCAATTCATGGTTGTCAAATAAATACCTGCTGAATGAGTAAACGGTCCACACGTATTCCCTGACATAACCAAACACTGGAAGCAACCTGAACGCCCAACAACAACTTGTTATTAAATCACGACCCAGTCACCCCACAAAACCAAAGAGTCATTGAGAAGGATGATTTTAGTGAATGTATAGAAAGAGAAATGCTTGTGATGTAATCTTAGAAAAACAAAAGAAATCAAAATGGTCTGGGAATGATGTGGTGATCTTGATATTTTGTTAAGTGAAAAAGCAAGATTCCAGAAAAGGAATATGATATGATGCCATTCGTGTGAAAATGGAGCACAAAATACTTCTGACCAACAAACCAATTGACTAAAAACACCTGCACCTCTAGGAAGGGGACAGAGAGGTGGACAGCTGTGAACAAGCCACTGACAACTTTATGTGCCCTCTGAATGCTGAAGCTGAATGTGCTTCTGATTCAAAAAAAAATCAACTAATTTAAAATACTTTCTGGGGGACTTGCCTGGTGGCCTGCTAGTTAAGAATCCACCTTGCAATGCAGGGGACACGGGTTCGATCCCTGTCCGGGGAACTAACGGTCCAGAAGCCCGCACGCCGCAACTACTGAGCCCTGTGCTCTGGAGCCCTGAGCTCTGGAGCCCACGTGCTCTGGAGCCCTCATGCCACAACTACAGAGAGTGCAAGCGCTGCTACGAAAAATCCTGCCTGATTCAGTGAAGATCCCACCTGCTATTATACAACCAGGACCTGACGCAGCCAAACAAACGGAAAAACCCCTTTCTGCTACATAGCAAAGTAAAATAGTGCAATACATTTTCTTTTTCTACTATATTCCTCAACACTAAGGCACAGAGCTTTTAAAAACTGCTTTATTTATTTATTTTTGTCTGCGCTGGGTCCTCATTCCCGCACATGGGCTTTCTCTAGTTGCAGCGAGCGGGGGGCTACTCTCTAGTGCTGGGGTGCAGGCTTCCTGCTGCAGTCTCTTGAGACTGTCATGAGAGGATCACAACAAGTGGATTCTCTTGTTGTGGAGCCCAGGCTCTAGGGTGTGAGGGCTGAGTAGTTGTGGAGCACAGGCTTCGTTGCTCCACGGCATGTGGAATCTTCCCGGATCAAGGATCGAATGTGTGCCCCCTGCATTCGCAGGCATATTCTTACCCACTGCACCACCAAGGAAGTTCTAAGGCACAACTCTAACTCAGGTTTCAAAGTCTCTGATGTTGGAATACATCTCAATCAGTGGGCATTCCTAACAGGTTCTTGTGATGGATTTTCCTGCCCCTAAAAAGCATTTACTAAATTAATACTGAGTTTTAAAGTCAATGATATTTTAGGATCAAGGAAACAGTATATAAAAACGTGTCATCTGGAATGAAACTGTAACAGTATAAACCATTGTGTGATGGTATTGTGGGGATCTTCCTTTCTCAAAATAGTCCTGACTGATATTTTACATCATCTTTTCAAAACGTTTTTAAAAATATACTTTTTAACAGTTTTCAGGAGATAATCAATGGTTTTAGAGGGAGGGATTCCCCAGCACCAGGGTATAGATAACCCACTAAGATATTTAGTTCAGTTCAGTTGCTCAGTCGTGTCCAACTCTTTGTGACCCCATGAACCACAGCACGCCAGGCCTCCCTGTCATCACCACCTCCCAGAGTCCACCCAAACCCATGTCCATTGAGTTGGTGATGCCATCCAACCATCTCATCCTCTGTCATGGCTTTCTCCTCCTGCTCTCAATCTTTCCCAGCATCAGGGTCTTTTCAAATGAGTCAGCTCTTCGCATCAGGTGGCCAAAGTATTGGAGTTTCAGCTTCAGCATCAGTCCTTCCAATGAACACCCAGGACTGATCTCCTTTAGGATGGACTGGTTGGATCTCCTTGCAGTCCAAGGGACTCTCAAGAGTCTTCTCCAACACCACTGTTCAAAAGCATCAATTCTTCGGCACTCAGCTTTCTTTATAGTCCAACTCTCACATCCATACATGACCACTGGAAAAACCATAGCCTTGACTAGACAGACCTTTGTTGGCAAAGTAATGTCTCTGCTTTTTAATATGCTGTCTAGGTTGGTCATAACTTTCCTTCCAAGGAGTAATGTCTTTTAATTTCATGGCTGCAGTCACCATCTGCAGCGGTTTTGGAGCCCGGAAAAATAAAGTCAGCCACTGTTTCCACTGTTTCCCCATCCATTTGCCACATAATGATGGGACTGGATGCCATGATATTCGTTTTCTGAATGTTGAGCTTTAAGCGAACTCTTTCACTCTCTACTTTCACTTTCATCAAGAGGCTCTTTAATTCTTCTTCACTTTCTGTCATAAGGGTGGTGTCATCTGCATATCTGAGGTTATTGATACTTTTCCCAGCAATCTTGATTCCAGCTTGTGCTTCCTCCAGCCCAGCGTTTCTCATGATGTACTCTGCATAGAAGTTAAATAAGCAGGGTGACAATATACAGCCTTGACATACTCCTTTTCCTATTTGGAACCAGTCTGTTGTTCCACGTCCAATTCTAACTGTTGCTTCCTGACCTGCATACAGGTTTCTCACTAGGCAGGTCAAGTGATCTAGTATTCCCATCTCTTTCAGAATTTTCCACAGTTTATTGCGATCCACACAGTCAAAGGCTTTGGCATAGTCAATAAAGCAGAAATAGATGTTTTTCTGGAACTCTCTTGCTTTTTCCATGATCCAGAGGATGTTGGCAATTTTATCTCTGGTTCCTCTGCCTTTTCTAAAACCAGCTTGAACATCTGGAAGTTCACGGTTCATGGATTGCTGAAGCCTGGCTTGGAGAATTTTAAGCGTCACTTTACTAGCATGTGAGATGAGTGCAATTGTGTGGTAGTTTGAGCATTTTTGGGCATTGCCTTTCTTTGGGATTGGAATGAAAACTGAGTTTTTCCAGTNTTTGAGCATTTTTGGGCATTGCCTTTCTTTGGGATTGGAATGAAAACTGAGTTTTTCCAGTCCTGTGGCCACTGTTGAGTTTTCCAAATTTGCTGGCATATTGAGTGTAGCACTTTCACAGCATCATCTTTCAGGATTTGAAAAGCTCAACTGGAATTCCATCACCTCCACTAGCTTTGTTTGTAGTGATGCTGCCTAAGGCCCACTTGACTTCACATTCCAGGATGTCTGGCTGTAGGTGAGTGATCACACCATCGTGATTATCTGGGTCATGAAGATCTTTTTTGGACAGTTCTTCTGTGTATTCTTGCCACCTCTTCTTAATATATTCTGCTTCTGTTAGGTCCCTACCATTTCTGTCCTTTATTATAAACCTACAATAATCACCACTTCCTCACATTAGCTTAGTTTAAATAATTATCAGACAAAGCTCTGGGCCCTAACTCTACCCGTGGTTACAAGGAAAGACCTATTATCCTTGGACTTTTCCTGAGATGTCCATCTTCCAGGGATAGTTTGTCAAACCTGAGATAATACTTACTTGGCCACTGTGGGTGTCTATTCCAACAATCAGTTCAGACCTCGAGTTTTGATCGTATGACATGTGGGATACACTAACAACTGTCTAACTGATGATTTGAAGTCTGACAGGAATTGCCTTAGAAACTATTAGAAAATTTCATGTTTGCAAATTGCTACCAGCTCTTGTTACTCAAAGTGTGGTGTGTGAACAAGCAGTATTGATTCATACTCCAGATCTGCTGAATCTAAGGTCTGCTTTTGACAAGATTCCCAAGTGATTCAGATGCACATTAGAGTTTGAGAAGACCGACTGTAAGCTATCAAGTGCAATATAGATGTCAGCTGTACTTCATTAATAAAAACAAAGTCAGTAATAATTTCTTAATCTCTTTTCAGAGACCCTTATATTATCACCTCATTTGGTTTTTATAGCAAAGTACTGAGAGGTTTTAAATCCTGATGTATAGAATGGGAAACAAGATTCAAAGAATTAAAGTGAAACTTACTACATTGAGTTTTGATTAGCCCTTTAATTGGGCAAAGGTTTGCTAATTCATTGCTCAGGTACTCCTGTGGTTTTTTGATGATGCAAACAACTGATGTCTAGCCAAAATGGGAGGTAAGCCCCTCACATCCCTTTGAACATCGTTTTCCAGTCTCTGCTAGGATTGTGTTCCTTTCTCAACGCCCAGGACTGTCTTTCCCTCAGGAGGAGACAGATGATAGTTTGTCCGGCCCCTCTTGCTGCTTATCTGGGGGCCCAGAGTGGTCTCAACCTGGTCTCAACCTGTGTGGGGTGGGAGAGGCAGGTAAAGGAGTCTGAGACCAAGGCTGAAAGTTAAGTAGCCTCCACAGCCAGTATAACAGGTTGCTGGTCTAGGAAGCCAGATAGGTCCTTACATCAGCCTTGTGAGGACTTCTGAATTTGAACTCCAATTGAAATGGCCTATTCTGGACTTCCCTGGTGGTGTGGCGGATAAGAATCCACCTGCCAATGCAAGGGACACAGGTTCGATCCCTGGTCCGGGAGGGTTCCACGTGATGCAGAGCCAACTAAAGCCTGTGTGCCACAGCTACTGAGCCTGCATGCTAGAGCCCGAGAGCCATGTGCTACCGAGCCCATGTGCTGCAACTGAGGAAGCCTGGAGCCTGTGCTCTGCACAGGAGAAGCCAGTGCAGTGAGAAGCTTGTGCACCGCCACCGAGAGTAGCCCCCGCGCCACGCAGCTAGAAAAAAGCCTGAGCACAGTAACAAAAGCCCAGTGCAACCAAAAGTAAATTAATTTCTTAAAAAAGAAGAATGGTCCGTTCCACTCAGAGGACCAAGACTAGGAGGAGATTAAGCGATGCTTAAAAATAATTCAGGATAAGTGAGAAAAGAGCAGAAACATATATTTCTCAAGAAACCTAATAATAACTTAAACCTAAGAGTTTATTTTTTTAAATCATCACGTTGGATTTTTGGCTATCTAATTGTTGCTTTGTTCAGCTGTTTGATGAGACATTGGAGTTTTGTTTCTAGAAAAGATGAGGAAACTGATTGCTTTCTAGCTCATTAACTATATCTCCAAATTAAGCCCTGTGTTCAGACCATATGAGCTCAGCACAGGAGCAGCCTGCCTGGACTGTTAGGAACCTAAGATGGAAAGGAGAGACCTGAGGGCTAAGCTCACAAGGCGGAAATAGCCACAATATACAGTAAGTTCTTCCTGAGTCAGGCGATCCAGTCTTGCATTTTTAATGTTAAATAAACATTTTAGAAAACAATTTGGCTATTTATCAAGAATTGTAGTCAGTTTTGTCTTGGGTGAGGCTGCCTTCAATATTTCTTTCAATGAGTTATTCCATTTCTGAAAATTTATCCTAAGGAGATAATCTAAGGCACTAGAAAAACTCTAGCCAGTACTATTCACCAAAACTCACCACAGTACTATTTTAGATATCCAGCATTGAAAACCAATAGCACCTGAGAGTAAAGAAATAGATAAATAACCTACAGTGTATCTAACAAATGATTAAGTAGCCATTTTTTAAATGATATTTACATTTAAAGTATATCTGGCAGGGACTTCCCTAGTGGTCCTGTGGTTAAGACTGTGCTCCTAATGCCAGGACCCTGGGGTCGATCCCTGTTCAGGGAACTAGATGCTGCCTGCTGCAACTAAGAGCTCGCAGCCAACAACCAAGATCCCAAGTGCCACAACTCAGACCCAGCACAGCCAAAAAAAAAAAAAAAAAAGGATATTTGACACTGAACTGGGTCCCTCTATTGCCTTTCATTTAATATATGAAAATGGTTGAAACAAAGTTAAAAATGGAAGTCCTAAGGCAAAGGTTATTTGTAGAGTACTAGCTATAAAATTTGGTCTAAGATATATCAGGAAAGGCCTGCCAGATGATCCTTTGTCCATCCAAACCCAAAGCCCAGCCATCCTTCAAGTCCGGAGCCAGCTCCCCATCCCTCCCTCCTCACAACTCCTACAGTACAGGTTGGCCCTTGGCATAGGCTGCCTTGTATAGTTGGTGCTTTCATTCAGTATGTATCTCTCTTGCTGGGATCCTTAGTATCAGTGTTTTAAACCTCTGGGTTTTATTCTACACAGCACACAGCTCAACCCCCGCACCCCATCAGTCACCCCGCCTTACTGACTTTACTTCCAAGCTTTCCTCAGCTCTATTCTTTCCTTTCTGTGCCTCCAATTAAGCCTCATTTCTCACATGGGTTCTTGCCATAATTGTAGCAACCAGTTCTGTATCAGTTATGGACGCTTTAGGCTGCAAGTAACAGTAAAGTCAATCTGCAGTGGCTTAAACAATGAGGAAAGGGTGTCTTTTTTTTTTTAAAAAAAAAAAAAAAAAAAGGATATTTGACACTGAACTGGGTCCCTCTATTGCCTTTCATTTAATATATGAAAATGGTTGAAACAAAGTTAAAAATGGAAGTCCTAAGGCAAAGGTTATTTGTAGAGTACTAGCTATAAAATTTGGTCTAAGATATATCAGGAAAGGCCTGCCAGATGATCCTTTGTCCATCCAAACCCAAAGCCCAGCCATCCTTCAAGTCCGGAGCCAGCTCCCCATCCCTCCCTCCTCACAACTCCTACAGTACAGGTTGGCCCTTGGCATAGGCTGCCTTGTATAGTTGGTGCTTTCATTCAGTATGTATCTCTCTTGCTGGGATCCTTAGTATCAGTGTTTTAAACCTCTGGGTTTTATTCTACACAGCACACAGCTCAACCCCCGCACCCCATCAGTCACCCCGCCTTACTGACTTTACTTCCAAGCTTTCCTCAGCTCTATTCTTTCCTTTCTGTGCCTCCAATTAAGCCTCATTTCTCACATGGGTTCTTGCCATAATTGTAGCAACCAGTTCTGTATCAGTTATGGACGCTTTAGGCTGCAAGTAACAGTAAAGTCAATCTGCAGTGGCTTAAACAATGAGGAAAGGGTGTCTTTTTTTTTTTGGCTGTGCTGAGTCTGTTGCTGCATGCGGGCTTTCTCTTGTTGTGATGAGCAAGGGCTACTCTCCAGTTGCGCCCCACAGGCTTAGTTGCCCTGAGGCATGTGGGATCTTAGTTCCTGGACCAAGCATCGAACCGGTGTCCCCTGCATTGCAAGGTGGATTTTTAACCACTGACCATCAGGGAAGCCCAAGGCTGTTCTTTTTATGTGAGAGAAAAGCCTTTTCCAGAAAGGGCTCCAGAAGACTCTCTCTCAGGGTCCACTAGCCATCAGTGGGTCACACGCTCATGCCTTAGCTGCAAGGAAGGCTGGGAAAGCCATCATCTGGCATTTTCAGTCTCATTAGTGGGATGCAGACTCTGTCAGCAGGACGAAGAAAAGAGTAAAGAGGCAGCTTCTGTTAGGGTAGGGAACCAGTATATTTGGTTTTAGCCAAAAGCCCAGGAAACAATGACAGGGAACCAGTCCTGTTAGCCCCAAACTCCCTGCCTTGGGTCTCCCCACTCTTTATTCCCTCCCCAACACTGCCACAATTCATTCATTCATTCATTCATTCATTCAACTGATTAATTTACTGTATTTGACAAGTTTGGCGAGTTTATGTTCCAGCAACAAACAGCAAGGGGGAAGACAGAGCATAGAGATTGGCACCACCTTTTACCTACTTCCATCTGAAAGTGACATTTATCGATTCTGCTTACATTTCATTGGTTAAAGCAAGTCCTGTGGCCACACCTAACTTCAAAAAGGCACGGAAGTGAGCTCATCCTTCAGTGCAGGGTAAGCAGTGCTAACAGGTAACCAAATCCATTGACTATATACTAAGAGAGGTGCTAGAGATGTATCGGCAAGCAAAGTATCTATTTTGAAAGCATTTTCAAAAGACTAGAAGGAATCGTCTACCACTTCCATTATGCACTCAGGCTAACATCTAGAGACTTCAATTGTACCACATCTTACATTTTTATTGCATTAAAAAAAAAAAAAAAAAGCCTGTCTGCCTGAATAGGCTGTAAAACCTTAAAGATGTCTTATCCCTCATTGTAAACCTCATTCCTACAATTGTGTCTAGTACTAGTAGAAACATAATAAATGCTTGTTGAATGATGTATGAGATAGGATGGGCTCGTCTATGGAACCGGAAGCCCAGATGAGGGTGGCTTAAACAAACAGGGTTTATATTTTAACATAGTGGGAAGTCTGACAGCCAGCAGCTGCTGGTTTCTCGGTTCAGCAAAGTCATCCAGGATCTAGACTCCACCCTTACACGTTGATACACCTGGTTTGTTGGCTTTTCCTCCCTGTGATTGTGCTTCTTGATCACAAAGGTGTTGCCACTGCTCCACATAATATATCTATTTTTAAAGCAAGAAAAATGAAGAAGAAGGGGCCGTAGCAGTGGGCTCTCCTCTGGTGACTGTACCTTCTAAAAAAAAAAACAAAAGAAGTCGCTCAGTTGTGTCCGACTCTTTGAGACCCATGGACTGTAGCCCACCAAGCTCCTCCGTCCATGGGATTCTCCAGGCAAGAATACTGGAGTGGGTTGCCTGTACCTTCTAGCAGGGAACAAAAGACTTCCTAGAAGCTACCCAGTAGCATATGTCTCATGGCTAAAACATGGGTCACCCCAAGCTTCAGGCAAGTTCAGATTTTTATGATCTGGTTCTTTATTGATTTTTCATAAAATAAAGGACCTTCATCACTACTGTGTCAAATCATTATTGAGTGCATCTTCAGTTCATGCTGGCACTATAGAATTTTCTCATTCAGTCATTGCAACCCTGTGACAGATGCATTATCGATCTATTTTACATATGAAGAAACTGAATCCCAGAGTAGCTTGTCTAACGTGCTCACTTACCAGCTAGTATATGATGACTCAGGAGTGTGAACTTCAGTGTCTGAGTCCAGAGCCTGTGAGCCTATCCTAGAACTGGTGAACTTGAGGTTTAGAGGGGAACAGAATGCTCATCAGACATAAGCCTTTTATTTTGTAGTGCTGAGGTAACCTGCTCAAGGTCACACAGCAAGCCCAAATCAGAGCCAGGTCCAGGACCCAGGAGTCCTGACCCCCAGCCCAGAGCTCTATCACACTGAGCTGCCGCTATTTAGAAATCTCATGTTAGTTTACTGATCTTTATAAAGACAAAAATGCCAAGTGGGATCCTGTGGACAATTCAGTTACAAAAAATATATATTTGACCTAAGGTTTGGAAAATTAGAACAAACTGTTTCCTTTTTTGGAGTCACAACTTTGTGATTAGCTGGTTCAAACTCTTTTATCCATCTCAGTGGAAACTCTATTCTGTACATAAATTTTTAGTTCTCAAGTGATAAAGAGAAAGGAAAGAATGTAATGGTCAGAGCCTCAGCTCGGGCTTACCAAGATTACTTTAAATTCCAAGCCCATGACCCAGAAATGCCTTATTTGTGGTGTTTAAACACGTCCTGTGTAACACAGCCTTGGGAAGCCTCTTGATAGATGAAATGTGTGCAGCTGGAATCCCATTTCTACCACCAGCTAGTGTGGGAACCTATGACCTGGGCCCACTGTGAGAACTGAGCAGAGCTAATGTACAGAAAGCATCTGGGATACAAAATGGGATAAACCATGCCTCATTTCCCCTTCCCCTGTCCTCTCACACTTCCCCTGCCGACTTGGGGCTGAAACACCTCTAAGCGTACGATTTGACAAGCAGCCTCTGCCTCACCATAGGGCTTCCTATTTCAGATGGTCAGAGTTCCTTTTGTCGACAGGACTCAAAGCCTTCGAGGGAAAGTTTGCTTCCGCTGAGAAGTCATTTTGGTGTGGCCTTTACGATCCTAGAGCATCAAGGTTATAAACCTAGGCTCTTGAATCGCACAGAGGCTCCGTCACTTCCTGTGTGTGAAGTTGTGTAGCCTCCTTGTGTCTCTGTTTTCTTCTCCATACAATGGGGGTAATAACAGTACCAATCTCAGGGGCCTGCTGTGGGGATGAAATGAGGCAACGTATGTTGCTCTGTAAGCACATCGTTCAGGTTTGCTGAAGCCTTATCGGATCCTTCTGTCTGAGACAGACTGCGACCTGCGACCCTCTACCAGAGCAACACAATACAAAGAAACTATAAGGGACTAAAACACACCTTCAGGCATGCTCAGTCAGGGAAATTATGAACAATAAGATACAAAAAGGCCACAAACCTTCTAGCCATTTCTGAGGTGCTAGGGGCCAAAGCAGGATGAGCCTTGAGCATGATTCCTGTACACGGTACCACCAAGAGGGTGGCATACCCCCCAAGCCATCCCTGGCCCAACCCCTAATCCTCCCCTTTCCTCACCCGATTTAAGGAACAAGCCCGCCCTTCTAGCAGAGCGAGCGAGGGGACCTGTCACTTGTTTTTGTTCCTTTGCCCTGTAGCGTGAGCCCCGGTAAAGCTCTGCCTGGATTCCTGGCTTCTTACCAACTTCTGTTGATTAAAGGGTCCAAGGACTCGACCTGGTAACGTATCTCTTCCTCGGTGTTTTTCATGAGTGTTCGGTATGGCTTAGAAAACATGTTCTCTGGTTCTTTTAAGGCTAAGGACAACTGGGCAAACGACAGGCTGTGACACAGAGCGGGGCAGCGCTGCCGACAGAGCTGGTGACTGTAGGGTAGACCCCTGGGCCCACAGGGCTCCGCCTCCAGCGCTCACCTGCCCTTCTGGTCTCCGGGCTTCCGTTCTCTGCTAATCACGGCTATTCAAATGTTTTCTCAGAAGTCTTAAGTAACCAGCACTTGCAGGAAGCAACAATTTAGTCAAGGTTTTAGAATTCTGTAATTTGGGCTTGAGAATGAAGAACTTTTTCAAGATCTTCTCCCAGAACAAGAAGAGCCAGTCAGGAAGGAACAAGTGTCTCCTTGGACAAACTTGAGGAGTTTGCCTGTCCTCCTCGTCCTGCTCCCTCTGCTCTGGGCCTTCCTCGTCACACTGTGACTTCCGTCCTCCACTTTCCCCCGTATGCTTGGTCACTCAGTTGTGTCCAGGCTCTGTGCAACTCCATGGACTGTAGCCCGCCAGGGTCCTCTGTCCTTGGGAATTCTCCAGGCAAGAATACTGGAGTGGGTGGCTGTTGCCGTCTCCAGGGGATCTTCCCAACCCAGGGATCGAGCCCAGGTCTCCCACACTGCAGGTGGATTCTCGACCGTCTGAGCCACCAGGGAAGCCCCACCATAAACGAGCTCTCAGATCCTTCTCCAACCTCTGAAAGAAATCCATGCAACGGACATGCACATTCACTAATGTGTCTCCAGCGTACACCAGGCACTGGGGTGACTCTGGGACAGAGCGGACGACAAAGACACAGTCCCTGCCCTCCTGGGGCTGCCATTCTTCTGGGCAGACAGAGGCGAGCCAAGTAAACAGGAAAATATACCGGAGAACAGGTGGAGCTGGATTTGACTAGGCTGGAGTTTTGCCAAGTGAATACAATCTAGCAGGTTTGAGGTATGGGAGGGGAGGGTGTGGACAAGAGAGGAGTTGCAATAACTAACCATGGAGTCCAGGTGGGGAAAGGAGAAGAGAAGGGATCTGAAGGGGGCAGTGAAAGGTGGTGAACTATGGGGGCTGTGGGAGTAACGGCTTGAAGAGCTAAAGAGAGGTTTGAGTGGGATCTTCAGGGGGCCTCAGGGTTAAGTGTGAGGCTGAATAGTGAGCCAGGGAAGACGAGGTCACTGCAAGAGAGCAGGCCAAGGAAGAGGGAGGCCAAGGCACCAGTGGATGGTGTGAGTGGACGGCGAAAGCACGGAGCACAGTGGCAAGACCAGGTGGACAGAGGACAGTGGGCTGGGAGTGAGAGGGACACTTCAGGACCCTTTGGGTGTGTGAGCTCCCCCTCCTGGGTTCCCCATCTCTGTGAATAAATGACTTTGCTTCAGGCCTCCCCTCAGTCTCAAAAGTCTGGCTCAAGAGTTAATGATTAGGAAATATGAACACACAGGAACAAAGAATAGCTGTTGGGCTGGGAAACTCATAACAATTTAGGCCATAAATCAGCTACAGAGCAGTCACTGAACTCCCAGTTCCCTGAAAGATATAGATAACGATGTCTGACACACATTCCTAAATTGTTTTTATAGAAACCAGACACTCCTCCCACCTACCCCACCCTCTACCACGGATGAAAACTGCTGACCATAAGCACACATCTCAGGCTGGTTGGGACCAGAAGGTTTATGATGTTGACTCCTGAAACATTACCCCATGACCTCACCACTCACCAACAGACAAAAGAGCTGATCAAGCACCTTGCGACCCACACCCCTAATATTGCCTTAAAAAACCCTCCCTGAAAGCCACTGGGGAGTTTGAGTCTTTGGAGTATGAGCTGCCCACTCTGCTTGGTCAATGATAGCAATCCACACTGTTCATTCCTTCACCACAGCCTGGTGTCGGCAGCTGGTTTTGCTGTGCGAGGGGCCCTGAAACAGGAGGGGAGGGGGCAGCACACAGCCTTTAAAAGAATGACACAGCCTGAGGACACAACCTAAACTGACTAGAACTGAATAGGTCCAAGTCAACTTCCACTAGACTTTGATCCTCAGTACAAGCCCACTGTAACACATCAGCCGGCTGCCACCTGTGGGGTCACACAGAGTCGGACACGACCCAAGTGACTTAGCATCAGCAGCAGCACATCAGCAGGCTACATGATGCATCCACAGGTGCCAAGACCAAACCTGGGCCCAATTCCTGGAAATCTCCACCTCTTTCCCAAAATGGTTGGAATAATCCTCCCACTCATTAGCCTAGGAAATTACCCAGCCCATAATAGCTAACTATAGCAGGTTTTGAGGTGGCCCTTTCCTTCTGAGGTGGCCCACACTGTCTGTGGGGTATGTCTCTCTCTAAATAGATCCACTTCTTACCTATCACTTTGTCTCTCAATGAATTCTTCCTGCAATGAGACAAGAACCTGAGCTTCATTAGGTCCCGAAACCAGATGTGTGATCTCAGTTTGAAGACCATGGATTTTGGCTGGGTTCAAGTCCCAGACATGTGGGTTGAGTCCCAAACTGGGTTTTGGCTGGATTGGAGTGCTGACACGTGGGTTCAAGTCCCAATCTGAGGTGAACGGCATGTGTGTATGCTCAGTCATGTCTGAGTCTTTGCAACCCTATGGAGTATAGCCTTCCAGGCTCCTCTGTCAGCCTTCCAGGTTCCCCTGTCATGGGATTCTCCAGGCAATAATACTGGAGTGGGTTGCCATTTCCTCCTCCAAGAGATCTTCCCGACTCAGGGATTGAACCCGCGTCTCCCGCCTTGGCAGGCAGATTCTTCTACTACTGAGCCACCTGGGAAGCTGTGAGGTGAATGGTTTTAGATCAGAATCCAGGTTTAGTAACAGCTTAAGACCCTCAGATGATTCATAAAATAGTGATGGTGGTGAGAGGAGGAGTTTGTAAAGTCATATTTAATAGTGTGATTTAATGTTACATTTGGAGAAAATCCCTTTTGCTTTTACTGTAAGAACTATAGAGAAGGAAGCTGTTCATGGCATGAAAAGCAGGCCTGAGCATTAAAAGGTTGAGCAAGACCTGGGAGTATCTTGTTTCATCCAAGATCAAAGCTGTCAGCCTAAGGGATATAGTTCTACCTGTGCAATAGTAAGCAACTCTTAACTGGTGGGAAGGTATCTAGCTTTTTCTTTTCAATATTTATTTTACTATTTATTTGGCTGCACCAGGTCTTACTTGCAGCATGCAGGATCTTTAATTGTGGCATGCAAACTTGTACTGTGACATGTGGGATCCAGTTCCCTGACCAGGGACTGAACCCAGGTCCCCTGCCTTGGGAGCATGGAGTCATAGCCACTGGACCACCAGGGAAGTCCCAAGGTGTTTAGTTTTATAGGTGAAGGATCGTCCTCTTCTATTTGTTTGCTTGTTTTTCACTGCTTGTCTTGTGGGATCATTAGTTCCCTAATCAGGTATTGAACTCAGGCCCTCAGCAGTGAAAGCTCAGAGTCCTAACCATTGGACTACCGTGACATTCCCCCAGGGACCTTCCTGCTGCTGCTGCTAAGTCACTTCAGTCGTGTCCGACTCTGTGTGACCCCATAGACGGCAGCCCACCAGGCTCCCCCATCCCTGGGATTCTCCAGGCAAGAATACTGGAGTGGGTTGCCATTTCCTTCTCCAATGCATGAAAGAGAAAAGTGAAAGTGAAGTCCCTCAGTCTGTCCGACTGTTAGCGACCCCATGGACTGCAGCCCACCAGGCTCCTCCGTCCATTGGATTTTCCAGGCAAGAGTACTGGGGTGGGGTGCCATTGCCTTCCCCAGGGACCTTCCTATCATCCCTAAAATACTACTAAGCAGAGAGCCATCATTTCAACAGTCTTAAAATGATATTATGACAATTTATTAGTGTCATATATTAAAAGCCACTGATTGAGAGTCAGTGGTATAGACTAGTTAGATATTCTAATAATCTTTCTAATCTTTGTTGGCAAATAAATAAGAAAACAAGGCTTGGAAGGCCCTGGCCATTAGTGTTTCTGTGTATGGAAAAACAGCCAGAGAGTAAGACTGTGACAAGGTTCCACCCTGAGTGTGGCCCAGGGGGAGTGAGTCTGGGAGTAAGGGGCCCTGGATTTCCATTCCTCCTCAGCCTGACGCCAAGGCCAAGTATGACCAAGCACAAGACAAGGTGGCTCTGAATCTCAGCTTACCCACCTGTAAAGTGGGGACGATCATCCTGCCAGGCCCACATAAGGTTGTTTTGAGGACCAAGTGAGGGGATGTTCCATGAAGTGAATGGTAACTCAGTTCACCTGTGTTGAGTGCCCCACCTACTGTGTGCTGGGCACAGAGGTTTGGAATTCAGCCTACTCATTCCCCAAAAAAGTACCCAGAAGACAGGACATGTACCCAGATAGCCAGAGTCTAGAGGAGAAAGTGCTAGGAAAGTCTAATTATGGAAGGGAGAAGTCTCTTTATGGTTGAGTTGATGGGCAGATTCAGAGGAGGACGTATTGAACGGTGCCCAGCGCACTCAGCGTCTCCCTTTCTAGAGCCTCATCTAGCAGATGTACACGCTCATGCCGGACGACCTGAGGCCAAGGCTGTTCACTGTTGGCTTTATTGCTGCACGAGTTCAGAAGCCCTCTGAAACGCCTACCAAAGAGAGCATACGTGGGCTCTACAGCAGAATAAGGAGAAGCTCCTTGTGAACCAACATGTTCCTTCCCCTTCCTCTCTCAGATTCTCAACTTGCATCTACCACAGTCATGATCACAGCTTCCCTGAGTGAGCTTCCCTAGGTAACAAAGAAAGCTTTGACCTGCCGGTAAGTGAACAGAGACCCCACTCTGCCCCAAGCCCCAGGGAAGAGTACTGTCCTCCTTTTGTAAAGAGCCTTATGGGGCCTCCTTTGGCCCAGGCTTACCAGGGCAGCACAGCCAATAGGTGCTGGCCTGGGATTTGTCCTAAGACTTCCTCGTTGATTTACGTATCTGCCACCCCATCCCCTTTGAGGCTATCCATTGTGTAAGGGTGGTGGTCAGTTTTCTTTTCCTTTCCTTGGTGAAAGTGTTAGCTACACAGTCATATCTGACTCTTGGAGACCCCATGGACCATAGCCCGCCAGGCTCCTCTGTCCTTGGGATTCTCCAGGCAAGTATACTGGGGATATTTCCCACCGAGAGATTGAACCTGGGTCTCCTGCCTTGGAGGCGGACTCTTTACCATCTGAGCCACCAGGGAATTCTTGAGGCAGGGATGGTCAAGGGAAGGAGATGCCAGGGTAAGCATCCCTAGGGAACGCATCTGGGGTGAGGTGGAGAAGGGGTGGAGCACAGCAGCATAAAGTTGGTTCTGGGTTGGTTCAGAGAGAACGGGGGGAGATACACACCATCACCTGAGAGAAACAAGGCTGGACAGACACAGCTCCCATCTTCAGAACTCGGGAAATTAAGGGACTTGCCAGGAAGAGACGGACAAGAGGGCCAGAGGGGAGCAAAAACTATCTTCCATTTTCATCTAAATGGCTCAGAAGTTTCCTGTGTCAGAAACCTACACACAGACTCCCTCACAGATGGACACACTGCCCCATCTCTATACAAAGCTATTCATTGCAGAACGGATTGTAAAACAGTGGAGACAACCCAGCGTCTATCAATAAGGAACTGGTTAGTCAGATTTTCATATGATGGGACACTCTTCAGTCCAAGAAAGAAGGAGGAAGTCTTTGCCACTATCATAAGGAACAATTGTCAAAATATATTTTAAGCAAAAAAAAAAAATGCAATGGTGCATAATAAGGGAAATAAAAAGTTAAATCAGAATGAGTTATGTATCAGTCTGTAAAATTTTAAGAACTGATAATTCCAAGCATTGGCAAGGGAGTGAAGCAAAGGGAACTCTCAATCAGCTGGCAAGTATGTGAACCGACACAACCACTCTGGGAAACAGTGTGCCTTTATCTATTTGAAGCTGACAATGTGTTTTCCCTCAGCTCAGCTCAGTCACTTCGATCGTGTCCAACTCTGTGTGACCCTATGGACTGTAGCTTGCCAGGCTTCTCTGTCCACGGGATTTCCCAGGAAAGAATACTGGAGTGTGTTGCCATGCCCTCCTCCAGGGGATCTTCCTAATCCAGGGATCAAACACATGTCTCATGCATTGAAGGCATATTCTTTATCAATGAGCCCCCTGGGAAGCCCCATGTGTGTTCCCTAGGCCCCTACAAATGCCCCTCAGAAATCCTTACCCCAACCACCCCGCTAAACATACACATACACCAGGAGAAACAATTAAGAACATTCATACCAGTGCTGATTCTAGTAGTAAAAAATTGGAAGTAACCCAAAGGTCCCTAAATAAGTGAAATGAAAAATTAATTGTGGTATTTTCATATGATGGAATTCCATACCAGAATGAAAATGACTGATATCACATGACTGTACCTCAGGACCCTTAATCTAATCATGGCTGGGATACAAGCAAGCTGTAGAAGATTGCAAGCAATACCCTTCCTTCTCTTTAAAATTCCAAATGGTAAGACACTGCACAATACTTACCGCATGATGACATGAACATTTGGCAGGACTATAAGGGAAAAAAAGGCATGATAAGCCTAACATTCAGGATAGTATTTAGGAGAAGAAAAGGTGCAGGTGAGAAGGGCCACAAAGAGGATTTTAAAGGGCCTCCTTCCTTGTCTAGAAGAGGTAGGTAGGTACCAGATGGTTCATTGTATCATGGGGTTTTAAAAAATTATACATATTGTATCCTGGAGAAGGACATGACAACCCACTCTAGTTTTCTTGCCTGGAGAATCCCATGGACAGAGGAGACTGGCGGGCTACAGCCCATGGGGTCACAGAGTCGGACATGACTGAGTGACTGAGCACACACATATATATTGTATAACTTTTATTTTATATATAATCAACATTGAATAAAAACAATTCTAAAGCATGAGACTTGGGACTTCCCTGGTGGTCCCAAGTGGTTAAGAATCTGCCTGCCAATGCAGGGGGCACGGGTTTGATTCCTGGTCTGGGAAGATCCCACATGTTGCGCAGCAACTGAGCCCGCGTGCAGCAACTACTGAAGTCTGCGTGTCCTATGCGTACCGCAACGAACAGTAGCCCTTGCTCACCACAACCAGAGAAAGCCTGTGCACAGCAGTGAAGACCCAGAGCAGCCATAAGTAAATAAGTAATTTTTTTTTAAGATAACAAAGTTTTAAATAACGAGGCCTAGACCAATGTGCGGGGAAGGCAATGGCACCCCACCCCAGTACTCTTGCCTGGAAAATCCAATGGACGGAGGAGCCTGGTGGGCTGCAGTCCATGGGGTCGCTAACAGTCGGACAGACTGAGGGACTTCACTTTCACTTTTCTCTTTCATGCACTGGAGAAGGAAATGGCAACCTACTCCAGTATTCTTGCCTGGAGAATCCCAGGGATGGGGGAGCCTGGTGGGCTGCCGTCTATGGGGTCACACAGAGTTGGGCATGACTGAAGTGACTTAGCAGCAGCAGCAGCAGACCAATGTGAACAGTGTGCTACCATTTGTATGAAAGGGGAGACATATACACACACGTCCACATGTGCGCATACACCAATATTAAACTACCTCTGGAAGGTTCCCTATAATCAGAAAAATCAGTTGCTTCTGGAGGGGAACTAGGAGGCTGGGGACAAGAAGGGAGACTTTCCCGAAGATTTAAAGTTTTGAATCACATATGTCTATTGGAGTTAAAAATAAGAAGTGATAATAAAATGTGAAGACAGACAGAGAGGAGACAGAGAGGGGAGGGAGGAAGGGAAGAGAGGAGGGACGGGGGAGGAGAAGGAATGAATGGCAGGGCTCTGGCGGCCAGAACTTTCCGAAACCTTGCAGGTGTGCCCAGATCTCAAGCAGAGCCAGAAGCCCTGCCAAACAGCCCAGGGAGGCCTGAGTCCTCACCCTCAGGTTGGCCTACACCCCAACACGCTCTTGCTCCTAAAAACGGGGCTGACCTCCATGAATGCCCACATCAATTCGGCTCCGCAATCTTGTTTCCAGAGCTCTGTTTCCAAACAAGACTCCCTCCCCAAGTCTCTTCCCCTGACCCTACAGTCTTATCTCAGACCTTCGGTCACCTGTGATCTGAGCAATTCCTCTGAAGTCACTTCCCTGAGCCTTCATCTTGGTTGGCTCTGAAGCATGCATCTGTGTCACCAAGGTCAGCCAAAAGCAAACGGGCCCTTTTCATCCCCTCTTTCATCCCCCTCAAGGACTCAGTATCCTTGGCCTACCGTCTCACTGAGACCTGCTTGCAATTCTTTACCATGCTGCAATACCAATAACTCAGAGGAAACAAGGGTCACAGGTGTCCCCAAGGATCACGGCTTTGAGAGGTAAAGGGATGAAGTGCTAATGCAACTTCAAGCATCAGCCATTGGCGGGGAGGAAGGATTTGAATGCAGTGAGCCCGGGGTGCCTTCTGCCCTGCTTGTACACAGGGTGCCTGATGGGGTAAAGTACTGGTGGTGCGGGTCTGTATGAGAGAGGCTCAGTCCCCCAGAGCCCAGTGGCGAGGGATGAGGAGGAGAGGGCCAGGGAAGATTGTGTGACTCTGAACCAAGAAGATCCTTATTCCCCAAAGAGCCAGTGCAGGGATCTGCGTGGCTCTGTAGTAGAGGTGGGTGCTAAGAGAAGGCTGTGCCACACTGGACAGGATTAGCTCTCCCACCTTACCCATCCCCTCAGTGAGGGGTTCCGTGGTTGCAAACACCTTAGCCGTTCATACCTCTGCCTTGGAAGCAAGGTGGTATCACAAAGGAAGAAAGAAGCCAGGCTGTGTGATGGCACTTGGCAGAAGCTGTTCAGCAAGCAGGGCTAACGCCAACGTCGTGGGCTGACAACACGAGTGTTGGTGACGATGTGGAGCACCTAGATTCGCCTGCATGGCTATGGGAGTGTAAATATCCAACCAAGCGAAAACTGGTAGAACCTTCCAAAGCTAGCAGTTCTACTCCTGAGGATTTTCTGAAGAGAAATGAGCACTGTGTCTACCAAAAGGCCTAGATGAGAATGTTCATAGCACTGTTACTATGACAGCTCAACGTGGAAACAACCCAATGTCCACCAGTGGGAGAATGGATAAACACAGTGTAGTGTTTTTGTGTCACAGAATACTACCCCAAACAAACACAGCTACGTGCATAACACGGATGGAGCCCAGAGACATGGTGCTGAACGAGAGGAGCTGGACACAAGAGCACACATTGCATGATCCCATTTTACAAAGTTCTTCAACGGCCAACACTGATCTTGCTGTGGAGTCCTGGAGAGTAGTTACCCTTGGCTGGGGAATTGGGCAGATATTGACTGGGATGGAACATGAGGAACTTTCTGGGAGGAAATGTTCTGTACTTGGGTCCTCTGGACTGTGAAGCTGGGATAGGTGGGGAGACTCTCCTCAGGGCCCCTATTTAACCCACACTCTCGCCCACCAGGAGCCATCAATGTTACATTATATCCCCAAACTATCTCTGCTGTTCTTGCTGCTGCTAAGTCGCTTCAGCTATGTCTGACTCTGTGTGACCCCAGGCAGCCCACCAGGCTCCTGGGATTATGCCCCCTCAAAAGGGCCAATATATAGAAGAAAGGAAGAGGAAGTGAGGGGAGTTAGACTGAAACTACTTCCAACCAGCCTTATAGGTGCCAAACAAAGGATATACCATGTTCGTTGAAATATTAACAATAACCTTTCTGAAATTTGGGGGACATCTGCCTTTTTCTATGTCATGTAGCCTGTGAGTCCTGGCCCTCTTAAGAATATTAAAATTGTAGACAATACTAAAATATATATAGTATAGAATATATATATATTTTTTCTTCACTCTTTAAGGGAAAGAACAGAAGGGAACCCCCAATGCCAAGGTCAAATCAGAGCCCCCCTCCAGCTGTGGCCCAAACATGTATCTCTTTGGCCCCTCTTCCCCACCATACAGTGAGGCGGAAATTTCTTCCTTGTCTTTTGGAGAAACCATTTTTCTCCTCCAAAGACCTCCTCCCCTTGTTCTTGGTAAAGGCCAGAGTGGCTGCAGTTGGCAGGACCAGGTGTTCACACTCCTTGCCTTACAGACACCGTGGATAGCCTGCACAGCCAGGGGCAGGCCCCCTACATTCCTGCCCCAGAGCCCAGCAGTCCTACCGCCTATCCCCTCTTCTCTCAAAGTCAAAGCTCACAACCTGGCCAGGTCAGGAGAGCCTGACAGGCAAATTCACAATCAAGTGTTAATGGCAACTATGGCATTAATGAAAACAACCAAGCTGACCAGGGTCCTGGCAAATGCTTTTAATATTTTTTAACTTGTTAGGAAAGATTTTCTCTTCTTAGACAGGGTGCCCTCAACAAGCTCCAGTACTGTATTTCAGATTTGAGGCTATGAATTTAGCTTTGATAAAAATAAATCAAGGAAACTTCTACTCACCTAAAGGGCTCTGAAAACGTGGGCGTGAAGAGTAGCAAGTGCTCGGTGAGCGCTGCCTTTTTCTGCTCTGTGATGCTGAGCACACCTGGCCTGTCTCTCTCTGTGAAATGAGTTGTTGGCGGGGGTGTGTGTGGCTAGGTTGACTCTTAAGGCTCAACACTGTCCGCGTGAGGCCCTCCTTGGGGACTGGACCCCTCTGAAGGCACTGTCTCCAACCTGTCCCCCAGGGCCAGTCTCTAGATACAAGAGGCTTTTCTGCACTCTGTCCTCCCCACTCTCTCTCTCCTTGACCATTCTCCTAACTACCCTGATGGGCTTCAGTGACCACACATTTATGTCATCTGCTCCTATGTTCCTAGGGAACTCCAAGTCCAGTTCCTCTTGTTTGCTGGGGGCTTTTCTCAGATGTCCCACAGGCAACATAAACTCATCAAAACCTACCCTTCCTTCCTCCTCACCCACTGCTGGTCACTCTAGGCACATGATAACACTGCATAACACTCCTTTTTGACTCTGATTATCAGTATAATTAGTTGCCAAGTTTTAATCAAGTTTCCTCCCTATTCAAATCTTTCAATGGCAGCTGCCACCTACCATGTACTACTTACTGCCTCACCCTGGCTTCGGGGTCCTCTATTACATCAGTCTGAGAGGCTCAGAGAGGTCCACAGCACCATGCATGAGATCACACAGCAAGTCAGTGACAAAGCTGTTAATCCCAACACACTGCCTCACTCCCTAAGAGGATGGCAGTTATTGGAGTTGGAATACACACCAAACCTCCCAGAGGCCACCATTTGTTTAAGTTGCTTCATCTGTTTACAATGACTTCTTTTTTATCCCTCTCTGTTTAAATCCTACTCATCTGGTCATTTTTATTTGCATGTTTTATAGGGTGAGCTTATAATTTCTCTTTAAATTGCTTTTATAATTCAAAATAAAAATTTATGTATAGGTATTTTTAACCCCAATTTTCAAGGCTTGAATTGTTTCATTCTTCTGGAACCATTTTGAGAGTTGTCTGCAACGTTTATAAATCAGGTTGTTAGCATCCTGCACCCTAACATGTAATACAAGAGCTATCAGTACATTAGAGATATTTTGTTAATGTTATACCAGAGTGAGAACCTTTATACTTTAGTGACTTCAATGATAAGAATTTCCAAAGCCCTGTGGAGAAGGTGACTCCCGTATCCTCCAGCCACACACTGAGACACGTAACTCGCAGCCAAGCAGAGCAGCCAGGCAGAACCAGAGGGAAAAACTATCCTAGGCCCAACAACAGAGCAGTTGGCCCCAGGGAATACTCCTGTTTCTGCTCAAGATACTGCTTTCCAGAAATGGTGGAGCCAGAGCCACACAGAGGGGAAGGAGGTACAGGACAGGCCAGCATAGCCAGATCCTTGTCCCAGGATTCTGCCATCGTTTCTTGGCTGGCTGATCTTGGACACGTCTTTTCATTTTGCTGGTTTCCTTGTCTGCAAAATGAAGACTGGGTAAGCTCAAGGTTCCCTTCTAGTTGTAAAAGTAACCAGGATCATGTTCTGCCTCTCTGAGTCCTGGCTCGTCCTCTATAGCAGAGGGACAGCAACAATGACAGAGGAGGTGGGAACAGCCTAGTCTCCAATTCTGCAAGCCTGGTGAACAGGTGCCCGGTTTGTCCAAAGGGCCATTTCTCCTGCTGAATGTGGAGCACATGCTCCTGAAGGAATGTGGCCACAGGGCAGCTGAGGTGTGGGAGGCAGGCTGGACCTTTCACAACTTCCAAAAGGCAGTGCTGCTAGGGAGGAAAACATCAGAAACCGTCCTCGCACCTCTTTCAGGGGTCTGAGAGACAGACAGACAAGCAGACAGAGCACTCTCCCGCTGAGAGTCTGCAATGGCTAGTCAACCCCATTCTTAATACAACCATTGATGGCCCTGGCCTCCTGAGGAGGGAGAGGGCTGCAGAGATTAGGTGAAGGGCAGGCCCCACTGACAACCATAAACACACACAGTGGCTGCTGCCCATTAGAACATTTATTTCTCAGAGAGAAAATAAGTTTAAGACAGTCATATTATAGTAGGTAAAATTAACTTTTGTATTCTTTACAAGCATAGATTTTTCTCTGTTTATTACCTCTCTTATACCATCTGTTATAAACAATTCTAGAAAGCAAATAAAGTTACTTTCTACAATAAATAGAGCATCGTGTGCTTCACAGCAGACGCGACTGAGACACATAGGCCCCATGCCACAGCAGGATCTGAGCCGTTTCCCGTTCTAAAAGAGCAGTTTTAAAAATGAGACTCAGAGACGGAAAGATTCAAAGAGACTAAGAAAAAGAAAAAAGGAGAGAGAGAGACTAAGAAAGAGAAAGTGTTGGGAGGAAGAGACACACAGAAAGAGAAAGCCCCAAGATCTTACAACACAGGTTGAGACAAAGGTCACAGAGTCCACAGCCGACCGACTACCTGGGGAGGGGGGACGTATTGGCTCCTTTAAATAAAACACACTGTGTGCATTTAAAATACTCAGCCACACAATGGAGGACTCCAGTAATGGAAACTATAGGCCTGAATAATTTAGAACAGTATTTTACAATTATATACACTATGTCCTTCCCTAGCCATAGGCATTGTAGTTTTATTATTGTACAAAATCCAAAACCCCGTCCTCTATTATGTTATAGAGAGTTTTGTTGGTTCCCTTTTAAACTCTGGCTCGTGTCCCAAACGTATAAGAAGTCGTGGCGGGTGGTTGGTTGTAGTTTTAAAAAGTCAAGTGCGTAAAAATGGCAGTGATCTCCCCAGTGACTTCGTTTTGTCCAAAACTCCCCTATGAAAAATTTAAAACAATTAAAAAGAACGTCAGGTTAAAAATCAACATGGCGATCAGTGGCCGGCAACCTGGCCCTGCAACTTTGGTGCTTAAGAGGCGAAAAGAAACATCAGAGAACAGACACCGAAGCCTCTGAAAGTTGTGTTGGTTTGTCAGTCAGCATTCCCCCGATTCACAGTTTTGTTTTTTTTCCCTTCTGTTTTTGAGAAGGTAAAGGTGGAGAGGGGGTTGAAGGAAAAGAGGGAAGGGGACAGAGGGTTTGAAAGAAAAGTGCTGCGTTCCCTGGAGTTTAGAGCAGCAGAGGCTGGGCAGGGCAGAGCACAGCACAGCACAGGAAGATGCTGGACTATAGGCCCCTAGCCATCCCTGGTGGTAATGAGAGCCTAGAGGCTGCAGGACAGAAAATGAAAACCCATGAGGAGGCTAGGAGGAGGAAAAGCGCAGACCCGGCCAAAGGGCACAGCTTCACCCCAACAGCCCGAAGAATCCACACGGACAGATGGCCTTGGGCACCAGAAGCCTGGCCTGCTGATGGGAGCCCGCCCAGCCTAAGCCCACCTCTCTGCAAGGAAGAGGCCCGAGGCCCCGCCTCAATCCAAGGGGCAGCTCTCACAGTCTGGCCTCTGCTGTTTGCCTGCAGCACATACAAGGGGAAGGGAGGTGTGCTGGTGAAGGGGTCACCCAAGTGGTAGCTAGCAGCTGGCCTCAAAGGGAATGAGACATAAAAAAAAAAAAAAGATCAGTTTGGTGATGGTTTCTGTCAGTTTGGCACAAGAGAAAGCTGGGAAAGGAACACAGGAGAAACAGAGGCTGGGCAGAAGATGGTTCAGGCAAGAGGTAGGAGGAGGGGTGATGGAGGGAGAGGGTGAGCTCTGTGAGATTCCCACAGGACCCGAGTGTACCCACAGCACCTCTGGGGTCAGCGGTAGAGCCTCACTCACCCTGAGGTGTAGTTAGCTGGGAGTGGGTTGGAGGGCACCAGGCACACCCTTGAGCAAGCCCAAGACCTCTTGCTTTCCAGGGCCAGGTTCATCTCCGTGGCTGGGCCCAAGCCTCACAGCTGTTTCTGCTTCTAACTGGTTCTTCAGTGGACCAGTCCCGGGGGAGCTCACGTGGGAGTTTTTGGCACAGCAGGCCCACCAGGGGAATTACGCAGTTAGTCAAAACTGGGGCCTTGCCCGTGGGGAGGACACAGCCCAGTCCCTGGCCTGCCATAGGAGGGGGAAGCTGCCAGCCGTATGCCTGGCTGGGGCTGGAAGAGGCTTCTCTGTGCCCTGCAGGACGGAGGCAGGGCGGGCCCCCCCTTACAGGTAGCTGGAGGTGACGAAGGAGTGGGGCCCCCGCACTCGGCTCAGGTGGATCATCGCGCGGTCGTAGGCCACCTGAACTGACTTGCGGATGCTGGTCTTGCGGCCTTCCAGCATCTTGAGCTTGTCCACAGTGTCTTCCACACCGAGGGGCAGGACTTTGTCCCTCGGAAGCCACTGCCTAAAATATAAGCATAGTAAGAGGCCTGGACCGTGGTGGGTCCCACAGGAGGCTCCTCTGGACCCACTTGCCCATGACCAGCAAAGCCGGGGAGAGGGGACAGGGAGAGGGAGGCAGACTGGGACGCTGCGGGCAGGAGGCCACAAAGGGACTTATTTTGTAGCCAGGCCCTTACCTGGGCCCCAGGACACTCGGCTTAGAAGGTTGCTGGAGGGAAGCCCATGTGCCCCTTGGGAGACTAGCTAAGCCATCTGGAGAGCTCTGAGCCTCGCCCTGCCTTGGGGAGTCAGGCAGCTATGTCGAAGAAGTGGAGCTGATGCCAGGAATCAATGAAATGATTTCTGGTGGGGCCTACACCTGTTTTTAAAAGATCCCTGGGTGAGCTGAACATATGGCTAAGAGCCCAGCCTCTGGAGCCAGATCTTGGTTTATATCCCAGTTCTAGCTATAGGTTCTTGGCTTTCTGAGCCTCAGCTTCCTCATCTGCAAAATGGATTGGGAGGGGATTAATGAAGATTTAAATGAGGATCAAATGAAATCACTCATGTAAAGCAATCTGCATAAGGACATGGACTAAATCCTCGACAGATGATAGTTATCAGCTAGTCCTGCCTCCCCACTCTACAGAAGCAGGGCTGAAGGAAATTTTTTTTTTTTTTTTGAAGGAATTTTCCTGCTGGCCTTTTTAAACCATGAGCAGACAAGCCCCTTGGAGTGCGTTCTGCACTTCCCACAACTCCCCACCCACCCAGGACCGAGACACGCATTCTCGCAGCCACTGGGAGCAGTGGCAGGTTATAGGCTCTCAAGTGAGTCTCTCTCCAGGAATCACCCCCACAAGGGACAGCCAGCATTCAAGGCCTGGTTGATGTTGGGGCACAGGGGCACAGCCCCCACTTCTAACATTTCTAATGAGCTCAAACAGATCACCTGTGGCCTCTGCAGCAAGTACACTGCAGTTCAACTGCTTCCTCTGCCTAGGGCTGCACTCCTCCCCCTTCATGCCCACAGCTCTTCCCAAGAAGCCTCCTAACACAAATCTTCTTCTCAGAGTGCTTCTCAGAGACTGATATACCAAACCCCTCAGCTAGCATTAACACTATTCATCACTGTTATTCCTAACACTAAATTACTACTATCATGGAAACGCAGAGACTAGCTGCTGGCAGGTAACCTTTTGCTTTCAATGGAGGACAGAGGCAGAGCGGCTGAGTCCATAGCCCTGTGTACCCCCAGCACGTCAGCATTAGAACAGCATCCCAGTCAGGCTCCCCCCGCCTGCATCCTGGCGCACCCTTCCAGCAGCAGCACGCACTCACCAGGTGCGTTTGTTGTCAAAGAAGAGGACAAGGAAGAGCTTCTCTCCAGCCTCGGCCTGCTTCTGCTCGCCCAGCTTCAGCACATCCAGCGGGGGAACAGGGATGGGGACACCATTGTGCAGGAGGCCCTCCCGGGGCATCTTGGGGTCGATGATCTGAAATCAGAGGGGAAGGATTCAGCAAGGGGCAGACGGGGTGAACTGTGCAGCCTGCTGCGGGACTAAGCACTGAGCCACCCTACACCAGAGCTATGCAGCGGAATGGCCCTGCCTGACTTGGTGAGGGAGGGGCTGACCTCTTCCAATACCTCTTCCTCAGTACCCCAAACGTAAATCTCATCTCCATTTCCCTAGACACCATCCTAATCCTTCGGCTCTTTCCAATAAGAAAGCTTGCTTCATCAACTGTCAGGTCCCAAAGCTGAAAGAGAAGTTCTGGGAAGCCAAGGTCGAGGATTATCAGAAGTGAGTGGACTGTCTCTGATGTCCAGGTCAGATAGATAAACACGTTCCTCCCAATGTCCCTTAGGGGAGAGAGGTTGTTTATTTCCCTGCCAATTTCCCTTTAGAACCTGTAAAATTCATTTCAAACTCTCAGGGGCCTTCCTAGACACCATGGCTGTGAAAAAGGTTTTGCCTCAGCTAAAGGGTCCACTCCCTTAGTTTCACCTAAACATATCTTCTGGTTACCCACCACCTTCCTGTCTATTATCCTTCTGGTGTGTAGACCAGATACAACTTTAACATCCCATGGTAAGATTAGAGAGAAGCCAAGAGACTGAGCTTGGAGGGCTGCTGGAGAGGGGAGAATGATGTGGCTGGAAACAAGTGCCACTGGAAGAATCAGTCCTTGAGGCTGCATGCTCCACAGGGGCAGGGGCTCAGCAAAATGCCTGGTGGCATCAACACAACAGTAACTCACCAGTCTATGGAGTACTGACAATGTTACTGAAGCTCCTAATTAGTCACATATCATCTTATTTCATTCTCTTGCTAATGCTGAGAAGTCTGCTGCCTACAGAGGAAAATGCCAAGCAAAGAAGGATGCAGCTGGCTGGGACAAAAACCAGGCACCTGGACTTGGGGCTCGACTGCCCACTGCCTCTTGCACAGCCCCTGCTATGGCTGATAGTCTCTGTGCACCAAGGCCAGGGAGACTTGCCAACTTACCGAGGAAGCAGCTTTCCCCAGAGATGGAAAAATCGTAATTCCTATACCCTGTCCCAGGGGGCCTCTTCTCATAATGATAAATTGCTCTATTTACTTCTGGGTGTCTGCCAGCTTCCTTACATCCGTCTCAAGATAAGCAGCTAAAAGCAGGTGCCCTGGTTAAGAGTTTACTCTAAGGAAGAACCACCCCTACCCTGCCCCCAGCTGTGTGATTTGATAAAAACTCTTAACTCCCAGCCTGTCTGTCCCTCCTGGGACTGATGCTAAAGGTCCTAATGGGAACCACCAGACAAGCTCTCCTGAGCTTCCTCAATCACCAACAGTGGTGCTAGTGCCTGGCTGGGAAACTGGGGGCAGACTGTGAAAAATGTCGCCTCCAAGGGCAGAAACAAGATGGGCAAGTCTCCCTCTTAAGGAGAGGTCGCCTCTCTTTTTAAAGAAGACAGAGGCAAATGTACTCCAAAATAATAAATAATGGGCCACACTCACTCAAATGTTATGCAGATGTAAAACAACATGGAAATAAAGTTTTATAACATTTAACATATTACATAATAAATGTGTACACCCACTATTTTTATAACTATAATAAATAATAAATAGAAGGAACAATACAAAATGCTTATAGATGATATGTCAGGATGCTGGAGGTTTGTGTTGATTGTCTATACAAGCTTCTATAATGTAGATATGTAATTTTTAAAGAAAAACTTTTTTTAAAGAACAAGAGCCCCAGAAAATTAAAAACCATGGTCATTATATGTGCAAGTACATATTTAAGTACATAGAGGAAAATGACTGGGAGAGTATAAACCAAAATAAAAACAGAGATTGTGTTCAGGTGGTGGCTGAATTTAACTGCAAAAGAAAATTACAATTAAGAAGATAATTAAAAAGGAAAAAAAGAGACTAGTTTTAGACTGATTTCTTTGTTTTGGGAGATTTAAAAAGATAAAACCAAACCTGCATAGCCTTAACCTCTTCTTCAACAACTAACCTGGGGGTCTCACCGAGAGCAGAGGGCAGAGCCTGTGAAGGCAGCCCCATGCCCAACCTCCCCAGCGCTGGGTCACAGTGTGGATTTCCCTCCTGCCCCTGCTAAGGAGTGGGGGAGGCTGGCTGCATGGGTTCCGATATGACTCCAGCAAGTGGTATAACCTCTGGAAGCTACAGTTTCCTCACAAGTAGAAAAAAGATCAGAGTTATTGCACTCTTTACCTGAAGAAGCTGCTTTGAGACCAGAAAGAGCCATAGACACAAATGAGCAAGGAGAGGCTCAGAGCTTTGTGTGAACACATAGGCTGGCAGGGTGGTTCTCAGCTCCCACTACAGATCGTTGGGGAAGTTTTTTAAAAAAATATTAATGGTTGGGTCTGGTTTCAGAGTCTAATATGGTACTTTTGAGATGGGGCCTCAGTATCTGCATTGTTTAAAAAATTCCCCAAGATGATTCTGCTATGTCTCAAAGGTTAGAGTCAGTATTTACCAGGGCCAGATGGATATGACCTTCCCAATCAAGGTGGTAAAAATAGAATTTTTAGCTACTATTGGTGGGAGTATAAACTGGAAAGTGAAAGTGTTAAGTCGCTCAGTTGTACCCAACTCTTTGTGACCCCATGGGCTGTAGCCCACCAGACTGCTCTGCTCATGAGATTCTCAAGACAAGAATACTGGAGTTGGGTAGCCATTCCCTTCTCCAGGGTATTGAACCCGGGTCCCCCGCATTGCATGCAGATTCTCTGCTGAGCTACCAGGGAAGCCCCATATAAACTGGGGTTGCCCCTAACTTTCTAAGGGGCAACTTGGCAATTTGCATCAGAATTCTGCATATGCCCCAAAGAAGACATTCCTAAGACTTCTTCACTGTAAAGAAATAATCATAGACGTGCACAAATGTTAAACTACAATGATGCTTACTGCTGGCTGTTTGTCATAGTGAAACATTCAAAATGATCTAAATGACCGACAAAAGAATGGTTAAAATAAGGGACATGCATACAGCTGAAGACGACGCAGCCATGACAGTGATGCCGATGAAGAATGTTTGATGGCATGAGACACGCACGCGCATGGTGTGCTGTTGAATGAAGGGAAGGTTTGAACAGCACATGGTCTAATATTTATGCATTAAACAACAAAAAAAATCAGGGCTGAGGGTATACATCAAGAGGTAATCTCTGAACAGATGGGACTGTGGGTGACTTTGAACTCAGTGGCTCAAAACACAGGCTTTGACATCACACATTGTCAAATTCCAACCCTGCCACTTGAAAGCCAGATGACCATGGGTAACAGATCTTCAGTGTTTTCCCCTACAAAATGAGAATAATCATACCTTTCTCCATATTTCAAGGACTTAGCATAACAGACGTTTAGCCAAACAGCTAAGCATTATTAGCAGATTTTATAATTCTCTACAATGAGCACATATAACTTTTATGCATAATAATAATTTTTCCATTTAGCAAATAAATATATTCTATTAAAACCCTAAGAGCCCTAGCCTCTGTCTGCATACTGTAACCTATTTTAAGTACCCTAAGCCTAGCTGGTGTGACCCACCCAGGCTGGGATAAACCTCCCTCCCTTCTGCAGCTAAAGGCACCCTGACTCCCAACCACACTCTGCTGGCTTGATCCAATCAGATAAGCCCTCAAGGCAAGGTAGGGGCCAGAATCCCCCAGGGGAGGGAGAATGGAAGGGCAGACTCACCAAGGCAGGGTAGGAGGGGTAACCGCGGCACTTGGCCCACACCAGCTCCAGGGGCTCCAGGTCTCCACGGTCTTCAAAGGGCATCAGGAGGCTTCTGCCTGGGGGTGGGGGAGGGGAGGAGACAGGGTGCTTGGAATAGTGCCCAGGAGGCCTGCCCGGGGCCTCCATTTGACTGGAGCAGTCCAGGAATGAGTCAACAACATCCCCTCCACCCTTCCTCTTCCCTACCCTCTCTGGAGTTCTTAAGACTAGATTAGGGGTCAGCAAACTTGTTCTTTAAAAGGTCAAACAGTACATATTTTAGGTTTTATGTGCTACATGTCTCCATTGCAGCTACTCAACTTTGCTGTTGTATCATGAAAGTGCTCAAAGGTAATTCCTAAATGAACGAGCACTGTTGTGTCCCCATAAAACAATTTCTGGACACTGAAATTTGAATTTTGTGTAAATTTTTGTATTACAAAATATTAATATCATTCTTCTTTTGATTTTCAATCATTTTTAAAAAATGTAAAAACCACTCTTAGCTCATGAAAGTGAAAGCATTAGTCACTCAGTCGTGTCCAACTCTTTGCGACTCCATGAACTGTAGCTCACCAGGCTCCTCTGTCCATAGAATTCTCCAGGCAAGAATGCTGGAGTGGGTTGCCATTTCCTTCTCCAGGGAATCTTCCCGATCCAGAGATTGAACCTGGGTCTCCCGGAATTGCAGGCAGATTCTTACCAAGTGAGCCAACAGGCAACAGGTTACAGTTTGCTGACCTCTANCAGGCTCCTCTGTCCATAGAATTCTCCAGGCAAGAATGCTGGAGTGGGTTGCCATTTCCTTCTCCAGGGAATCTTCCCGATCCAGAGATTGAACCTGGGTCTCCCGGAATTGCAGGCAGATTCTTACCAAGTGAGCCAACAGGCAACAGGTTACAGTTTGCTGACCTCTAAACTAGAACCCTAGGTTGATGTTCCTTGAAAAAATAAAACTACTTCATTACCAGGAATACAGACTATAAGGCAGCTTGGCAAAGCCACAGACTGCTCTCTGGGCCTCCCTGACTGGTGGGCCTCCAGATGACAGCTTCATGGAAAAAGATGCCTAAGACAAACATCCCAGAAAAACTACCTGCTAAATGAGTTCTTTTCTGACAGGGCTACAGGTCACCTTGCTGCATGGCACTCAGCAGAGGTTCTCTCTGTGCCTGTTTTGTCAGAATCTTGCACAGGTCCTGGGGCAGGCACATGTCTTCAGCTTTCTTTGTTCTGCACCTCACACACTCACACACGATGGGTCCTTCACAAACATCTCTGAACACAAAAAGGAACCTCCCTTCCCCTTCCCAGCCTATAAACTAGCAATGGTGAGGGGACCACACTCAACTAAGGAAAAACGCCCAAATTCCACAGAGCTGAAATTATGTTCCTAAGGAAACATTACCTCCCATGTTTATAATTTTTTTAAAAATGTATCACTGGTAATGAGGTCTTGTTTTCTACCTAGTGAATCGATAGCAATAACCACAAAAAGATAAACTCCAGCATGACTGAAGAGGCAGGCTGCGGGGACACTGGTGCAATCATGTACTGCTGAGGAAACTGCGGACCAGTTTAATCCTTTCACAACACAATCCGGTGGCAAGTCTCAAGAGCCATAAAAAACCCATGAACCATCTGTTCCAGTAAATGCTTTCCCTGGGAATTTGTTCTTAGAAAAATAACTTTTAAAATGACTGAGAGACATTTGGACAAAAATATGGGTTCACTGCTTTATGTATAGTTTTAAAAGTTGGAAATAACCAAATGTCTAACAATGAAACAAGTACGTAAATTATAATACATTGATTGGAAAGTTAACATTGAAAAAAGCAAAATATGAAAGAGCATGAGTTCTGCTTTAGCATTCTGTTAAAAATGTGCCTGAAATAAATGGAAGGCAACGTAGAGAAATGAAGACAGTGGTGTTAAGGTGATGGAACAGTGAAAGGTTGGTTTCCTTTTTAAATCTCCTTTGGCATCATTTTAATAATTATATGGTTCTTAAAATAAGAATAAAATGTCACTACCAGAAGCATAAAGTACGTGCCAAATCCATTCCCAGTTATGCATTAGACGCTGTACAAGTTAATCCAGACATGAGCCCTGCCTTCTAGGCACTGACAGTCAGACAGCAAGGAAATATGCAGGCATGCATTCATCAACACACATATGAAAACAGAAATGGATGCTAAGGGGAAATAAAGCAGTTGGGAATAGGAAATAGGGGAAGAGACGCCCTGAAGCCTGTATGTTAGATGGAAGCTTCAAAGGCAGGGCATCCAGAGTGCACGCCCTCCACCGGACGGCTGGACACAGCTGTGCTCAGAGGACAGCTGCCCTGCACCTGCCCCACCTGAGCACCACCTGCTGCTGCTAAGTCACTTCAGTCGTGTCCGACTCTGTGTGACCCCATAGACGGCAGCCCACCAGGCTCCCCCATCCCTGGGATTCTCCAGGCAAGAATACTGGAGTGGGTTGCCATTTCCTTCTCCAATGCATGAAAGTGAAAAGTGAAAGTGAAGTAGCTCAGTCTGTCCGACTGTTAGCGACACCATGGACTGCAGCCCACCAGGCTCCTCCGTCCATTGGATTTTCCAGGCAAGAGTACCGGGGTGGGGTGCCATTGCCTTCTCCGAGCACCACCTAGTCCTCTCCTTTGGCTCCACCCTGCCCTCATTCCCTCAGGCCCAGGAGATGACATCCAAGCACTTTACTGTTTGGGCCTGCTGGAATAGACTCTCTCATGGGGAGAGGGGTGGAAGTACTCATCACATGAAATTACAAGGTTATGTGTGAAATTCAGTAACATGGAGCAGACTGGAAATATCTGTCAAGAATACGAATGCATACTTCCTTCAACATAGCAAGAGTATATCTGTAGATATACTCCCCAGGGATACAAAATGAGCTTTGTACCTGGTTGCTCACTGCAACACTGACTATGACAACTACATGAAAACAATCTAAATGTCCATCTGCAGAGGGCCGGCTGAGTATGCGACAGCACTCCTATGTAGTGGGGCATCAGGCAGCCAATAAAAAGCACAGACGAATCTCCAAGGTATTTTATTAACCGGAAAAAGGCATGGTTTAGAGGAATGTGCATGTTAGGCTTCCCTGCTCACTCTTGAACATATGTACAAGTTTTTGGCTTGTGTACATATGGATTACATCTGGAAAGACACAAAAGAAACCACTAAACACTGGGTTGTTCTGACTTTTTTTCACCAAAGCATGTGTCACTTATTCAAAATAAGATGAATTATTTAAGAGGAAGGGGACATCTCCCTGCCCAGTGTCCCCGGGTCTGGAGGAGTTCAGGGTCTGGCTGTGGTTCTTCGAAGGCCTGGTTCCCCCAGATGCACCTGTACAGCACTCCTTACCTGAGCTGTTGTAGTCGGAGTCTCCATTCACACCTTCCAGGAAGGGTACTCGAGACAGGGCTGGCTTCCCTCGGCTGCGTTTGGGAGGTGTCCGACCACTGCATATAGGGAGGGAGAGGGGAGTGAAATGAGCAATTTAAATGACTAACACATCCACTTCTGCTGTCCCATCTCTGCCAGGGGCAGAGTTGCAACAACTCTTCAAGGAGAATGGTTTCTCACCTTCCCCTAAAAATTCACACAAACCCATGACATACTTCTGACCAAAATGTTCCCACGAGGCTTAAGGAAACATTTCACCCATGTGGAAGGACTGAACTTGGAAAGCGAAGCCTGCTCCCCTGCCCAGGGATATTGGATTTCACCCAGAGGGTAGATCACCCCAGGCACTTGTCAATCCTTCCACAGTCTAAGCAGTCTGGCCACGAAGAGGGCCTGTTCTCATATCCGCCCAGAATCCTTTACTCTGCGGTTCACACAGCTTGTCTAAGAAACCAATTTCTTTTTGAGGCACAAAAATCTGCCTCATTCCCAAATTTTCTATAATGGACATGCCTTACTTCCTTAATTAGGAAAGACATTTTTAAATTGGAAAAACAATCTACTTCTCACTTCTACTTTATGTGTGTGAAGTTTTTCTTAGACAGAGATGGATTTTTTTTAACAAGCAAGCAGACGGGGTTTTTTTTTAATACGGTTATTGCAAGGAGAAAAAAAATCATAGATAAAGACTAGATGGTAATAGGCAAAAATGAGACTAGTAATACAAGAATAATGATAGGCACCTAGGCACTAGTATTTTTAAATTGCTTCCAATGCAATTTCTAATGTACCACCATAGTTAGAAGCCTTTGGGCAAGAATGATGTGGCTATGGGGTTTTTTTTCCAATCAAACTTTAAAAACTATTACAGCTTATATGCTGCTGCTGTTACGTCGCTTCAGTTATGTCCGGCTTTGTGTGACCCCATAGATGGCAGCCTACCAGGCTCTGCCATCCCTGGGATTCTCCAGGCAAGAACAATGGAGTGGGTTGCCATTGCCTTCTCCGGTTACTGCTATATAATTATTCCAATAACAAAAATGCTTAAAAGACAGGCCAACTACCTGTAGCAGAGCAGAAATGTGTAAGAAACCTCTAATAGGATAAGAAGAGGTTGAGGTTAAGACTGGTTGGAGAGTAGAGTGCTCCTGTTTTACTGAATCATAACTGACTTTATCACGGTCTTACATAGAAAACCCAGCACAACCAGAACCTAATCAATTATAATCCTTCACTAACTAGCAGGTTGGGAGCTTTCTTCCTGCTGGTCAGGACCTGTTGGGGAAAAAACCAAAAGAATACCCAGTTCATATTCAGGATTCAGTTCCCATGCACCCTACAAAAATCTGTCACTGGGCTTAGAGAATCTGAGTCCCTATAAAAATATAAGAAATGGCAGTTCTATTAGGAAAGCCTCTCCAAATTTACATCATGGATCTGGGGAGACATCTCCAAGTACAACAGAGGAGGTTGCAACCAAGTGGCTATGAGAGAAACTCTGGAGCCAGACTACCTGGGTTCAGAATCTGTCTCTTCTACTCATTCATTCTGTTACCTTGAGCAAGTTAGTTAGCCTCTCTGAGGCTTGTGTTCCCCATGTGATAGTATGAGGATTTAATGGGTTAATATACAGAAAGCATTCAGTGCAGCACACACTAGGTACTCAATAAATAGCAGGTATACAGTAAATATTGTTGTATGTGCAGGCTCAGCCGCTAAGTCGTATCCAACTCTTTGTGACTCCATGGACCAGACTCCATAGGATTCTCCAGGCAAGAATGCTGGAGTGGGTTGCCATTTCTTCCCCCAGAGGATCTTCTCTACCCAGGGATGGAACCGAAGTTTCCTTCATCTCATGCATTGGCAGGTCGATTCTTTATTACTGAGCCATCTGGGAAGCCCAAATATTAATATATAAAAGGCACTAAATTTTAATGTCTCACTTTAATATTATAAATTACTAATGCTATACTGGAGAAGGAAATGACAACCCACTCCAGTACTCTTGCCTGGAGAATCCCATGGACGGAGGAGCCTGGTAGGCTACAGTCCATGGAGTCACAAAGAGTCGGACACGACTGAGAGACTTTACTCACTACACTAATGCTATACTATAGGAAGATGAGCTCTGAGAAGGATGAGCTCAATGGGATNCAGTACTCTTGCCTGGAGAATCCCATGGACGGAGGAGCCTGGTAGGCTACAGTCCATGGAGTCACAAAGAGTCGGACACGACTGAGAGACTTTACTCACTACACTAATGCTATACTATAGGAAGATGAGCTCTGAGAAGGATGAGCTCAATGGGATAGTATACAACACCAAAACTAGATCCCGATTTTCTTGTTTCACAGAAAAAAGCACAAGTGACTCAATCATGGCTGGCATTTCAACCCTCTCTCCAAGTTACCCAGGCCTAAGCAGACAGCCCAGTCTATAAGTATTTTGTTTATTGGTTTAACATTTATCTCTCCTTTCTAGAAGATAAACTCCATGAGAACAGACATCTCATCAGGGCTTAGAACAGTGCCTGGCTCAATTAATAATTGAGCAAATGACCCATAGAAAAGAGGGCAGCTCCAACCTGCTCAGAAAATCATTAGAAAAGATAAACCCAGAGACAGGAGGGGAAGGGGATGGGATTAGTAACCAGAAATTCTTTCAAGGTTCTCTATCCTGCAATCATATGATTCCAGTCTAATTAATAAGGAAAATCTTCCTTTATGTACTTACCACCAGTGTTAAGCAGGGAGGAGAGAAGGGAGGGAGAGAGAGAGAAAGAAAGAAAGAAAAAATTCTGTGGTTTAAGTTCTAAATCTCCTGTTTCAAACCCTGAAATTCTACTGAGAACCACTGAGTTAAAGAGGAAATGCCTTCCAAGGGCATTGTTTCCACAGTAAGCAGGAACCTAGAGATACTGGTGGCTTTGGCATGCTCTGCAGAAAGGCAAGCAGTGTGAACAGGCAGGCTAGCCAGAGCCTGGCCTGGCTTGCTCCTCTGGCTCATGGCTGGGAAGAGTGCCCTTTGTGGAGAGAGGAGTCCAATACACCTTCTACTTTTAGTCATGGGCTAAGCGGGGATAGTGTGATAACCCCACTCCTACCCCAACGAACTGAGTTTCCAGGCACCCTGTCTTTGAAAGGAGTCAGGAATTTCAACCCAGGACCAGGGTAGCAGCATCCTGTAAGATTCTGAAACCTCTGCCTCTTCTCTATGCCTAGTAAATGCGTTTACCCATCCACTCCCCTTTTTACTTGAGGGCTGCAACAGAGAGAAAGCTAGGACATATCTGAGGCTTTGTGGGGAAAATCTCAAAGCCCCACTGAAAGCTGGGCCTTGCTGTGGTGGGGGAGCAGCCCAGGCCCAAGGGGCAGCGCCAGGGTAAAGCGAGACCCCAATAGAACCTACACCCAGCCTGCCTTGGAGGCAATTCAAACAAAGACAAGAGTTTTCTGGTGCTGTCCTGCAACTCCTTCCCCTGCTCTGCAACCAGGATCCATCCAGTCACCATGTGGAGGGACCATAAGGTTAGCCTTCAGGATAAGTCTTTTTCCCTTTGTGGCACCTAGAGTCTCCCATTTCCTGGAGTCCCACACTCCCTGGTATCTTGCAGAGGACACAACACAGAGCAGAGATTCAGTAAACTCTTAGACTTGGAAGATACTTGAAGGTTCTGCTCTCAGATATCCTCCCTTTAGGTGAAAGAATGGGAAGAGAAACCCACCCCTTCCCAGATCAAGGATAGTAGCAGAGCTAGGGCCTCTGTCAGAATAAAGTCAACACCAACCTTATCTGCTCATTTCTTATTTCCACACCACACTTCTAAAGAGGCCATTGCTATGACACCCCAAAAAGCAAAGGACAAAACCATCTATAACTGGGTTATCTATGTGCTGGGGAGTGGGTGGGAACTGGCTCAAATGCCAGCTTCCCTGGGCAACACAGTCCTGGCTGGCCCCACCCCCTGGAGCCCATTCAGCTCTACAAACCCTGTGAAGCAAGAGCCCCACTTCTCCCCTGCAGTCAGATCAGGCCTGACAGTCAAGGGTCATGGCGTTCCCTAGGAGCTACCAGAATCACAGACAAGCAGCCTCAGGAAATAGCAGGGGTAGCGAAAGGAAAAAACTGAGATCAGCGGGGGGAGGTTCAATCTGCAGCTGAAAGGAAATTAAACGGAGAGGTAGCAGAGCTGCCGGCAAAGCTCTGGGACAAGGGCTCTTACCTGCAAGCTTCAAAGGCCAGTCCACTGCCGAGACCCAAACTACATTCTGAGTCAGATCCACTTTCAGTGTGTTTTCCAAAGCCGTTGGTCACACCTGCCAAGGACACACAGAGTGAGCCTAAGTGCAGAAACCCCCAACCCCTGACACGCCGCAGTGTGAGGCAGCTGCCTTGGGAGGGCTCAGGGAGGAGGGGTGGAGAAGCCAGCAGGCCCCTTCTCTAGGGAAATGGGTCTCGGGTGATAGAGAGAACCTGATGAAGTCGGCGGGAGATGGTGGGTAGCACAAGGAGCAGATACTGCGTTTTCCTTCCCATCCTTCTGGGTATTCTTGAAGGAAAACAGCCCACAACTCATTCTAGTTACTGTCCCTTGACTCCAGTGGGAAATACCAAGACCTCCTCACTCTGACTGGCTCAAGAGACCCTGAATCTGCTTCTAATTTCAAGCCTCAATTATCGGGGAGTCTGCTCTGCCTCTTGGGGAGCCCACCCACCTTGCCTCTTCAGATAAACAGTCACACACCCTATCCATTACATGGCTGGCAACAACTAGCTTCATTCTTTGGGGATGGTGTCAGGGGAGGCTGGGACCGGATAAGGGCTTTGTCAGCCACACCCTGAGATATCTAGCAGAGCTAGTCAAAGTTGAAGATGGGGGAAACTTTTCAGCAGATCCAGAGAGATGAGACCTTCCCAGGATGGGGAGTCAAGATTCCCTGGGTTCTACACTGGGCTCTGAAATATGGGTCCCTTATCCTATTTAAGCTTTGGCTTCTCCTTTCCTAAAGTGAAGATAATACTTTTTTACTTATAGAGGATGCTACTAAGTATGAATAAGAGGTCTGTTTACAGCAGGAAGCCCTTCAGAGGCAAATGAAGACTGATCATCCCAGGGACATAACTTTCATCTGCTCTGAAATCTTCAACTCTCTATCTACCTATACAATTCCCAACCACAATCCAGAATCCTACAAGTCTTGAGCCAAGTGCTCAAGAGCTCAAAGTCACATATACCTCAGCCAGAAAACAAGTCACACCTGTGAGAACAGGTGTCTGAGCCAACACATCCGTGCCCTAACCTGGCTCTGCCTCTAACATTACCACCTCAATTTAAATCACGAAAGCCAGCTGTGCCTCATTTGTAAAGGATCAACACCTGCTTTTGTGAGACTCCACTAAGGCTGCGCAAAAATATTCCTAGGTACCAGATAGCTGAGACAGTGGAAGAGAAACAAGACTTCAGCCCCAAGCAGTGGGCCCTCAGGCTGCATGAGCCTGGTATCCAGATCTATTTCCCTATGGCAGGATCTTTCATTTTTAGTGCATTGTGCTGTTTGCCTGCGCCTGATATAGCTCAACAGATGACAACAATAACTGCTACCATCTACTGCTATATACCAAGTGCTTTATATAGGCTGCTTCCAATCCTCAAAGCCCTGCAAAGGAAGTATCACTAGCCTCATGTCAGAAATAAGGAACAGAATCAGAGAGGTTAATTGATATGTCCCAGGATACCCAGCTGGCAAGAAGATGGGATTTGAACTCAAGTCTGCCTAATCAACTTTGGGGCTTCCCAGGTGGCATAGTGGTAAAGAAACTGCCTGCCAATGCAGGAGACATAAAAGACGCCAGTTCGATCCCTGGGTTGGAAGATGTGGAAGAGGGCAAGGCAACCCACTCCAGTATTCCTGCCTGGAAAATCACATGGATAGAGGAGCCTGGTGGGACATGACGACTGAAGCAACTTAGCGCACATACACAGTCTACTTCAGGCTCAAGTTTCCAACACACACACACACACACACGGCCTACTTCAAGCTCAAGTTCCACATAGGCACACACAAAGCCTACTTCAGGCTCAAGTTCCTGACAGACACACATACCACACACACAGCCTACTTCAGGCTCAAGTTCCTGACACAGACACACACGGCCTACTTCAAGCTCAAGTTCCACACAGACACACACAAAGCCTACTTCAGGCTCAAGTTCCTGACACATACCACACACACAGTCTACTTCAAGCTCAAGTTCCTGACACACACACATACCATACACACAGCCTACTTCAGGCTCAAGTTCTGGCTCAAGTTCCCAACAAATACACACACGGCTTACTTCAAGCTCAAGTTCCACACAGACACACACACAGCCTACTTCAGACTCAAGTTCCACACATACACACACAGCCTACTTCAGGCTCAAGTTCCTGACACACACACACACATACCACACACATACAACCTACTTCAGACTCAAGTTCCTGACACATACCACACACACAGCCTACTTCAAGCTCAAGTTCCTGACACACACACATACCATATACACAGCCTACTTCAAGCTCAAGTTCCTGACACACACACATACCATATACACAGCCTACTTCAGGCTCAAGTTTCTGGCTCAAGTTCCCAACAAACACACACACAGCCAACTTCAAGCTCAAGTTCCACACAGACACACACAAAGTCTACTTCAGGCTCCAGTTCATGACATACACTCATACACACACACACACACACACACACACACACACACACACACAGCCTACTTCAGAGTCAAGCTCCACACATACACACACACAGCCTACTTCAGCCTCAAGTTACACACACAGACACACACATGCTACTTCAGGCTCAAGTTCCTGACTCTATATAGGCTCAAGTTCATACATACACACACATATACCCTATTTCATACATACATACATACACACACACCCTATTTCAGGCTCAAGTTCCTGACTCTATATACCATCCTCCAGCTCTAATACAGGCAAGCTTGGGCCAGATGGGAAGGGAAGGTATTGCTCGAAACAAAGTGTTAGGCAGGAAGCAAGCAAAACAGAGAAAAGCATGTGTTAACCACACAGTCCAAACCCACCACATAACAAGACATGAGAAGCAAAACCCAGGGCAGGCCCCTCCCTCCCAAGTGAGCTGGGCTTCCATATCCCACCGGGACTAAACTGCTCTGTCTGGTAATGGAGACCCTGCACGTTCAGGCCCACCTCGCCCAGTGTGCTGGTTCCTGACAGTCTGGGAAGCCCCTCTCCAAACTGTTCCTCACAGGCACTTTGTCCTTGGTTCCACATACCATGGCCTGAGCTCTTTGCTGCTTTTTACTCTGTCCTCATCCTCAGGGCCAGCTCAGGCACTGTCCCCTCATGAAGCCTTCCCAACCCTCTCAGCTCTCATTCCCTGACACATAACCACACACTGTTCAGCACTGGGGCATCTCTGCCCTCAGGACACCATCTAGTCTCCCCACTGGGCCATGGACTCTTTCAGTGCTGCTCCTGAGTCTGACTTATTCCTCTCAGTGAGCAGCCTGTGCTGGACATGCACTAAGCACTCCTTGGTGACAAGCCCTGAATACTATCTCCTATGACCCCGTGGCTCATTATGCTGTGGCCACAGGTTCTTGTTTCTCAGACACGCAAGCAGGTTTCCACATGCAGGGCCCGTGCACTTGCTAGTCTTTTCTTGGGAACATCCTTTTCCCAGATAGCCCAAAAGCTCACACCTCTGGCTCCTTCAGATCTTTACTCAAATGTCACCTCCCCAGAAAGCCTTCCCTGGCCACCCTCTCTAATACTACCTCAGCATCCCCTGTCCCCCTTCCCTGCTGGACTTTTCTCCACCACTTCTAATATGAGATACAATTTACTTATTTGCTTTCAGTCTAATTCCTCTACAAGTGACTTATCTGTTTTATTTAATGATTTCCCACACACACACAGTAGTGCCTACAATAATGCCTGATATAAATATCTGATAAATGAACTAAAATGAAGATAGGAACCATTTTATCACATACAGCTTTGTATTCCCCTAAGGGCCAGAGAGAGCCCTTAGGGCCAGACACAAGCTGGCCCTCTCAAAACACTTGCTCAAAGCCCGCTTCCCCAGGCCACTGCTCGTGTGCCAGGCCCAACTGTGCACTGTGGAGCCAGCCTCAATGCTACTACTGGCATCCACAGGGGCCACTACGGACACAGCTGACTGGGGAGGTGCTGGCTGCCAAGCAAAGCAAGAAAGCATAAGAGGAGCGAGAGAAGTCTCAGGCGAGGTCACCTGTCTCTTCCTCCTGCTGGGGGGACCTCTCTCCTTCGCTTTGACTACAGCTCCTGCTCCTTGGCCGCTTCCGGGAGTGTCGTTCATCCTCGATGCTGGCGGGAGACACGGGAGAGTCCTCTGTGCCATGGTCCTCACCATTCTCCAGGGCCCTGTCTGGGCTCCTCTGGAGCTTAACCCCGTTTCTGGCCTTCTTGAAGAGGACTGATGTGCGGCGGCCCACGCCACTGAGCGGGGCACCAGTGGGGGATGTGTCGGGGGCCATGAGGGACACTCTGTTGATGCCATTGTCACTGAGCAAGCGTTGCAAGGGCTCACTCCCTAGCTGCAGAGGTGATTTTTCCAAAAGCTCATCTTCTTCCGCTTTTCTGGGCTTGAGGAATCGGCTCGGAGGTTTGCTATCATTGATGGGTTTCAGAGTAGGGGGATCTGGAGGGGATTCTTGCTCAGACAAGGAAGGTGCAGGTCCAGTGGGTTCCAGGGTTGGTGGGGGAGGCATTTTGGAGTCATCTGTTAGAGAAAAAGAGAACCTGCTTGAACATTTTAGAAAAAGTCTGCCCCTACAAGTCAGATAATGACATTGACAACTAAAAGCCCAAAGCATAGGCCGTTAGCACACTTGAGACGCATCCCAGCTCTCAGATTTGAGGTGAAGAAAAGGTAGGACTAAACTGTGTCTATGGGCTTCCCAGGTGGCTCAGTGGTAAAGAATCTGCCAGTCAAGTAGGAGACATGGGTCCAATCCCTGGGTTGGGAAGATTCCCCAGAGAAGGAAATGGCAACCCACTCCAGTATTCTTGGGTTACAGTCCATGGGGTTGCAAAAAAGATGGACATGACTTATCGACTAAACAGAAGCAGCAGTTAGTTTTGTATACACTGCTGCTGCTGCTACTGCTGCTAAGTCGCTTCAGTCGTGTCCAACTCTGTGCGACCCCATAGACGGTAGCCCACCAGGCTCCCCCCGTCCCTGGGATTCTCCAGGCAAGAATACTGGAGTGGGTTGCCATTTCCTTCTCCAATGCATGAAAGTGAAAAGTGAAAGTGAAGTCACTGAGTCATGTCCAGCTCTCAGCGACCGCATGGACTGCAGCCTACCAGGCTCCTCTGTCCATGGGATTTTCCAAGCAAGAGTACTGGAGTGGGGTGCCATTGCCTTCTCCGTTGTATATACTAGTAGCTCTAAACCCTGGCTATGTATTAGTCACTTAGAAAGTTTCTTAAAAATTCCAATGTTGAGGTCCCACCTCAGACAAACTGAAACCAAATCGCTAAAGATGGAATTCTTTTTTTTTTTTTAAAAAAAAGCTTTCACCAGGTGAGTCTGATGAAGATAGGGTTATAAACCCCTACACCCAAGAAAGCCCAAAGCCCTCTGATTAATCAATAATTAGATAAGTCTCAACCTCACAAATTAAGGGTCTACAACTCTCTAGACCCAGGTATTTTCCCATCTGTCAATGAATTTTGTTTCATATCATGCAAGTGAAGCAAGCAGGACAAGCAGAAAGAATAAGCTTACAGATAGGAAAAATGAGAGCAAAGAATTTAAATCAGTGGCTCCCAAACATGTCTGTTCAACCTCCACCTTGAAACTTTTACAAATTGAGACTTTTAAGACAGCTCATATTTCCCTAATCTGAGTTTCTGGAACATGAAGCCTAGAAATTTTTGAAACCTCTAGAAGCTGTTGCAACTGGTCCACTGGGTGTGACTCTGCACTGCCTCAGCCCAGAAGTGGGGATGGATACAAACGGGATGCTGACTGCCACACAGGGAGCTGGGAAAAGTCACAATGGACACGAAGCCCTCTAAGGGGTGAATCTGACCTCGGACATGTCCCCACTCTCCGTCAACCTAACACAGAATGGGCCAGTCCCTGCAATTTGGCCCCTTTGGCTCTGAAGATAACTTCCAACTTTCTGGACTGCATGGATGACAGGCCCTCCTGAGTTGACAATTCTGACCCCAGTGAAGTGGAGAGGATGGACAGCAACTCAGGTGAGAGAATCACTTCCCCCAGCGTCTTTTTACTATAAGGCCTTCCTTCTTGGGATGGGCCTGTAGATTTGGCCAGCTGGAGTCAAAGCCGTGAGTCCAGACCATCTTTAAGGTTCTTCTTTTCTATTATACTACACCATAACCTAACCTGCTCCAAGAGCCTCTCTACACGATGGGTAAGTTGAGCTAATATTTAACTGGTATGTACAATATGGCCATACCAGGTTCAAAATACCAAAATACTTCTTACTGTTAGTAAACAGCCACTGGACCTCAGTATCTGAAAGTCCCTGAATCTGCTCACAATCCAGTAGCTGAAAATCCAAATCAGTGGCCCTCAGGAGGCCCCTCCAGGACAACAGCTAACATCCACTCTGACTGATGGATTTTGGTCTCAATGGATTATTAAGTATTTTGAATACCATCTCTAGGTGTGCATCAAAGTGTGACCCTTCCCAGGGCTTTTGCTTGCCCACTAGGGTCACAATTAAGGAAGGATGCTCCCACAGTGGGATTTCAGCTTGACCCTCCCTTTCCCGAACCCCAGCCCCTTGCCTGCCCGTGACTGTCTCTCACCTCTGTCCCCACTGTCTTCTGGCTCCTCCTGCGGGGCCTGCTCCAGCACAGCCACGTCCCCCCGGGGCCCTGCTGGGAGCTCCCCACTGGACACAGTCTTGTTCAGTGACGGTGGTTGTGGTGGCGGCGGCTGCGCCAGCTTCTGCCGAAGAGCATTGATCTCCCGGCGCAGCAGGCGGACTCGGCGGGTCCGGGCCCCACTAGACCGCATGGCGCTCACCAGGTCCAATTTCTCCAGCAGTTCCTTCAGCTGCACTTCTGGGGACAAGTGGGCCCGGTTCTCTGGGATGAGGATGTTGTCCACTGCCAGGGAGAAAGGAGGACAGAAGGGGCTGAAGGACCTGCCCAGGCCAGGGCAAGGGGAAGGAGATTCCTTCAGATGCAAAATATTCTCCTGAAATGCCTTGGTCAGTGGATTCCAGCAGCGTCACTGTGGGGCCTTGGCCCCGCGGCACTGCTGCCAGGGGGGCGGCCACAGGGATAAGCTCAGAATCTGGGAAACGTGCAGGCAGCAGTTCAGTCATGGTTACAGGCTTGTGGAGCAGGAACAAGGCAGCCTGGCCATCCCCCAACCTGAGTGACTGTTTGGCTGCTGCCATCAAGAAGCAGAGAGCAGGGGCATGCAGACTGGGGATTTCAGAGGCAATCCATTTTTCTGATCCTCCACCTGCACTCTTCTGAAAAAGCCAGACACCACACTGTACTCCTGCTGCCCAGGCTCCAATGCCACACAGTGGGAGTCCAGGAGAGGAAGACCCCTTGTGAAGCTTTAGTTTTTAAACAGACAGCTAGTACCTGATTCCCGTCCTACATTCAAGAAGGGCTTGGTGAATAAAACTTTAACTCCTGGAACGATTCTAGCCACAAGCATACGGACCTCAGCCTGTGCCTACCTCCAGTTTTGCTTCTATAGTCTACCCGGTAGCCCCCAGGACCATCCTAATCTCCAGTTCTCCAGGCTTTTATACCTGTGCCTCTCCTGGCACCTCTCTCCTCCCCACCCGTCCCAGCTTCTCACCGTCTTCCCAGGAGAAGCGGTAAAAGTCCTCCGATTTGGGTGACTCGGGCAGATGGGTGCCCGTCTCAGGGTCATAGCCGATGTTCTCTGCCTGCCGCCGGGCGTGCCGCAGGATGGCCCCTCCCAGGTCCCGCAGGCGGACAGCTGCTCGGTGGAAAATTGTGTCTTTAGCATTATACTTCATGCAGTTGGTAACTATAAGGTTAAAGTCCTCCTCAAACTCCTCCAAGGTGTGGTACAGGTGGGACTCCAGCTTCCGCCTCATAGTAGAAAAATCCATTGGCTTGGATATGAATTCCAGGTAATCTGGAACCTAAACATATAAAACCTGTACAATTACAACAACCATTTACTAGCCAAACAGGCGCACCCTTCACCGGAACTCTTGCCTCCCCGTGTTTTGGCTTGGCCATGCCAGACTCATTCATAGCCGCCAGGCCCTGGACCACCCTGCTCTGCTGAGCCATCACCATGAGCCAGTCTACTAGCTTTGTCAGACTCCCCCGGGTTTTGTATACCCTGTGCCCCAACCCTTTCCTGGCCTACTCAGACCCTATTTCCATTTCAGGCAGGGCTCATTGCTCAGAAAGTAGTGGGGAACTTGCCTCACTCAGGTTGACGGGCTCAGCGAAGATGTGTGCGGGATCCTTCTCCTGCAGCAAGTCCAGTGTTGTCCTCAGCAGAACGTTGAATGGCATCAGCTCCAGCTCCATGGCAGCTTGCTGGATCTTGATCTGTGAGAAAGGTGGGGAGAAATCAGGACATCCCCCCCTAAAGAGGCACGGAACTTTTTCTTGATAACTTGATTTTCATCAGTCATGTACAACAAAGTTTCACAAGACAATTAGCTAATCAGTACTTGAGTTATCACTGTACATAGCTTAGAAACAATGATACCAACAGCTACCTTTTTGTGAACCTTTCTTATGTATTCAGCTCCGTAACAAAACTTACAGAACTAATAGTTAATACTTTTATGGTCCAAACATTTAAGATAGGTACAAATAAGGTATTTTACAAAGAGGAAACTGAGGCATGGAAGGACTGACTGGCCTGAGGTGACACAGCTAATAAGGGTCAGAGTTGGGATTCACAGTGTGTGCTTTTGACTACTATGCACACTGCCTTTCTACTTATATTACCTCAGTTAATCGTCACAACAACCTTGAAGGAGAACTGTTATTATCTACATTTTACAAATATGGAATCTAAGGTTTGAAAGGAAAAGAATGAGGAGTTACTAACCCAAGGTCACCTGGCTAGAAAAGAATAGGCATTGGTCTGACTTAGCCCAAGAGGCATATGACATAAAATGTGCCTTGGGCCACAATTCCCACCAAATTGGCCCTTGGGACATTTAGGTTGGCCTAGCGTGACCAGGGCCTCGGAGCTCACCCCCTCAGGCAGCAAGCAGCCAGACACATTTGCAGCAGTGTGCTGTATAAACGTTATTTTCCATGTGTCCCCTAATGTGAAAAAGTTGGGAAACCATAGACTAGACTATGAGACATTCCTGCCTCTTGACTACATTCAAACAGGCCTGCCTGCATCCCCTGCCTACTTCCTTTCCCCTTACATTTCTCTGAACCAGAAATGGGAAAAGACGCTCAACTGGGGGACTAGGCCTGGGATGGCCGAGACAGTTTGACTATGAGGACAAGGTCCTTATGTATAGCAAAAGCTGCCCAGTCTCAGAGGTGTAAAATTCAGGCTATTCAGCCCACAAGAGAAGGGTTTGTGCTGGGGCTGAACAGTGAAGCGGAGTTTGGAGAAATAAAGAAAAAATATCTTTAACTTGAGCCTCCGAAGCATGGAAGTAACAGCTGCTATTCCTGGACCAGAACACTTTTGGGTCATCATCCATTCAATTAACAGTTTTTGGTCACTGTCATATGCAGGGTGCTGCAACATACACTTTAGGGAAGCAAAGAGTATCAGTGATGATGCTAGCAGCTGATACTTCTATAGCCCTACTGTATGCCAGGCACTGTTCTAAGCTCTTTATATACAATAAGTCATCTAATCCTCACAACCTTATGAGGTACATTCTATTAATATCCTCCTTTTATAGTCAAGGAAACTTGAAGTATTAAAAAAAAAAAGACTATAAGTGTTCAAGGGTCAAATGAGAACCCTTAAGCTCTCAGTCAAAAGTGATACCCATCGGAATGGCCTGAGAAGCTCTCCAAAATATTCAAGGCCAGGCTCCTCCTGAGATTTCGTAAGTGAGAAACTCTAGGGATGGGCTCAGACATATAATATTAAGCTTATGCTTGAGGCCACCAGAAGCTAAAAGCTCCCCAAGTTTGAAGCCATCAGTAGCACCACACCCAATGCTTAGCAGGCAGGACTTGGAGCCCATAGTGCTGGGCAGGAAGGCGACAAAGCTGACACTGATGGGGGGAGAAAAAGACTGAACAAGAGCTCTGGGGGCTCCTCCTCACCTGCTCCCGCTTGAGCTTTTCTCTTTTCCGAATCAGTTCGATTAGCAGCCGTGCCCGCTCCAAATCGTGCCGGAGCTTCTGCCAGTATTTCAGCTCTTCCTTTACGGCACTTGTCTTCTCATCCTGCTCCCGCTGCAGGAGGGGAGGGAAAAGAATGAGGAGTTGTGGGCTTCCCTCCTGCCCAAAGTCCTCTCCCTGCTCAGCCTCACAGGCACTCTGCAGCTAAGAGCCGCATGTCCTTCCTGAACCCTCGGCTCTGGAAAGCCCTTTCACCCTCTTCCATCACATGCCTTCCTCCTGTGCTTCCCCAGTCCTATGACAATGTCTCTTCACTACAGCAAGACCTCCACTGCTGGGGAGAGAGATGGGACTACCCCCTCCTACCCTCGAGGACATCAGAGAGCAGCTGTGAATCTTCAGGACTAGAAAGAATTTCAGAAGGAAACTAATAGACACCTCAGGGTGGAAAGAATTTCACCCTAGAGCTTCGACTTGGCTAGAAAATAAAGCCAAGTTTTTACCATAAGCTTGTACCTATTTATTTCAACGTACTTTAAAATACCACCACTACCACCAACATCAAACATGTGATTCTTGCCTAGAAAAACTACAACGTAGTTGAGGCCCAGGGTTTGATACACAAGGGCACAGCAGCATAAAGACAACGAAAACTGATCTGATAAACTGAATATAAAATGCTGCTGCTAAGTCGCTTCAGTCGTATCCGACTCTGTGTGACCCCATAGACAGGGGCCCACTGTCTCTGGGATTCTCCAGGCAAGAACACTGGAGTGGGTTGCCATTTCCTTCTCTAATGCATGAAAGTGAAAAGCGAAAGTGAAGTCGCTCAGTTGTGCCCAACTCTTAGTGACCCCATGGACTGCAGCCTACCAGGCTCCTCCATCCATGGGATTTTCCAGGCAAGAGTACTGGAATGGTGAGAAGATATAAAATAGAGAAGATCTCAATGGGTGGGGCTCAGGTCAGGGATTCCTGGGGTGAGCAATCTTACTAGGATTTCACATGTAGTGATGGGCGTGGACGAACAAAGCGGTAAGAAAGGCCTCTTTTGGAACTGAAGGGACCAAGAGCAGAATTATGAAGGCACAATCAGTGATTCTTTGCTTTGTTGAGAAAAATGGCTGGCCAGAGCAGAGGAACTGGAGAATCACACAAGCCAAGGAAGATCCAGGATCCGACTGACAAGAAGTTTCTAGTGCCAGGCAAAAAAGCTTAGCTGTAGCCTGCCTGAAGCGGGGAGGAGGGGTGAATATATTCTGGAAAAAAAGAAATGACAGGATGAAAAATAGTGAAGTGAATAAGGCAGTACCAGTGGTGAAACAAAGAAAGAATTAGAAGCTGGAGACCATATAGAAAGCTACTGTTGAAATTAAGAGGGCATGGGTGAGCAGAGTAGTTGTAGAATGGAGATAAAGGGCCATACACTGATTAACCCCCTGAAACAGACTGAGGGATGATTAACTGTAGCTCCTAACGGTGGGAAGAGCCAAAAGTAACTCCAAGGTGGACAACATCTGAGATCAGGAGGAAGGAGCTTCCATATCAACAACAGAAATACATTTATGGAGACGAAGGAAGATACTGAACCAAGTTTCCAGTATCTGATGTACAGGAAACAACATATACATGGACACCTACAGTTCCTCTGCCCCAGAGAGACTGAGGGCAAAAAAAAGAGAGGGGACAAGACAAGAAACTTGGAGCTACAGCCACACAGTTATGGACAACTACAACAGTAGAAAAACTCTCCAAGCCAACAGGCAGACAGCTGGGCCCCTGGGAATATTACCACTAAGGAGTAAGAATTAGGGTCAGCAGAGGGTGCATTCAGTGGGGTACAGGGGGTGGGAAATGGTGTCACAAAGAAGCTTTAAGACAAAGTGACTGTGCTGTCAAATATTGTCCAAGAGTCTACAAGGTGAGAGAATATGAGGGAAGACTTGCTGAGCTGGAAGGGTGTCACTATTGTTCTCGAAGAAGCTACAGGGGAGAAAGCAGACCATTTCAAGGAGTGAGCAAATATACAGTTCTCTTTCAGGACTTTAGTTACGAAAGGCAAAAGTGAAATCAGACAGAACAGAGGGCAGCAGAGTCATGGGAAGGTTTGCTTTGTCTCTGGAGTAAAGGTGTAGGAATATTTAAAGGCAGAAGTAATGAACAAGTGAAGAGTGAGAGACAACTAAATATGCTTTTCAAAAATCTCTCAGGGTATCTCTATCATGTTGGAAAACACCGAACATGCAGCAACTCCAGCTGCTAATGTCTACAAGGCCACCCAACTGGGCAGGCTGTGCTACAACTTAGACAGTTAATTTGTGTATTTCTTATGGAACATTTTTTGGCAGGTGGCAGTATAGTGTCTTAAGTAAAGTATGCTTTTTCTTAATTCATATATCATGGCCACCTAACTCACACTCAGCCCACTTCTTTTCTGCAGTATCTAAAGGGGTTTCCCCATGTACAGGGAAAGTTGGGCCTGCTCTCCACTCTACCCTAGAATTTACTCCAAGCCAAGCCTCTCATCTAGGAGGAGTTGCTGTCTGGTCTAAAGAGCGTTACAATGCTGGAGGTCACTCCTAGGGTGGACCACCTAGAGGGGTGAAGGCTACAGGCAAAGGCTCCAGAGGGCCCAGGGAACACTGCCCCCCAACCATCTCTCTTTCATCACTCTCCACCTGCCTCCACTGCTCTCAAATCACTACTTCACCTACCTGCTCAGCATTTCTTTGAGACAGCAAGTGGGAGTGCAGGCGCCGGATGAGGGGGACACCATTCCGTGCCTGCCGCTTCAACAGCCAGTAGTTGTGAAGCCGTTGCATGAACTGGGTTTTCCTCTGAAAGGAGAGACCACTACAGATCTTGTTCAACCTTGAGTAGAGGCACAGGGAAGTGAAAGACACGGTCAGTGGGCAGCCCGGATTACAGCCTCCTATCAAGACCCCGTGCGTGGTTCATTTCTGAACTTGGTAGAGGAAGACAGGAATAAAGTAGCCAAATGCCTCACCTCAGAGAAAGGCTTGAATAGGCTGGCAAAGTTAAGCAGCTCAGATTCAGCATGAGATATTTCACTTGACTGTCCACCTCCTGCCTTGCAGGTTCCAAACCCTCCCCCAGCAACCCAGACCCTTTAGTTCTGGACTCCTAAGACATAGGTCTGTGCCCCAATACCCTCACTCTTTTCTTGATAAAGGGAGCAAAAGGGAACAGGTACTTGTACAAGCTGTGGGCAATGTAGTCACTACTTCCTGCCCCTCTGTGGCTAAGGGTCCCATCAGACCAGGGAGTAGTCCACAGCCAAGCTAGAAGGAAAATTAGTAGGAATATAGCAGGCTACTGCCCTCTGAACCCAAATGCAACCCTTTGGAGTTGTCTGACCTCAGGTTTTTCATTAAAAAACTCAGCAGCCTAAAAATGCCTAATTTTGAACCAAATTGAAAAAAAAAAAAAAAGAATCTAAAGACATAAGAGGATGGAGAATCTGAAAATTTAGCTGGCTCCACAAAGAAAAATAAATAGTATACAATATCACTTATATGTGGAATCTAAAAACTATGAGAATGTGAGAGAATTCCCTGGTGGTCTAGTGGTTAGGACTCAGTGCTTTCACTGCAAGGGCCCAGGTTCAATCCCTGGTCAGGGAACTAAGATACTGCAAGCTGTGTGGCATGGCCAAACACTATGAACAAATACAAAATATAACAAACTAGTGAACATAAAAGCAGGAGACTCCAAGAGAACAAACTACTGGTTCCCAGTGTATGGGGAAGTGGGCAACACAGGGCCAGGGGAGTGGGAGGTATAAAATATCAGGTATAATATAGCTCAAGGATATACTACTGTATAACACAGGGAATATAGTCAATATTTTATAATTGTAAGTAAAAATTAATCTTTAAAAATTGTATGAAAATAAAATTTAAAATTTAGCTGGCTTAACTACCCCAAAAGAGAAGTCTGGAGGTTAGGATTTAAGCCAATAACACATGAGGGGGTGGGGGGAAGCAGTAGGAAAGGCATTAATGAGAGCTCATAATCTCTACAACAACGTTCAAACTGCAAGGTGGGTCACATTATTCTCATGTTTCAAATGATGGAAAGGCAGAAGGAGAACAGCCTCTGCTCTTGGCTGAATACATTGTTGAAGCCACTAACGCAGCTAATAAGATGGTGAAGTTGGGCAGGATTTGAACCCATGATCTCTCTGCTATACCATATTGTGTTCCCAAATTGATTAAACAAGGATTCAGTGCTCCTCTGGCTTTTCCTCTGCTTTTCTTCCTCTGACTTGCACACTTCCACTGAAAGGAAGATAACTGTGGCTAAACAAGGAAGGTGGAACCTAAAAAGTATGTTCATGTTGGGCTGGACATTGCTCACCTAGGCCTTGCGCCTTTCCATGGTCAGACATCCCTGCCCCAAAGCCAAGCTGACAAAATCAAGGCCTAGGCCTTTCCCCAAAGAACAGATTTCCCCACCAACACCCATGCCAAGCACACCTGCCCAGATGCAGGCATCCCCCTCCCTCTACAACCTCTTGGCCATGGAGGGTCCCAATAGCATTTGTGCAGGCAGGGAAAAGAATAATAATAAAATAGCAGTAGCAGCAGCAGCCACCATTTATTGAGCGCTTACTATTTGCCAAGCACTGTGCTGAGTGCTTTACTTATACTATCTTACTGATTTCTCCCAATAACCCTTTAAGGTAGGCTCATTTACAAATAAATACACTAAGGCTGAATAGAAGTTAAGTGACTTGCCAAAGATCACAATGGTAGTGACAGAAGTTCAAGGTTCAAATGCAGGTCTCTCTGGTTCTTAGTCAGCGTGCAGTGCTGGACCCTGCAAGAAACCACCTACAAGAGCAGACCTGACAACCAAAAGGTCTAGCCCCAGGGCATGACCACCAGGGGCTAAGCATGGACCCACTCACCCAAAAGAAGCGGGGAGCCTAGAACAGCTCTGTGACTAGAAGGCCCATTTCTTATCAACTAAATCTAACTCCAGTCATGGTTCACAAGAGCCTCTTCCTCTGGATCTTCTGTCTTCTTGTCTTCTTTCCAGATGGACAAGTCTGGCTGCCTGCTTCCCGCAAACAACTCACTCTCCTCTGCCCACCAGTACTCCTTTCTCCCTGTCCCTTACACAAAGAGAAACAGACAGACAACAGGAACAGAACCTAAAGGCGTCATGAGCCCCAGCTTGTGGTCCAGGGTCTGTCACTTTCCCTTGGTTCCTTCCAGCCCTTAGAACAGGACTTGGCATATAGTAAGTGCTCAATAAACATCTCGTTGAATGAATAAAGGAGTGAACAACTTTACCTCCCGTGGCCGCGGTTTCTTCATCTGGGGGTGTGGGAGAAGGTGCAAGGACTATGTTAGATGAATAATCTCCGAGACTCCTTCCTGCTCTAACACTGCAGTCTTTTTAATGAACATCAACAATGAGATAAGCCTCCAGTGGAAAATCTTCCTTGTCTCTTGCTTCTCTGCCAAGCTCCCATCCCTCCAACAGCTCCAGATACCTCTCTGATGATTTAAAACAGGCTTGGTGGGAGCCAAAGTTTCTTAGTTATACTGAAGAACTGATCTTTCCTCTAAATCTAAGTTTCTTAGGAGGAGACACAACATATCTTCCCCACACAATAACCCTCTTATGCAAAGTCCCCATCATTCCCAGGATGGAGCTTTCTGGACAGCAGATACCCTTACTGACTCTTTGAATCAGAGGTTCTCAATTGGAAGTAGTTCAATCCCCATAAGGACCCACTTCTTTTCTGCAGTATCTAAAGGGGTTTCCCCATGTACAGGGAAAGTTGGGCCTGCTCTCCACTCTACCCTAGAATTTACTCCAAGCCAAGCCTCTCATCTAGGAGGAGTTGCTGTCTGGTCTAAAGAGCGTTACAATGCTGGAGGTCACTCCTAGGGTGGACCACCTAGAGGGGTGAAGGCTACAGGCAAAGGCTCCAGAGGGCCCAGGGAACACTGCCCCCCAACCATCTCTCTTTCATCACTCTCCACCTGCCTCCACTGCTCTCAAATCACTACTTCACCTACCTGCTCAGCATTTCTTTGAGACAGCAAGTGGGAGTGCAGGCGCCGGATGAGGGGGACACCATTCCGTGCCTGCCGCTTCAACAGCCAGTAGTTGTGAAGCCGTTGCATGAACTGGGTTTTCCTCTGAAAGGAGAGACCACTACAGATCTTGTTCAACCTTGAGTAGAGGCACAGGGAAGTGAAAGACACGGTCAGTGGGCAGCCCGGATTACAGCCTCCTATCAAGACCCCGTGCGTGGTTCATTTCTGAACTTGGTAGAGGAAGACAGGAATAAAGTAGCCAAATGCCTCACCTCAGAGAAAGGCTTGAATAGGCTGGCAAAGTTAAGCAGCTCAGATTCAGCATGAGATATTTCACTTGACTGTCCACCTCCTGCCTTGCAGGTTCCAAACCCTCCCCCAGCAACCCAGACCCTTTAGTTCTGGACTCCTAAGACATAGGTCTGTGCCCCAATACCCTCACTCTTTTCTTGATAAAGGGAGCAAAAGGGAACAGGTACTTGTACAAGCTGTGGGCAATGTAGTCACTACTTCCTGCCCCTCTGTGGCTAAGGGTCCCATCAGACCAGGGAGTAGTCCACAGCCAAGCTAGAAGGAAAATTAGTAGGAATATAGCAGGCTACTGCCCTCTGAACCCAAATGCAACCCTTTGGAGTTGTCTGACCTCAGGTTTTTCATTAAAAAACTCAGCAGCCTAAAAATGCCTAATTTTGAACCAAATTGAAAAAAAAAAAAAAAGAATCTAAAGACATAAGAGGATGGAGAATCTGAAAATTTAGCTGGCTCCACAAAGAAAAATAAATAGTATACAATATCACTTATATGTGGAATCTAAAAACTATGAGAATGTGAGAGAATTCCCTGGTGGTCTAGTGGTTAGGACTCAGTGCTTTCACTGCAAGGGCCCAGGTTCAATCCCTGGTCAGGGAACTAAGATACTGCAAGCTGTGTGGCATNAAAATAAATAGTATACAATATCACTTATATGTGGAATCTAAAAACTATGAGAATGTGAGAGAATTCCCTGGTGGTCTAGTGGTTAGGACTCAGTGCTTTCACTGCAAGGGCCCAGGTTCAATCCCTGGTCAGGGAACTAAGATACTGCAAGCTGTGTGGCATGGCCAAACACTATGAACAAATACAAAATATAACAAACTAGTGAACATAAAAGCAGGAGACTCCAAGAGAACAAACTACTGGTTCCCAGTGTATGGGGAAGTGGGCAACACAGGGCCAGGGGAGTGGGAGGTATAAAATATCAGGTATAATATAGCTCAAGGATATACTACTGTATAACACAGGGAATATAGTCAATATTTTATAATTGTAAGTAAAAATTAATCTTTAAAAATTGTATGAAAATAAAATTTAAAATTTAGCTGGCTTAACTACCCCAAAAGAGAAGTCTGGAGGTTAGGATTTAAGCCAATAACACATGAGGGGGTGGGGGGAAGCAGTAGGAAAGGCATTAATGAGAGCTCATAATCTCTACAACAACGTTCAAACTGCAAGGTGGGTCACATTATTCTCATGTTTCAAATGATGGAAAGGCAGAAGGAGAACAGCCTCTGCTCTTGGCTGAATACATTGTTGAAGCCACTAACGCAGCTAATAAGATGGTGAAGTTGGGCAGGATTTGAACCCATGATCTCTCTGCTATACCATATTGTGTTCCCAAATTGATTAAACAAGGATTCAGTGCTCCTCTGGCTTTTCCTCTGCTTTTCTTCCTCTGACTTGCACACTTCCACTGAAAGGAAGATAACTGTGGCTAAACAAGGAAGGTGGAACCTAAAAAGTATGTTCATGTTGGGCTGGACATTGCTCACCTAGGCCTTGCGCCTTTCCATGGTCAGACATCCCTGCCCCAAAGCCAAGCTGACAAAATCAAGGCCTAGGCCTTTCCCCAAAGAACAGATTTCCCCACCAACACCCATGCCAAGCACACCTGCCCAGATGCAGGCATCCCCCTCCCTCTACAACCTCTTGGCCATGGAGGGTCCCAATAGCATTTGTGCAGGCAGGGAAAAGAATAATAATAAAATAGCAGTAGCAGCAGCAGCCACCATTTATTGAGCGCTTACTATTTGCCAAGCACTGTGCTGAGTGCTTTACTTATACTATCTTACTGATTTCTCCCAATAACCCTTTAAGGTAGGCTCATTTACAAATAAATACACTAAGGCTGAATAGAAGTTAAGTGACTTGCCAAAGATCACAATGGTAGTGACAGAAGTTCAAGGTTCAAATGCAGGTCTCTCTGGTTCTTAGTCAGCGTGCAGTGCTGGACCCTGCAAGAAACCACCTACAAGAGCAGACCTGACAACCAAAAGGTCTAGCCCCAGGGCATGACCACCAGGGGCTAAGCATGGACCCACTCACCCAAAAGAAGCGGGGAGCCTAGAACAGCTCTGTGACTAGAAGGCCCATTTCTTATCGACTAAATCTAACTCCAGTCATGGTTCACAAGAGCCTCTTCCTCTGGATCTTCTGTCTTCTTGTCTTCTTTCCAGATGGACAAGTCTGGCTGCCTGCTTCCCGCAAACAACTCACTCTCCTCTGCCCACCAGTACTCCTTTCTCCCTGTCCCTTACACAAAGAGAAACAGACAGACAACAGGAACAGAACCTAAAGGCGTCATGAGCCCCAGCTTGTGGTCCAGGGTCTGTCACTTTCCCTTGGTTCCTTCCAGCCCTTAGAACAGGACTTGGCATATAGTAAGTGCTCAATAAACATCTCGTTGAATGAATAAAGGAGTGAACAACTTTACCTCCCGTGGCCGCGGTTTCTTCATCTGGGGGTGTGGGAGAAGGTGCAAGGACTATGTTAGATGAATAATCTCCGAGACTCCTTCCTGCTCTAACACTGCAGTCTTTTTAATGAACATCAACAATGAGATAAGCCTCCAGTGGAAAATCTTCCTTGTCTCTTGCTTCTCTGCCAAGCTCCCATCCCTCCAACAGCTCCAGATACCTCTCTGATGATTTAAAACAGGCTTGGTGGGAGCCAAAGTTTCTTAGTTATACTGAAGAACTGATCTTTCCTCTAAATCTAAGTTTCTTAGGAGGAGACACAACATATCTTCCCCACACAATAACCCTCTTATGCAAAGTCCCCATCATTCCCAGGATGGAGCTTTCTGGACAGCAGATACCCTTACTGACTCTTTGAATCAGAGGTTCTCAATTGGAAGTAGTTCAATCCCCATAAGGTTACTAGAAACGTATGTGGGAAGCATCTGAGGTTGTCACAAAGATGAGGCAATTAGGGAGGAGATGTGAATGGCACTCACACAGACCAAGGATGCTCAACATCAAAAAATGTATGGGATGGTTCTAATAATGAATTACCTCCTATCGAAAATGCCACTGGTGCCCTGTTGAAATATTACCTTAGACATCCCATCGCCTGGGTTTCTAAGCAACTTCAGTGTGTGTCTCACCTTGAACCAAAGGAAATACATTGCTTTGAAGGGCACAATCAAAACCACAAACCAGACTGGGTGAGCCCAGGGTCCAAAGGAGAAGTCTAAATTTGAGAGCACAGAAGAGAAGAGGAGTTCACCAACATTAGGGAAGGAGGTCTGGCTCAGGGGCAACACCAGCCCAAGAAGAAACCATGTGTCCCCAGGGAGACCTCCTGGGCAGGCTCACCTGTAAGAGGGTATCCGTGGGACAGTGACCATGGGGACAGAGGAGGTCGTGTCTCGACCCACCTCCTCTGGCTCCTTCTTGATCCTTTGCTTCAAAGTCATCTTGTTCTTCTTGGACACTCCCTTGAGGGGGCCACCTACCCCACCCTGTCCTTCACCTTCCTCCTCCTCTTCTACCTCTTCCTTTTCTTCCTCCTCCTCACAGGTCTCCTTCAGCCCTTCCTCGTCCCCTGCCTCACTCAGGCTTCCAGGAGAGTCGCCCTTCCTCCTAGCAGTGGCAGCACCTGGCGGTGAGTGGACCTCACAGTAGGCAGTCTTGCGCACTGTGAAGATGGTGCCATTGAGGCTGGTCTCACGCATAGGCTCAATTTTCATGAAGAGCCCAGCCCTCTGTGCACACGTCACATGGAAGGCCGTGTAGCAGTTCACCTTATGGCACTGGATGGCTGCACCTAGCCCCTTCTGCTTGCAGATATAGCAGGTTAGTTTCCAGCGGGCAGGTGGGATGTTGTCGATGCCCTCAATGGGCTCCAGGAAAACGGTGTTAGCAAAGCAGACTTCAGGGATCCAGATGGCACACACCACATGAGCCCAATGCCCATCACTGGTCTGTTTGAAGGCGCCACCCTTGTTGGGGCAGAGGACGCAATCCACAGGCCGGGAGGGAGACTGTAGGCAGCAGCGGCATAGCCACTGGCCCTCAGGGATGTAGGGGACGCCATAGCACTCCTGGTGTACAGCCAGGTTGCAGATGTCACAGAAGAGAATGACGTTGCTGTTGTGGCATTCATCATCCAGGCACACACAGCAGAAAGCATCTTCATCAATGAGTGACTGTTGGGCCCCACTACTGCGACTTTCCAGGTACGATTCCTTCTCAAGCCGGTCCACCAGCAGCTCAAAGGTGTCTGCTGATACCAAACTGTACCCATCTGCTCGCCGCTTCTCGTTTACCAAGTCCAGCCAGGCAAGGTCCTCCTCATCCATGTCATACTCAACTTCTGCATCCAGATCTTCAGGTGACTTTTCAATGTAGCGGTAGTAAGCAGCAGGCAGCGGGGGTGCTTCTGGTTGACTGCCTGAGTCCACCATGCGGAAGCTGGGTTGCGGGAGGTGGAAGGAAGAGCCAGATGCATGCTTGGAGCAGGACTCCTTCTTTTTGCCCTTGGATGAGGGTTTTTTGGACTTGCCAGGGAACTGAGGTTGCTCACTGTTTTCCTTGTTACTATTGCATTCGGTGATATCCTGGGCAGTCAACTCATCCTCTGTGATGATCTTGAGTGGATCATAGATGCTAATACGATGCAGGCGTCCATCGATGTCCACCTCCACAATCCGCTGGGCCTGGGCATACGTCAGGGTCTCCCGAGTGGGTGAGCACTTCAGACTATAGGGGGATGGGGAGCGCCGGCCCTCGGCATTTGGCCGCGACTTCCGGCGAGGCTTCCTCATGGCACCTGGGAACCAATGAGACAGACCTAAGGAGAGAAGGCCAGGAGACTAAGCTGGATGGTTAGGTACGCATGCACTCATTCATTTTTTCTTCTGATCAGGTGGCCAGCGGTAAAATGGCTATTTCCTCAGCCTGAACACCCTACCCTTCAGGCATCATTTATAATGGCTTGCTCCTTCACCTCTTCCAAGTCTTTCCATAAACAGTGCTTCTCAGTGAGTCCCTCTCTGACCATTCTACCCAAAACTGCAAATCCCTTTCCCCCATCAGTCATCTTTCATCCTGCTTTGTTTTTCACTGTTACTTACACTCACCAATTTTTGCTGTGCTATGTAATTTACCTATTTATCTTGTATATTTTCTTCCTTCCATTAGAATGTGGGCTTTCCAGGTGGAACTAGTGGTAAAGAACCTGCCTGTCAATGCAGGAGATGTAAGATAGAAGAGATGCAGGTTCGATCCTTGGGCTGGGATCCCCTAGAGGACATGGCAAACCACTCCAGTAAATTCTTGCCTGGAGAATCCTGTGGACAGAGGAGCCTGACAGGGTACAGTCCATAGGGTTGCAAAGAGCCAGACACAACTGAAGTGACTTAGCACAGCACAGCACTAGAATGTAAGGTCCATGAGGAGGATTTTTGCTTGTCTTGTTCCCTGTTGTATCTCCAACAAGTGTTAGCTGAATGAAACGAGAAACCAAACACACGTGATCCCTACCCTTGAGGAGCTCTGTCTGATTGAAGGGACAGAAAAGTACAGATCACTACAGTGAAACATGGGGAGAGAGCTAACGTTCTAATAATGTACACAAGGCCGTGGGACAGCTAACTACGAAAAAGGGGGGGTGGTGGTTAAGGCTTAGGAAAGGAGTAAACAAGAATAGCATCCATTTATAAGCTCTACACATGAACAGTATAGAGCCATGAACAGTGGCCCCCATGGGGGATCAAAAATCATATGTCTAGAGCCCTTTCCCAATCAATCTTACCATGATCAGAAATCCTATCCCCTGAGCACACTCAGGGGTGAAGGGGGTGAAGGTACCTGAAATGCCTACTACATGTGGTCTAAGCACTTCAAACTACAATGTGCAGGGTATTCTCTGCAAAAGGCAGCATTCATGATGCATTGGCTAGAACATCTCTTAAGCAGAAACCCCAGAAGCTCTGGGAGTGGCCTCAAGTGGCCTATATGGGACTCTCACTGGACCCAAGGCCAAGATAATGAAGGTAATATCTGACATAAACTCTCAATGTATCTTTTACCTCAAAGTCCCTCTCTCCCAAAATACATCGTCTAACTCTATGCAACAAGGAGAAAGCTCTAAATTTTTCTCACATTGTTTTCTGGGATGGAGAGAATTATGACAAGCTCAGAAGGAGCTGTGGTTGCAATTACTGAGGCCATCAGTGCTAGAAAAGACCTGTGAGGATATGATGCCCTGAGGTATAAGCAGAGACTTGGAAGGCTATGAACAAGGAGATGATTTTAAGGAGACAAAACAGAATCTGTCACTTTGGTTGCAAGATCTACCATCTTTATAAAGTGTAGATGGTGATGATAATGTAACACACTTTTCTACAAAGCCCTTTTGCTTTTAATACTGTTCACAATTATTTTGGAAGGTAGAACAGATATCCTCATCCCCATTTTACAGATGAAGAAACAGAAGCTCAGGAAAGTATTATTCCACACAATGCTAGTTAATGATAAAGCTACAATTCAAACCCAGATCTTTTGATCGGCTCAATTCATCTCACTAGGATGTAAATACACCACAGAAATGTCATGGTCTGGTACAAAAAGAGGCTCTGAGGCAGTCCAGATTGTAATCTTGGCCCAGTGTGACCCTCAAGAAAGTCACTGAATCGTTCTGTGCCCCTCTACTTCATCAGTAAAATGAAATTAATCTCTCAAGCGTTGCTACTTGTTAATAAAGTACTGTTACCATTCTTGCTCAAAATGCCTTTCAATCCCAAAGTGTGACTGAAACAAAAACAAACAAAAAACAACTTTACTGAGGCACAGTGTCAGGCAAGCACAAACCGTATTTGGAACCAAAGGAAAGAGAATCATCACAGCAATTCTGTGCAGGTTCCAGAGACCCTTGGCCACTCCATGCCTTACAAACGCCAACTCCCTGGGGGCAGCCCAGGCTAACAGACCTGTTTTATTAACCCCCACCCTCCTTGGAGGGCGTGGAGACCCTTCCAGAGTAAAAATCTACCTCAGTACTAACTCAAAATGGCCCAGAGAGCAGATGAAGCCCCTCCTTTGTCAAAGCCACGGTATATTCCCCCTCCCTATCCGCTATCCGCTATCTCCTGGGCAGCTCGTAGCTCGGGTCTCTCTCAGCCCGGCGGCAGTATCTACAGAGACTTCTGCTGTCCTACCCAAGACGCTGGGGGGCAAACTCCAGAGGGGGAAGGGCTGCTGCTGAGGAAAAGGAGTTTCGCCCGCAAGGAGCTTACCGTCTAGTTTTTTGGCGGGAAGTTTCTCATCCCACACAGCCCTTTCCACATATACTGCTTCAAATACCTCCCAACACCCTCAGGGGGTCTACCTGGCACCCCCTGAGCCCCGCCTCGCCNCCCCCGTGTTCCAGTTCAGAGGACAAAGGTCCATACCTTCCCCCAGTGAGGACAACCGGGGAAGACCTGCCTGCCTCTCTTGTGTACAGGTGAGCGTCTTATTCCCCACCAGACATCCTTTATAAGAATCAGACCTGACTTTTCGTTGTGCCCCATCCTCACCCTTCTGGGTTTTACAAAGCTTAAACATAGAAGTTTGACAGTCTTACTTAAGGACGTCTGGTAACTCATTTGTCACCATAGACACGGGAAACACTCTCATACCTGTTGGCTAGGAGTCGGTTAATTTAATGCAAAAGCGGTTTTCTAGTAGATGTTCAGACTCTCAGGTTTCAAAAATCAGCCCGGCTTTTGCTTTCGTATATAAATTTAAGAAAAGGGCGCGTGTGCCACCCCTCTTTTCCTATAAATTGGAAAGCTTACTGCATATGACTGAAGTCTTAAGCACCAATATTTAACGATGTTTATAAAGGGTGTATGGATAGACTGCCTTTAAATGTGAAGATGAATGACATGTTTTGAAAGCGATACCTCTGCCCGCGCTGGTGGTGTAGCTTGGTAAGACTCACAGTTTCTTGCTTGGTTCTTATGATCAACAACACAGATTGTAGAGTCAGAGAGGATGAAGAATAAAGGCTTTAGGACCCAAGTCTTCCAAATGTTTGAACTGAACCAACTGCTACTTTTGAAGTATAGATGTTTCTCATTCTAAGAAATTTAAACATTGTTTTGAATTTGAAAGTTTGATTAAAGACGCTCATTTGTATAACAAAGATGTTTTCCTGATTACATGATAGTACCTTCTAGCAAAGTAATAGCAAAAATACTTTCTTAACCTTTTTTTTCTTTTCAAGAAAAAGGGAGTGGCTTGTGAAGCTAAGAAAGGGCAGGGCATTGTTTTGAAAGCTGTGACGGTAAAATAGTATGAATTAATGTCAGGTGTTTTAAGGCTAGGGGGAATAATCATTTGGAGGGGAAATGTGGAAAAAAGATGATTAATTGTAGAAAGGAAAGCCCCAGAGACAAGAGAATATTACAATTACTTTTAGTTAAAGAAGCAAGAACACTGAATTTCATTCCTTGTTCTTTTAAAATATGAAATATAACCATTTCTACATATAACTAATAACTTATTTCTTGATGGATGTTCTCACATTTTATTTAGTACAATTCTCATTGGTGTGATTGGGAGCTAACTTTTTCCACTAAAGTTAATGAAAAATACTTTGAGGAAAATGTATTTAAATGATTTTAAATGCTGTTGAAAATGCACTGTTAAGCTGTTACATATAATTTCCAGGTTTTTCTATTCAACAATTTCATAGAAGACCTTATTCAGCCTAAATGTTTCTTTTCTATTTTTCAACATCCACTTTCTTAATGGTAACATTACAGTTGTCCTCACTTATATTTTTGACATTTGGAATTGGTTTCTGTTAGTATAACTGCATATATAACTAGTTCACTATGATGTAATTTTAAATGTAATGTGGGACAATTATGTCATTAAAAACAAATTTGGAACATGTATCAAAAATTCCAGAGGCACTAAATTTAATTCAGTTTAATCTTTAGCTATTTTGAAGTGTTTAAATTCACCAGCCCTTGGCCTTTCCATTAAGCCATACAGCAATTAAGTTCAACAGACAGAGGCACAGACCTTTGATTCCCAATAGCAGTTTTTAAAATCCTCCATTTTTAAAATAGAGACTAACTTAATTTTGAATAGGAGATTGTTTTACCACTTACACCCAAAAAGGGAATCATGAATACAAAAAGTTTCCAGCATCTCAGGATATCTTTGTCAACAATTTACTATTATCATTAGTTTACTGAGGCAAGAAACCTCTGATGGGTCAGACACAGTACCTACTGGATTAATGAAATATATGTGAATAAAAGAGAATAGACTTTGATTGTTAAATTATTTTTTTTTTGTTAAATTATTTTTAATAGAATATTCTTTCTTTAGACCTTGGCCAAAAAATTCTAAAGCATAAATAGGAAGAATATGGGAGGTTGGAATCATTGTGATAGTTTTATGCTGTGATGAAAATGCTTTCTAAGAATATGTTCTTAGAAAAAGAAAAAAAATAGCTGTGCTAACAACAAGCTTTAAACTGAATACCACACTCTCTCAATTTAATTCCATTCACTTATTCCTATAACAGACATTTATTGGATACCTCCTCTGGGTCCAACACTGTAAAAGTTGCTTTGGAAACTAATGACAAAATTTTCAACCTATAAAGGGCACAGTGATCATATGTAAACATAGATTCTGTGTTTTTGTTTTTTTCCCTTAAGTAGTATGCAATCAAGATGGTAGCTAGAAATAATTAGAAAATATATGCAGGAGAAATTAAATAAAGCAGTGAACAGTGTAGGGTTACTACTATTCAAATGAAGGATAGGAGACTTCCTTTAGCCTGGTTCTAAATAGTGATGGATGTGACTTGGAGAAAAGAATATAGAATGACATTATTAGACTGGTGCCAGGGCAGCCCAGGCAAATGGGACAATATGCAGGAAATAATAAGGAAATTATCCTCGCTGGTCTCTATGGGGAAGATGTTAAGAGAGAAAAAGTTGAATTAGATATGAGATATGGCAAGGGTATGGTGGCTCAGAGGTTAAAGCATCTGCCTCCAATGAGGGAAACCCGGGTTCGATCCCTGGGTTGGGAAGATCCCCTGGAGAAGAAAATGGCAACCCACTCCAGTATTCTTGCCTGGAGAATCCTATGGTTGGAGGGGCTTGGTAGGCTACNAGGTTAAAGCATCTGCCTCCAATGAGGGAAACCCGGGTTCGATCCCTGGGTTGGGAAGATCCCCTGGAGAAGAAAATGGCAACCCACTCCAGTATTCTTGCCTGGAGAATCCTATGGTTGGAGGGGCTTGGTAGGCTACAGTCCACGGGTCGCGAAGAGTCGGACACGACTGAGTGACTTCACTTTCACTTTCACTTTCATAGGGATAATAAAAATAAGAGCTAACACTTGCAAGGTACTGTGCTTAGTGCTTTACATACATATTATTTAATATCTTTGTTGAATTTAGAAAACAAACTAGTTTAATTAATAAAGGAAATCTATTGATTCTCATAACCAGAAAATCCAGGGGGACATCTGGTTTTTAGGTAAGGTCAAGTCAAGAAATTCAGATTATGTCATTGGGACATAGTCTCTTGCAGTCTCTCAGCTAGCCTGAACTAATAGCTGTGGCCAAAAAGACATGATACTCTGATGAGACTGTGGTCATTGTTCACTACCAGAACCAGAGGACATAGGCACAAGATAATTCTCCAAAGAGATAGTGGCCACTTTTAGAAAATAGGTCCAATATGCTTGCTGTATCTCATTTGTCTGTAACTCTATGAAGTTATTATCATGGTCTCCATTCCACACAAAATAAACTAGAGCAGGCAAAGTATTAGGTAACCTAGGAGGAATTTACTCTAGATAATTAGGTGGTATGAAAATAAAAGGATGCTAACCAGAGTGGTGGAAGAGATGGTAGAAAAAGAGGAGGGAAAGGAAGGGTCAAATCAGAAGACAAATCAACAGTTTTTTTTTGAATGATTGGACATAGGAACAAAGGAGAAGATCAAAGACGAATCTAAGAGAAAAAAGGAGGAATCTAAACTCAAATTTAGGAGGTTTTGACAATGCTGGTAGGGTCATTGCAAAGTAAGAGGTGGCAAAGTGTTACTCAGGAGTTCCTTTTGGGTCTGAGGATTGAGGAAATGATGTCAGCTCAAGTTCTCTGGAGCCTCTTTTACTGACACTAAAATACATATCCATTCAGTAATTATCTGTGAGCTACAGGTAAGGTTCTGTTTTATGCCTGTGAAGAGTACAAAGGTGAAAAGGCTACACTCTCACACTTGAAGTCACTTAAAATCTAATCACAGGAATAAAACAAGTATATTAATAACCAGAACATGCAATAGCATGTAAGCACCTCAGGTGAGATGTAAGCAAGGTGGCATGAGAGATAGGAGAGAGAAGAGGGGAAGGCTCTATGAAAAAGATGCCAGTTGAGCTCCACCTTAAAGCTTGGGTTTAGTGTTAACTGGGAGGATGGTAGAGGGAGTGTGATCTAGGCTAAACACCAACATGAACAGAGAAAGGTGAGATACCACAATATTGATTCAAGGAACAGTGGGTTGCCCTGTTTGACCAAAAATGGGAGGTATCACAGTAAAGACTGGAAGGATAAAACAAAATCAGAACATAGAGTCTGTTATGTAGGGAACTGGATGTGAGGGGCAGTGGTTCCTCATGATTTTTAAAACAAGAGAATGGTTTGACTAATTCATGCTTTAAGATCTACTCAGGCAAGAGAGTATGATACAATATGGTTTGGGAGTGTTGGAAACATTCTATAAATTGATTGTGGTGGTAGAGAAACATTGGTCAGAAGTTACCAAACTACTGGATAGCCGTAATGTATTTCACGCAGATTGTACCACGATTAGGTTGATTAAAAAAAGACTATCTGTTGTAATGTTTTTGTTATTGTTTAGTCAGTAAGTTGTGTCCAACTCTTTTGCGACCCCATGGACTACAGTCCACCAGGCTCCATTTCCGTGAGATTTCCCGGGCAAGAATATGGGAGTGGGTTGCCATTTCCTCCTTCATGGGAATCTTCCTGACTCAGGGGTCTAACCTGCATCTCCTGCTTGTCAGATGGAAACCCGGTAATGTTTAGACTAACCGTTAAAAGAATGAAAAAAAGAAGATATAACTCACAAACTAGTAGAGAGGAAAAAAGGAATAATATATATTCAACCAATCTAAAAGAAGAAAAAGGAACGTAAATGAGCAGTAAGAACAAAAGTAAGTAATAAGATGTTGGCAGATATTGTATAAACTCAAGTCTGCTCTGTAGAAGGAACCAGGCTACAATGAGAGGGACATTTGGGGGAAAGTTTAATGATAGATGGTTAAAATGTGTGGATTGAGCACACGCGTTTACCTCAGAACTTCACTTAATGTCTTAGTAAAGCATTAAAAAATCCACAAGATAATAAAGTCCATGAGAACAAAAAGAAGAGGGGAAAGAAACGATAGCAGATGAGAACTGTCAATAAAATTGTGGAGACTGGAAGAAGATGGATGAACAGATAAGAAAGCTAAAGCATAAGTCTACAAAAAGAACTGGTAACAATCAGCCGATTTACATTCGACCCACTAGAAAGGCTTAGAAGTAGGAAACTGCAGTAATTCTGAAGAACTGTGTGTGCTGGGGGAGGGAGGTGGTAGTGAGGTGTTGGTAATGGCTTAGAGAGCAGCCCTGAAAGTAGGATTGCCTGAAAAATCTGTTGAAAGGGTAGTTAGATACCACCAGCTCTCCCCAGTACTCCTTGGAGATTTGCAATCTCAGAAAATTGGATTAAGGAGATCTGGACTTAGGGATTCCAAGCACCAATGAGGGCAGACACCAAGTGCCATTCTGAAAATGGCAGTTAGAATGGTACTCTACACACTGAATGATGAGACACCCCTCCCCACCTCCTTTCCCTTCTCAGGGCTGATAAAGAGGAAGGGGAAAGCTGATACAAATTGATGGGAGCTGGTGGTCCAGAGGTGGGTTAAGAAAAAAATGCCATGAAAATATTTTTAGTTTATCCTTTCAAGTGAGAAATTGAAAAAAATGTTTTCATAAGATCAAAATCCTCAGTGGCCCAGCCTCTTCCCACACCTCACATTTTAGAACACTGGGAGCCAAGTGTATATTAGAAACTTGCTATTCAGATTCTTGTCCAAGAACCAGTAGTACTGGCATCATCCCCTGGGAGATGGTTAGAAATGCTGACTCTCAGGTCCCACTCCAGACCTTCTGAACCAAAACCTGCATTTTAACAAGATCCCCCCAGATGATTTATATGCATGTTAAAGTTTGAGAAGCAGTAGGTTAAAGGATATTAGAGAATTCCAGTATTCCTCTCTGAAAGTAAAGTCCTATTTACTCATGTTTATGGAGGAACAGTTCAGTCGTTCAGTTGTGTCCGACTCTTTGCGACCCCGTGAATCGCAGCATGCCAGGCCTCCCTGTCCATCACCAACTCCCGGAGTTCACTCAAACTCATGTCCATCGAGTTGTGATGCCATCCAGCCATCTCATCCTCTGTCATCCCCTTCTCCTCCTGCCCTCAATCCCTCCCAGCATAGAGTCTTTTCCAATGAGTAAACTCTTCGCATGAGGTGGCCAAAGTACTAGAGTTTCAGTTTTAGCATCATTCCTTCCAGTTCTCCTTTAGGATGGACTGGTTGGATCTCCTTGCAGTCCAAGGGACTCTCAAGAGTCTTCTCCAACACCACAGTTCAAAAGGATCAATTCTTTGGCGCTCAGCTTTCTTCACAGTCCAACTCTCACATCCATACATGACCACTGGAAAAACCATAGCCTTGACTAGACGGACCTTTGTTGGCAAAGTAATGTCTCTGCTTTTCAATATGCTATCTAGATTGGTCATAACTTTCCTTCCAAGGAGTAAGCATCTTTTGGTTTCATGGCTGCAATCACCATCTGCACTGATTTTGGAGCCCCCAAAAATAAAGTCTGACACTGTTTCCACTGTTTCCCCATCTATTTGCCATGAAGTGATGGGACCAGATGCCATGATCTTAGTTTTCTGAATGTTGAGCTATAAGCCAACTTTTTCACTCTGCTTTTTTACTTTCATCAAGAGACTTTTTAGTTCCTCTTCACTTTCTGCCATTAAGGTGAGGTTATTGATATTTTTCCCGGCAATCTTGATTCCAGCTTGTGCTTCTTCCAGCCCAGCGTTTCTCATGATGTACTCTGCATATAAGTTAAACAAGCAGGGTGACAATATACAGCCTCGACGTACTCCTTTTC
>SJYX01006455.1:99824-160520 GCA_006410675.1 Oreotragus oreotragus
TGTGTGTGTGTGATGTTAGGGTATAGGGGGATGTGTGTGTGATGTTAGGGTATAGGGGTGTGTGTGTATGAGATGTTAGGCTATGGGGTGTGTGTGAGTTTGATGTTAGGGTATAGGGATGTGTGTGTGTGATGTTAGGGTATAGGGGTGTGTGTGTGGGTGTGATGTTAGGGTATAGGGTGTGTGTGTGTGATGTTAGGGTATAGCTTCAAGAATCCAGCACACTGTTGACAGCTGTGCCTTAGTCTTTACTTCCTGCTTGTGCAGAGCCTCGAGGTCTCTCAGCAGTGAGTGAAATTAAGGTCATCTCAGGCCTTTCTTAGGCGTGCACACAGCCATGCGCATACAAGTGGCCTTCTAGATATCCAAGAATATGTTGAAACTTTTCAAGTATTCCTATAGATATCTTACTCCAAAGTTTTTCCTTTTAAGGTTTTGGTCAGCTTCTTCTTTCCCCTCCCCAGTTGTTATCACCTGAAGCACCTGTGATGTTACACAGTTGCCACTGGTTATTTTCAATAAATGCTCCAGGGAAAAGGGTACTCACAGTGAATGAGCTCTGAGTCAGCTGAAATAAACACAAGCCCTGCCAGTGGTGGTTTACAGGGAACTGAGAAGGTGATGGCACCACAATCCAGTGCTCTTGCCTGGAAAATCCCGTGGACGGAGGAGCTTGGTAGGCTGCAGTCCATGGGGTCGCTAAGAGTCAGACACGACTGAACGACTTGACTTTCACTTTTTACTTTCATGCATTGGAGAAGGAAATGGCAGTCCACTCCAGTGTTCTTGCCTGGAGAATCCCAGGGACGGGGGAGCCTGGTGGGTTGCCGTCTATGGGGTCGCACAGAGTCAGACATGACTGAAGTGACTTAGCAGCAGCAGCAGCCAGGCAGGTCAAATAATGACAGTTATTTGGGGACGGAGCCTTTGAGAAGCTCCAAGCCTGTATTAGCCCTTTCAGTGACTGCTAGGCTGCTAGTCTTCATATTGTTGTTCAGTTGCTAAGTCATGTTAGACTCTTTGAGACCCCATGGACTGCAGCATGCCAGGCTTCCCTATCCTCCAAACTCCCAGAGCTTACCCAGATTCGTCTCCACTGAATTGGTGATACTATCCAACCATCTCATCCTCTGCCTATCCCTTCTTTTGCCTTCAGCCTTTCCCAGCATCAGGGTCTTTTCCAACGTGTTGGCTCTCCCCATCAGGTGGCCAAAGTATTGAAGCTTCAGCATCAGTCCTTCAATGACTATTCAAGGTTGATTTCCTTTAGGATTGACTAGTTTGCTCTCCCTGCAGTCCAAGGGACTCTCAAGAGTCTTCTCCACCACCACAATTCAAAAGCATCAATTCTTACCTACCAATATTTCATGATATGAGTGTACCACAGTTTGTTTACCCATTTATCCATTGAAGGACATTGGAGTTGCTTCTGATTTGGGGAAAACTGGACATCCACCTGCAAGAGAATGAAGCTAGGCCACTATCTTACACCATACACAAAAGTTAACTCAGAATGAATTAAAGACTTGAGACTCCTAGAAGAAAACATAGGGAGTAAGTTCTTTGACATCAGTCTTGGCAATGATTTTTTGGATTTGACACCAAAAGTAAAAGTAAGTTTGATATATATGTCAAACTAAAAAAAATCCTGCACCACAAAGGAAACCATCAACAAAATGAAAAGGCAGACTATCTAATGGGAGAAAATATTTGCAAAACATAGATCTGACAAGGGGTTAACATCCAAAATATGTAAAGAACTCAACTCAATAGCAAAAGACAAAACAATCCAGTTTTTAAATGGGCAGAGGATCTGAATGAACATTTTCCCGAAGAAGACATACAAATAGCCAACAGGTACATGAGAAGCTACTCAACATCACTGTCAGGGGACTGCAAATCAAAAGCACAACGAGATATCACTTCACACATTTTAGAATGGTTATTATTTTTTAAAAAAATCAAGAAGTAACAGGTATTGGTGAGGATATGGAGAAAAGGGAATCTTCCTGGCCGTGGGAATGTAAACTGATACAGCCACTATGGAAAACAGCATGAAGGCTTGTCAAAAAAGTCAAAACTAGAACTACCAAAGGATCCAGCAGTTCCACCTCTGGGTATTTATCCAAAGGAAATGAACACACTTGAAAAGACATTTGCATCCCTATGGTCATTGTAGAATTATTTGCAGTAGCCAAGAGATGGAAGCATCTAAGTGTCCGCTGATGGGTGAATGGATAAAGAAGATGTGTTGTATAAGTCAACTGTATATATATGAATATTATTCAGCTCTAAAAAAGAAGGAAATCCTGCCATTTGTGATTACATGGATGCACTTCAAAGGCATTATACTAAGAAAAGTAAGCCAGACAGAAAGACAAGTATTATATGATATCAATTATATTTGGAGTCTCAAACAAACTCATGGAGACAGAGAGTAGATTGATGGTTGCCAGAGATGGGGTTAGGGGAGGCAGATGAGTTAAGGGAGTCAGAGGGCACAAACTTCCAGTTACAAACAAGTCCTGGGACTATGATGCCTAACATGTGGACTATAGTTAATAATACTGTATTGCATGCTAAGAGAGAACTTAAAAGTTCTCACCATGGGACTTCCTTGGTGGTCCTGTGCCTAAGACTCCACACTCCCAATGCAGGGGGCCCAGGTTCAATTTCTGCTCAGGGAACTGGATCCCTCCCACATACCATGACTAAGAGTTCTAAGAGTCGAATGTTTCAACTGAAGATCCTGCATGCTGCAGCTAAGACTCAGTACAACCAAATTAATAACTTTTTTTACAGTTCTCACCACAAGAAAAAAAAATTGTGACTATGGTAATGAATGTTAACTGGACTTATTTGGTGGTCATTTTGCAGTATATACAGATAATGAACCAATCGTGCACCTGAAACTAATTTATATGTCAATTATATCTCAATTTTTTTTAAGAAAAGCATTTTCTTTGTGTTACAGGACTAAGCCAATGGCACAGAGTTATCCATGAAATCAGAAGGTACAGGTAAGCAATGAGTGGTACATAGATAAGTCTTCCTGAATAGTATAAAAAACTTAGAACTCTTTTACTCCAACTTCCTGGCCTTTTGATTACATACTATAATTTTCTAGTGTTTTAGACCTGTTCTTTTGAATTTAATTGTTGTGGTTAAGCGGGGAAGGCAATGGCACCCCACCCCAGTACTCTTGCCTGGAAAATCCAATGGACGGAGGAGCCTGGTGGGCTGCAGTCCATGGGGTCGCTAACAGTCGGACAGACTGAGCGACTTCACTTTCACTTTTCTCTTTCATGCATTGGAGAAGGAAATGGCGACCCACTCCAGTATTCTTGCCTGGAGAATCCCAGGGATGGGGGAGCCTGGTGGGCTGCCGTCTATGGGGTCACACAGAGTCGGACACGACTGAAGTGACTTAGCAGCAGCAGCAGTTGTGGTTAAGTAACAAATTCATGGTGAACTTCCCTGGTGGTTCAGCGGTAAAGAATCCGACTGCCAGTGCAGGAGATGTGGGAACCCACTCTGGTGTTCTTCCCTGGGAAATCCCATGGACAAAGGAGTTTGGTGTGCTACAGTCCATGGGGTTGCAAAGGGTCGGATATGACTTAGCAACTAAACAGCAAACTGCCCATATAGGTGAAATTTGGGTTGTTTCAGGCTTATTGCAAGCAGTTCTGCTAACAATAGCTTTATGCACATACTGTTTTGTACACATGGAAGTATATCTGTGGGATAAACCACCCAAAGTAGAATTCCTGTGTCAAAGGCTATCAGTTCAGTTCAGTTCAGTTCAGTCGCTCAGTCGTGTCCGACTCTTTGTGACCCCATGAATCGCAGCACGCCAGGCCTCCCTATCCATCACCATCTCCCGGAGTTCACTCAGACTCACGTCCATCGAGTCCGTGATGCCATCCAGCCATCTCATCCTCGGTCGTCCCCTTCTCCTCCTGCCCCCAATCCCTCCCAGCATCAGAGTCTTTTTCCAATGAGTCAACTCTTCGCATGAGGTGGCCAAAGTACTGGAGTTTCAGCTTTAGCATCATTCCTTCCAAAGAAATCCCAGNTGACCCCATGGACTACAGCATGCCAGGCTTCTCTGTCCTTCACCATCTCCCAGAGTTTGCTCAAACTTATGTCCATTGAACCAATGATGCCATCCAACCATCTCATTCTCTGTCGCCTTCTTCTCCTCCTGCACTCAATCTTTCTCAACATCACGGTCTTTCCAGTGAATCAGCTCTTCATATCAGGTGGTCAAAGTAATGGAGCTTCAGCATCAGTCTTTCCAATGCATATTCAGGGTTGATTTCCTTTAGGATTAATGGGTTTGATCTCCTTGCTATCCAAGGGACTCTCAAGAGTCTTCTCCAACACCATAGTTCAAAAGCATCGATTCTTTGGTGCTCAGCTTTCTTCACAGTCCAACTCTCACATCCATACATGACCACTGGAAAAACCATAGCCTTGACTAGATGGACTTTTGTTGGCAAAGTAATGTCTCTCTGCTTTTTAATATCCTATCTAGGTTGGGCATAGCTTTTCTTCCAAGGAGCAAGCATCTTTTAATTTTATGGCTGCAGTCACCTGCAGTTATCACCTGCAGTGATTTTGGAGCCCAGAAAAATGAAGTCTGTTACTCTTTACATTGTTTCTCCATCTATTTGCCATGAAGTGATGGAATCAGATGCCATGATCTTAGTTTTCTGAATGTTGAGCTTTAAGCCAACTTTTTCACTCTCTTCTTTTACTTTCATCAAGAGGCTTTTTAGTTCCTCTTCACTTTCTGCCATCAGGGTGGTGTCTTTTGCATATCTGAGGTTATTGATATTTCTCACAGCAATCTTGATTCCAGCTTGTGCTTCTCCAGCCCAGGATTTCACATGATGTACTCTGCACAGAAGTAAAATGAGCAGGGTGACAAAATACAGCCTTGATGTACTCCTTTCCCGATTTGGAACCAGTCTGTTCCAATAACCTCTGGAGCCCTGTAAAGGACAGATAGAAGGGGAAAGAGCAACCAGAGGCAGCACCATCCCAAGAAACTGTTTTTGGAATCCAGGGCACAAATACCTGTGGCCTGAACTAAGGCAGTAGAGATGGATGTGATCGGGTGGACATAAGTGACAAGAAATATTATGAAGAATTAATGTTGATTTGATGTAGGGGATGAGGGATGAGTCTAGGATGATCCTCCAGGTTTCAGGATTGGGCAGCTGGTTGGAAGGGAGTTGTTTAGCATCTAGTGGGTAATCATTAAATTTGTTGAATACATGTAGGGATAGGAAGTCACATGAAAATGAGGAGGATCAGATTGCACTGAATCATCATCATTTCAGTTTTGAAAAGTTAAATTTGACTTTCTATTGTGATATTTCCTAAGCTCCCCATGCTTTTCTTCCATAGCCTTCATCACAATATGTAATTATATATTTATTTGTAGGAATGTATATTTAATGTCTATTTTCCTACTAAAATGATAAGTTCTAAGATTTCAAATATCATGCCAATTTACTCTCCTCTATTAGCTCCAGTGGCTTCCCTGCTGGCTCAGTGGTAAAGAATCCACCTGCCAGTGCAGGAGTTGTGGGTTTGATCCCTGGGTCTGGAAGATCCCCTGGAGAAGGAAATGGCAACCCACTCCAGTATTCTTGCCCAGGAACTCCCATGGACAGAGGAGCCTGGCAGGCTATAACCCATGGGGTTGCAAAGAGTCAGACACGACTTACTGATTAAACAAAATCAGCAGCATTAGCTCTAGTAAATAGCACTGGACCTAGCACATAGTAAGAACTCTATATTTATGGAATGAATGAATGAATTCCAGTGAAAGATGCCCAGCAGGCAGTTGGAGATGAAGAGCTAGATGTCAGGAGAGATCTTGACTGAAGGCAGAGATTTACAAAGTCATTAGACTGTAGATCAGGTTGAAGTTGATGATGACTGAGGTCCCCATACAAGGAGGGTGTGTGCACTGAGAAGAGAAGGGCCTGGATAGAACTCTTAAAGATGCTGACTTTAAAAATTGGGTGGAGGAAGAGAAGCCAGGGAAGGAGAACAAATAGAAATAGAAGCAGGAGAGCTAGGGGATGGTGATTTCATAGGAGCCAAGAAAGGAGAGAGTTGTGAAAGCGTGCTGAAGGATTTTATAACAATTCCAATGTGAGGGAGGGATGGGTTTACCCATACCTCCAAACCAGTTCTTTGGATACCAGCTGTGTGTATTACAATTCAACTCAGCCCTGATACTATCTACCCAGCTTCAGGAGACGGGTTTGATCCCTTGGTTGGGAAGATGCCCTGGAGGAGGGCATGGCAACCACTCCAGTATTCTTGCCTGGAGAATCCCATGGACAGAGGAGCCTGGTGGGCTACAGTCCACAGCATTGCAAAGAAGTGACTGAACATGCATGCACCCAGAGGTAGTGTCAGATTCCATAGATTCAAGCCTCCCCCCGACAAAACTCCCCCCAACCTCAGATGCCAATCGCAAGCCCAGGTTGTTACCTGTGCTTCTGATGGACTGGCTTTAAATTGAAGGTTCCCATGACTCCCTCCTTGGGTTTGACTGATTTGCTAGAATGTATTAGATCATAAAGCAGCAGCAGGTCTTTTGGAAACGTGTCTGACAGCCTTAAGGCCCAGAGCCCCAGTTCACAGAAACTGATCTCAGGTGGGCAGTCTAAGAGCGGGCTCTGCTTCCCCATTCCCTGACTCTAGCAGAGGCTCCAACTTAGAGAATGGGAGCTTTCTGCTTTTAATTTTGACTGTAACAGGTCTGATTCTGCAGCTGAACAAGGCTGGCACTGTTGAGAACTGTAGGCACAAGCGAGCGAAGCACCCTGAACTCTGACCACAAGAGAGTGGTGTTGTGAAAGAGGTGCAGAAGGTTGGGATGGGCAGCGTGCAGGAAAGGAAAGGGACCTTGCTCAGTGGGGTTCATGAAGTCCTCTGAAAACTCTTCCTGAACAAATGGTGTGAGTGTGTGTGTTTTGGGTTGGAAATAAAACCTGTTTGGAGAAAGATCTTGATTGTGGTCTATAATTTTCTTAAAAGACCCTTCAACTTTGATTTCTGAAAGAAAATTCATCACCGTGGCTTTCTCTGATGCTGAAGCTGAAACTCCAACACTTTGGCTACCTGATGCGAAGAACGGACTCATTGGAAAAGACCCTAGTGTTGGGAAAGATTGAAGGCGGGAAGAAAAGGGGACAACAGAGGATGAGATGGTTGGATGGCATCACCGACTCAATGGGCATGAGTTTGAGCAAGCTCTGGGAGTTGGTGATGGATAGGGAAGCCTGGCCTGCTGCAGTCCATGGGGTCACAAAGAGTAGGACACAACTGAGTGACTGAACTGAACTGAACTGATGATTTTCTCTGCTTTTTTGATCTTTACTCTTTTGCAGTTTAAATATTGTTTAGAAGTTGACAGTGATTTTATACTTACACATAAGACCCCTTGGATATGCTCTGTAAACTGGGAATCTTGACAGTGTGGAAAACCAGCTCTTTTTTAGTTAATGCTGGGAGCTGTGGAGTAAGTTCGTGAACTTTGGGATAAGCAAAAGCAGCTTTATGTAATTAAGCCCTGAGAGCTGTGTTGCTGAAGCTCTGTGATCTAGTTCTGTCCTGCCCTAACCCTACCCCCATTTCCTACTATGAGCAAGCTCTTTGCAGTGGGAGTGGTGAAATTTTTTTTCTTTCTCTTTTTTAACCCATGTGACCAGTAAACAAGGGTTTAATAGTCCCATGATTCCTTCTCTCTTGTTACATTTCTAATCCTGTGGAGAACAGAGAAGAAGTAAAATTCCAAAGGTAGGTGAAATGTGATGTATATTCAAAAATAAAAATTCCTCAGGTAACATATGTCCTTTCTCTTTGTGGAATCTCATATACTGACATGAAATGAAATATGATTTATGTATATGTGTATATATACATTTTATCATATTATATATAGATATATGTGTATATATATGCCAGTACATAGCATCAACTACTGGAGTATTCGCTAATTTTTTTCCCACTTGTCAGAGGGATTGAGTCAGCTTTTGGGATGAGACTAAGGTTGGCAAATCTGTTAGATTTTATTCTTGGACAAATGTAGCATCTTCAAAAAGAGTTTGAGGTAATCTATAGTAAAAGACACATACACAAAAAAAGTTATTAAAATGCAAATGGAAACATAAAAAGAGAAAGAAAATCAATGTGTTGAAAGAGAAGAGAGAAGAAGAAAAAGATGCTATTTATGAGGACTAATAGAATTACTATGACTGAACATTAAATTTGGCCTTAAACCACTAAGATAATATGGAAAAATTAGATAATTTAAAAAGAATCAATAGTATACTATTTACTTAGAAAAGACAAAATCTTTCCTGGGACTAAATGCATGACAGGATTTATCATATGGGATCTTACACAGTGTATAAATGCACAGGGTTCTTGATAACAATTTTATGACAAATGCAGAAGTGATTTTCTTCAGACTGTTTCTTTTCTTCTCTTTTTAATCAAGGTTTTTTTTTTTTTTTTTTTAGTTATTCAGCCTTTATTTTATTTATTTATTTTTTTACTTTACAATATTGTATTGGTTTTGCCATGTATCAACATGAATCTGCCACGGGTATACACATGTTCCGCATCCTGAACCCCCCTCCCACCTCCCTCCCTGTACCATCCCTCTGGGTCATCCCAGTGCACCAGCCCCAAGGTGGCTTTTTAATTTTTCTAATTTGACTGGAAAACACACAGGTGACAGTTCAATGAATTTTCACAAAATTTGCATTTCTGTTACAGCCACACAGGTCAAGTAATAGAACATTATGGGCACCGTAGATAATCCATTAATACCGTTCTCATTCGATGAACCCTACCTCCTCCCCCAAAGTAACCAGTAATATGATTTGTATTAATATCAACATAGATTAATTTAAAAATTTTTATAGCTTTAAAAATATTTATTTTTATTTATTTGGTTGCTTCAGGTCTTAGTTGTGGCATCGGGATCTAGTTTCTCGACCAAGGATTGACCCTTGGCCCCCTGCACTGGGAGTGTGGAATTTTAGCCACTGCACAATCATGGAAGTGCCAACATAGATTAATTTTGTATTTTAAAACTTTGTGTAGATGGAATCATGTAGTATGTGTTCTTTTGTGTCACAGTATTATGTCTGTGGGACTTATTCATGTAACTGTGTGTTGTGTAGCTATAGTTTGTTTTTGTCACTGTATAGCATTCCATTGTATGAACATATCTCAACTTATTTATCCATTCTACTGTTTGTGTATGTATGGATTGTTTCCAGCTTTTGGCTATCACAAGTAATGTTTATGGTGTACATATTTTGTTGTTATATACCTAAACTGGAATCTTTGGGTATAGGGAAGGTGGGTCATTATCTTTGGTAGATAGTGATAAATTGCTTTTTTCAAATTGAATATATTTACTTGTTCAGTAGCAATGTTTGATTGCTCTTGTGAGCTCTTTTAAAAAAAGTTCTACTTTTGCCTGTGCTGGGTCTTTGTTGCTTTGCTCAAGCTTTTTTTTTTTTTCTCTAAGTCACAGTGAGCCAGGGTTCCTCTTCACTGTGGGACTCAGGCTTCTGATGGTGGTGGCTTTTCTCACCGTGGAGCACAGGCTCTTGAGTGCAGGCCCAGTAGTTGTGGTGCATGGGTTTAGCTGCCCCTGTGGCATGTGGGATCTTCCCAGACCAGAAATCAAACCTGTATCCCCGGCATTGGCAGGCAGAGTCTTAACCACTGGATTGCCAAGGAAGTCCTCAGTTAATGATCTTAGTGCTTTTATTTTCTGTATGAGAAAAATGCAAAAATCTGTGTTCATTAAATTTTTTTTTCCATCTGAGATATCTCGAACTAAGGCATCTATTTTTCCAAAATATAAAATGCCTTATCACCTTCTTCATCCTGAATTCTTTTCAGAGTGTACTGCCAGTCAGTGACTGCAGAGGCTAATGACTTGATCCTTGTAGAACTGGATAGTGGGCAACATTCTTTGTTTTACAAGTAATACCTAGTTTGTATGCCCAGTGTGAGAACAAAGAATGTCACAATGGATCAGTCCATGAATCCGTGTGTTGTTGACAGACTCACTCTTAGGATCAGTGACTAGACTGAACCTTATAGATAAACCCACATCTGAAGATTTAAAAGAAGAGAATAAAGGCTATTCCTTATTTTGCCTTGTGCTATATTGCAGAGAGACAGGTCCTCTGCTTGAGACTGAAGGTCAGGGTAAACTAGTATGGCCCAGTGTAGTGATAAAAAACATATAGAAAAGACTAAGGATGTTGCATGGAGAAGGCAATGGCATCCCACTCCAGTATTCTTGCCTGGAAACTCTCATGGACGGAGGAGCCTGGTAGGCTGCAGTCCATGGGGTCGCCGAATCAGACACGACTGAATGACTTCACTTTCACTTTTCACTTTCATGCATTGGAGAAGGAAATGGCAACCCACTCCAGTGTTCTTGCCTGGAGAATTCCAAGGATGGCGGAGCCCAGTGGGCTGCCGTCTGTGGGGTCGCACAGAGTTGGACATGACTGAAGCGACTTAGCAGCAGCAGCAGCAGCAAGGATGTTGCAATGCTTGGAGTTGCACACACTGTGAAAAAGTGATTCTGATAAGACCTGGAGGAAGAGGCAGGGTTCAGGGATAAAAGTCTAAAATGGTGGCTGCCGTCTGTGGGGTCGCACAGAGTTGGACATGACTGAAGCGACTTAGCAGCAGCAGCAGCAGCAAGGATGTTGCAATGCTTGGAGTTGCACACACTGTGAAAAAGTGATTCTGATAAGACCTGGAGGAAGAGGCAGGGTTCAGGGATAAAAGTCTAAAATGGCAATAATAAAACAACAACAAACAAAGTAATCCAAATAATATCTAGAAATTACATAGTGCTTTACATGTGTTAACTCACTTAAACTCTCCCAACAAATCATTGAAGGGTCCTTTTCCCATTTTGAAGATGAGCAAGCAGGTAGAGGGCTTCCTTAATGGTGCAGCGGGGAAAGAATCTACCTGCAATGCAGGAGCTTCAGCAGACCGGGGTTCGATTCCTGGGCCAGGAAGATCCCCTGGAGGAGGAAATAACAACCCACTCCAGTATTCTTGCCTGGAAAAGTCTCATGGGACGGAGGAGGCAGGCGGGCTACAGTCTGTGGGGTGGCAAAGAGTCAGACACGCCTGAGCATGCACAATAACAGCACAGGTAGAGAGGTTAATTAACTTGCCCAAGGCTACAGTCGCTCAGTCGTGTCCGACTTTTTGCGATCCCATGAATTGCAGCACGCCAGGCCTCCCTGTCCATCACCAACTCCTGGAGTTCACTCAGACTCATGTCCATTGAGTCAATGATGCCATCCAGCCATCTCATCCTCTGTCGTCCCCTTCTCCTCCTGCCCTCAATCCCTCCCAGCATCAGAGTCTTTTCCAATGAGTCAACTGTCCATGAGGTGGCCAAAGTACTGGAGTTTCAGCTTTAGCATCATTCCTTCCAAAGAAATCCCAGGGCTGATCTCCTTCAGAATGGACTGGTTGGATCTCCTTGCAGTCCAAGGGACCCTCAAGAGTCTTCTCCAACACCACGGTTCAAAAGCATCAGTTCTTCGGTGCTNTTTCAGCTTTAGCATCATTCCTTCCAAAGAAATCCCAGGGCTGATCTCCTTCAGAATGGACTGGTTGGATCTCCTTGCAGTCCAAGGGACTCTCAAGAGTCTTCTCCAACACCACAGTTCAAAAGCATCAGTTCTTCGGTGCTCAGCTTTCTTCACAGTCCAAGTTTCACATCCATACATGACCACAGGAAAAACCATAGCCTTGACTAGGCGGACCTTAGTCGGCAAAGTAATGTCTCTGCTTTTGAATATACTATCCAGGCTGGTCATAACTTTTCTTCCAAGGAGTAAGCGTCTTTTAATTTCATGGCTGCAGTCACCATCTGCAGTGATTTTGGAGCCCCCAAAAAATAAAGTCCGACACTGTTTCCACTGTTTCCCCATCTATTTCCCATGAAGCGATCGGACCGGATGCCATGATCTTCGTTTTCTGAATGTTGAGCTTTAAGCCAACTTTTTCACTCTCCTCCTTCACTTTCATCAAGAGCATTTGGAAATGGGATAGCTCTCCATAAGGTCCCTGCCAGTTGACACTCATATAAACCACATGTGAGAGGGCCTGTTTTCCCACAGCTTCATTTTAGCAAGCTTTTATATTTTTGCTGCTCTGATAGGTGAAAAAATATTTTGATACAGTTTTAACTTGAATTTCTATTATTATGAGAGAGCTTAAGCATTCTTTCATATGTTTAAGGCCATCAACCTGGGAATTGACAAGAGTATGAATGTATTAGTTTGTACATACATTTGTTAAAAATGGTGGAACTGTGCACTTTAAATCTGGGCATTCACTGTGTATAAATTATACTTCTGGTGCCATTTGAAAAATCTATTTATTTGGCTGCATCGGGTCTTAGTTGCCGCACATGGGATCTTCACTGCGGTGCGTGGGCTTGGTTGCCCCTTGCCATGTGGGATCTTAGTTCCCTGCCAGGGATCTAACCTGTGTACCCTGTATTGCAAGGTGGCTTCTTAACCACTGGACCACCAGGGAAGTCCCTCTAGAACCATTTTGAAAGAAAGATTTTTCTTTCTCTATTTAATGAGTTTGTCATAAATAATTTGACCATATAATGTGTGGATCTATTCCTTGACTCTGTTACCTTGATCTATTTATGCTTTTGCCAGTGTTACACTGTCCTGATTTTCTTTGCTTTATTATAAGCTTTGAAGGCATGTAGAATAATATCTCCAAATTTACTTTCCTTTTCTAAGGTTATTTTGAGTATTTATATCCTTTGCAGTTCCACATAAATTTTAAAATCAGCTTGTCAATTTCCATAATAAACTTACGGAGATTTTGATTGGGATTTCGTTGAGTCTCTATATCAATTTAGGGGGAATAGCTTAAACAATATGAGTCTTACAATCCATTAATAGACTATTTTTTTCCATGAATGTGTGTCTTTAACTCAGAAATGTTTTATAGATTTCAGTGCAAAGGTTTTGTGCATATTTATCAAATTACCCTTAAGTACTTTCTGTGTTTTAGATGATCATATAGATGACCTTTTGCTGGCTGTTCTTATTTGTTTTTCCATAACTTTGGGGATGAAATTGGTCATAAAAAGAAGAGAGGGTGTGGAGAAAAGGGAACCCTCTTGCATTATTGGTGGGAATGTAAATTGATACAGCCTCTATGGAAGACAGTATTGAAATTCCTTTAAGAACTAGGAGTAAAACTACCATATGACCCAGAAATCCCACTATTAGGCATATATCCTGAAGAAACCAGAATTGAAAAAGATATATGTACCCCCACGGTTCATTGCAGCACTATTTACAGTAGCTAGGACATGGAAGCAACCTAGATGTCCATTGACAGATGGATCAAGAAGCTGTAGTACATATATAAAATGGAATGTTACCCAGCCATAGAGAGGAATATGTTTGAGTCAGTTCTAATGAGGTAGATGAACGTAGAGCCTATTATACAGAGTGAAGTAAAATCAGAAAGAGAAAAACAAATACCGTATACTAACACATATATATGGGCTCTAGAAAGACAGTACTGATGAAGCTGTTTGCAGGCCAGCAATGGAGACACAGACTTACAGGCGTGGGAGCTGGGGAGGAAGGAGAGGGTGGGACAAATGGAGAAAGTAAGGTGGAAACATACACCGCCATACGTAAAATACATAGTCAATGGGAATTTGCTGTATGACTCAGGGAACTCAAACAGGGGCTCTGTAACAACCTAGAGGGATGGGATGAGGTGGAAGGTAGGAGGGAGGTTCAAGAGGGTGGGGGCATGCATATACCTGTGGCTGATTCGTGTTGACGTATGGCAGAAACCAACAGAATATTGTAAAGCAATTATCCTTCAATGAAAAATAAAAATTTTTAAATAAATCATTTGATATTTTTAAAGGGAAAATCAAAACCTTTTTTGATATTGTCTTTTAAACTCAATATTCAAAAAACTAAGATCATGGCATCCAGTCCCATCACTTCATAGCAAATAGCTTGGGAAACAATGGAAACAGTGACAGACTCTGTTTTCTTGGGCTCCAAAAACCACTGCAGATGGTGATTGCAGCCATGAAATTAAAAGACACTTGCTCCTTGGAAGAAAAGCTATGACAAACCTAGACACCATATTAAAAAGTAGGGACATTACTTTACCAGCAAGGTCCATATAGTCAAAGCTGAGGCTTTTCTAGTAGTCATGTATGTGTGGATGNATGGTGATTGCAGCCATGAAATTAAAAGACACTTGCTCCTTGGAAGAAAAGCTATGACAAACCTAGACACCATATTAAAAAGTAGGGACATTACTTTACCAGCAAGGTCCGTATAGTCAAAGCTGAGGCTTTTCTAGTAGTCATGTATGTGTGGATGTGAAAGTTGGACCATAAAGAAAGCTGAGTGCCGAAGAATTGATGCTTTTGAACTGTGGTGGTGGAAAAGACCCTTGAGAGTCCCTTGGACTGCAAGGATGTCAAACCAGTCCACCTTAAAGGAAATCAGTTCTGAATATTCATTGGAAGGACTGAGGCTGAAACTGAAGCTTCAGTACTTTGGCCACCTGATCCAAAAAACTGACTCATTGGAAAAGACCCTGATGCTGAGAAATACTGAAGGCAGGAGGAGAAGGGGACGACAAAGGATGAGGTATTTGAATGGCATCACCGACTCAATGGACACGAGTTTGAGCAAGCTCTGGGAGTTGGTGATGGAGAGGGAAGCCTCGTGTGCTGTAGTCCATGGGGTCTCAAAGAGTCGGACACAACTCGGTGACCGAACTGAACTTATTCTGTAATAAGGTCTGTTTTCTGAAGTCTTTGGTGTGCTTATGTGCATCCACCCCACTCCACCCCCATGCTTGCTAGGTCTTATCCATTTCTGTTAGCATTATTCCTGAGTGTTTTATACTTTTGTTGCTGTAGTGAATGAGGCCTTTCCTTTCAGGGTATTTTCTGATTATTATTTGCATATGTGAAATTTACTTATGTTCTACTTTGCTGGATTTTATTATTTTTTGTAGTAATTTTCAGTTGATTATCTTGCATTTTTCATGTGTATAGTCACATCATGTGCAGAGTAATAGACCTCCTCCTTTCCAATTTCTGTACTTCTGAACCCTTTTCAGTCTTCACCCATTGTGTTGGTAGCATCTTTAGTATAATATTAATAACAGTCTCGGTAGTAGACAGACTTTTCCTAATTTCAGTGAAAATGCTCCTGCTGTTTCCTCGTTAGGCATTATATTTGTTTTGGAGGTATAAAGAAGAATCTATCCCTATTTTTTAGAGGATTTTAAAATCAATGATGGTTTGTTGAACATTATCAAAGCTTTCTTAGTATCTGTGAAAATTATATCTTTATACTGAACTATCTTTTTAGTTTTAAAGTAATCTTACTCGATTGTAACGTGTTGTTTTTAACATATTCCTAGTTTTTGTTTTTGCTATATTTTACTTAGTGTACTTGGGCAATATTTGTATGATCCCTTTCTCTTGAAGGTAGACATATATTTCATATATTATATATGAAATATAATAGAGTGTATCACTTCCATGACTATGTTTATGTAATGTGACAAAGACTAAGGGATTTTGTTGATCTGTTGACTTTTGACTTGATGAAAGAGAGATTACTTTGGATAAGCCTTACCTGATCAGGTAAAGGCTTTAAAAGAGAGTTTCGGGCTTTCTCTGAAGTCAGAGCTTTCTTGCTGCCTTTGAAGATGTCAACTGTTTTGAGTTTACAGCCACAAAGAAACGAATTCTGCCAACAACCATATGAGCTTGAAAAAGGATGTGATCCCCAAATGAGAGTGCAGCCTGACTGGCACCTTGATTGTTACCTTGTGAGACCCTGAAGACCCAGCTAAGCTGTGTTCAGACTCCTAAGCAATGGAAACTGAGACAATAACTGTATATTGTTTTAAGCTGCTGTATTTGTGGTAATTTATCTCATAGCAGCTGACAACTAACACTCAGTATTTTTGCATAAATACTCAGAAGTAAGAGTGGTCTGTAATTTCCTTCCTCATCAGATTTGGATATTAATGTTATACCTACTTTATAGAAATAACTTGAAAGTTTTCTTCATTTTCAGTCCCTTGAAATAGCTTCTAAAAGCATTTTGGAATTATGCATTAGACTTCTTAAAGGCTTGGTAGCACTTCCTTGTGAAATCTGGGACTGATTTTTTTTTGGTAGAGATGTTCTTTAAAAATGATCATATTTTTATGTTCTTCTTATTTTATTTACTTTGATAAATTATATAACTTCTCACAAGTGATATATTTCATATAGGTTTTCAAAATTGCTTACATAGAGTTAAACAAAAAAAAAAATTTTTTTTTTTGCCAAATAGCTTGTACCTTGTGGCTCAGCTGGTAAAGAATCTGCCTGCAATGTGGGAGACCTGGGTTAGATCCCTGGGTTGGGAATCCATTGGATTTTCCAGGCAAGAGTACTGGGGTGGGGTGCCATTGCCTTCCCCGGTATACATGCTAAGTTGCTTTAATCGTATCTGACTCTTTGCATTCCTGTGGACTATAGCCCACCAGACTCCTTTGTACATGGAGTTCTCCAGGCAAGAATGTAGGAATGGACTGCCATGCCCTTCTTCAGGGGATCTTCCTGACCCAGGAATCTTTGATGTTACCCAGGGGTAAAATTGCTGGGTCATATGGTAATTCTGTTTTTAGCTTTCTGAGAAACCTCCCTACTATTTTCCATAAGGGCTGTACCAATTTACTTTCCCACAAATAGGGTACTATGCTTCCCTTTTCTCCACATCCTTGCTAAAGTTCACTATTTGTAGATATTTTAATGATAGTCATTTTGACAGGTGTGAGGTGGTATTTTATTGTGGTTTTGATTTATATTTCTCTAGTGATTAGTGGTGTTAAGCATCTTTTCATGTGCCTATTATCCACTTGTATATCTTTTTTGGAAAAATGTCTACTCGGGTCTTTGGTCCATCTTTTATTTGGGTTCTTTTTTGATATTAAGTTGTATGAGCTATCCATATATTTTTGATATAAACTTCTTACCAGTCATAGCGTTTACAGATATTTTCTCCCATTCACTAGATGTCTTCCTGTTTTGTCCATGGTTTCCTTTGCTGTTCAAAGTTTTAAAGTTTGTTTAGGCCCCATTTTTTTATTTTTGCTTTTGTTTCCTTTGCTTTAGGGAAGCAGATGCAAAAAAATATTACAACAATTTATTTCAAAGAGTGTTATGCCCATGCTTCCTTCTAGGGCTTGTATGGTTTCCAGTCTTAGATTTAAGTCTTTAATCCACTTTCAGTTTATTTTTGCATACAGTGTTAGAAAATGTCCTAATTTCGTTCTTTCATGTGTAGCTGTGCACGTGCCAGTCTTTAAATCTACAAAGCGACTGTATTCAGTGAATGGCGGCCAGCTGTGCACAGACACAGATGTGCATGGGTGTGTGCATGTTCAGTTGCTTCAGTCGTGTCTGACTTTTTGCAACCCTATGGACTGTAGCCCCCCAGGCTCCTTGTCCATGGGATTCTCCAGGCAAGAATACTGGAGTGGGGTAGCCATGCCCTCCTCCAGGGGATCTTTCACAAGATAAAATGGGTTTAAACTAAGTTAGGAGGGATTTAATTTTGGAATATTTCTTATAAGCAATGAAGCTAAGTTACTGAATAAATCTTTGAAAGAGATGAGTTTCTCCTCTATACTTAGAGGGCTTTGGATGTTGCTACTGGAAAAGGCACACTAATTATATCTCTAGGGCTCTTTTCATAACTTTATATTATCAAAACATCAGTAGGTGGGACTATCCCAAAGCAAATTTTTCCTTCCTTTATAACTTCTCATTTACCCCACCTAACAAAGCCATCTGCAACTTTTACATCTGTGAGAAAATTTTAATACAGCAATAAAGCCTTCTGTGAACTAAGTTTGTTACTGACACAGATGGGATTCTAAATTATGAATAACCATTCAAAGAAAAAAAATTAGCTACACAAAAAGAAATAGACATAAACTATCATTACTGATATTTTTAGTACAAAGTCTTTCCTCAAAATAATTTAGCTTCAATTATTTGTTTCTAAAGGGTTACATTTTTAGACTTTGGCATTTAGTCCAATTCTGTACAATTTTGAATCACAGAAAAAAATAGGTGTATCAAGTGACTGGTATGTTGTAAAAATTGTTTTCTAACATAAACTATCATTACTGATATTTTTAGTACAAAGTCTTTCCTCAAAATAATTTAGCTTCAATTATTTGTTTCTAAAGGGTTACATTTTTAGACTTTGGCATTTAGTCCAATTCTGTACAATTTTGAATCACAGAAAAAAATAGGTGTATCAAGTGACTGGTATGTTGTAAAAATTGTTTTCTAAGATTCAAGGGACAGGTTGATTGAATAGCTTTTTCAGAAAGATGTAAAAATCTTTTAATCCCTATTCTGTCACAGCTTTCCTCACAAAAATGACAATAATCTGAACAGATTTCTAAAGTAAATTATGCAGAATCATCCACTTCAAGTAACATTTATTTTATTTATGGTATATAAAAGCAGAGGCTGGCAGGGTTAGGCTCACAGTATAAACAAAGACATCTAGGTTAATTCCTTTGCCTCATTGTTCTCACTAGGGCCCTGATTAGATGCCAGGCCCCTTGGTTCCTAGGTTAACACAGTTTTTAGTAAATCAGGCTTCTTCTAACCTATAAGTATATGTCTCCTATAACTAATTCACCAACATTGGGTGAAGTCTCTTAAATCAGGGGTCCTTAGCCTCTACGATCTAATGCCTAATGATCTAAGGTGAAGTGGATGTAAATTGGACTAAATGCCAAAGTCTAATAACAGAAATAAAGTCCACAATCAATGTAATGTGCTTGAATCATCCCCAAAATATCCCTACCCCTAGTCCACAGAAAAATTCCTTCTATGAAATAGGTCCCTGGTGCAAAAAAAGGTTGTGGAACTCTGTCTCACATGAATATGTAGCCAAAATAACCATACAGAAACGGTCCCCGAGAAGGTTTCAACACTTGCCTTTTAACCTATATGTAAGGCAGGAATAGGCACACAGATGTGGCCTATCATAGAACAGACTTGTGGTCACAGAGAGAGAAGGAGAGAGTGAAACGAACTGAGAGAGTAACACTGGCATGCATAACTACCACGTGTGAAGTAGGTAACTAGCGGGAAGCTGCTGTGAAACCCAGGGAGCTCAGCTCAGGGCTCTGCGATGGCCTAGAGCAGTGAGATAGAGGGTGTGGGAGAGAGGCTCCGGAGGGAGGGGACACACACGCGCACACACGCGCACACACACACACATGACTGATTCACGTTGTCGTAAGGCAGAAACCAACACAACTGTGTAAAGCAATTATCCTCCAATTAATTTTTTTTTAATTCTTGCCTTTTAATACTCATTGTTCCTTGTGAATCCAAACAGCTTGTCTCTGAAAGTATTCTTCCCATAATTATTGGTTTTCAAAGTGTACCTATTTTTAAATCAATACTTACTTAATAGCTGAAAAATCCTCCTAATAAATTCTTATGAGGAGAAACATTATACAACAAAATGTAAACATGCAAACACACAGAGAACACTTCTCTGAAGAAAGAAAGCAAACAAAAATAATAACCATGCCCATCCCTGAGTGATCATGTTTTGAGTAGTCTCTTCCCCACTTCCTTGCTTAGCTATAATTTTTAAAATATAACAGTAAGCATATTGCTTTATTGAGGCAAAAGAAATCAAAAGTCAATGATTGACTCTTAAGTCAATTTTCTTGTACGTTTGATTGGGAACATAATTTAAAGTGAGAATACTTGAGAACTCCTTAGCATTTTGTTGTTCAGATCTAGAGCAGCAGTGAATAGCCAGCACTTGATGCTATCAGACAGCCTACCTAATTGTGAACATTATCCCAAATAAATTTTACAGTGAAATGACTTGGTTTTTAATCCTACTTAAAACACCCTCAGATATTAACACCTTAGTGTCTAAAACACTATTCAAATTTGACATTCAGTATATTAGGTAATCTGAATTAAAAGTATCACATTCTGAAAGAAGGTTTGATTTTTATTAGGGCAAAAGTAGCCTAATTAAAAAAAACATCCATTCTTAGTTTTCAATGTATAATTACAATTCCTATTGTATAAATGTCTTTATTTTGCCTCTAAGATTGTAATTAGTATTTCATGATCTATTCAAATGGTTCAATCAACACATTCACTAAGGAGGTAAAATCATGGAAATAAATACAATGCATAAAAAGAATATAAAATATTATATTATGAACATATTTTAGGAATAGATATCCTTTTAAGCTCTCTTGGTATATCAGTATATAATCAATCACCCTTAAGACCTATGACACCTTCTTTAAATCTAACCTCACTTTTAATCATGAATATAAGTCCTTTTACTGCTATTTGGTTTTCAGTATCAGACAATGTACCAGAATCTTGTTTAAACTGGCTTTTTGTATTCTTGAAGCAAATCATAGGTTTAACTCCATTTGAATGGCCCCTACTTTGCCTAAAATCATTGAGGCTGGAAAGATTTTTATAACAATTTATTAAATAACTCCAAATTAAACTCTGCCAATTATTAATAATTATTAATAGTAAAAAATATAGGTACTTATTTTCTCTGGAACCCAAACCTTTAACCCTAGCCCCTATTTATCTGATTTAATCTTCTTCCCATTAATCATTCTTATTATTTTCTGAATTGTTCTCTTTTGTATCTTTTCCAGTTGAGTTTTTCTGAAATTATTTCTCTGTTATTTTCACCATAGCTCAGCTGTGGAGAGGGCTTCATATGATTGGAATTCCTAGGCCTCTTGGGTGTCTAAAATCCCATTCTTCCATTTCCATTCCATTTGACTGTTTTAAAACTGTTCACTTTGTACTCTAGAGAGTGTTGAAGGTAGGGAAGGAGGGAGAAGTAAATTGTCCCAATAGAGTAGAAATAATTGAGGAATGAATTTGAGGAATTCAGTCTCCCAGCACAATGTTAGTTTGGGCTCTGATATCAAGATGATATCTAGGAATATGAATATCTGGGCCTAATGAGATAGCATGCATTTGGATCATGAATAAATAACCTTTCTCCAGCCTGATCACTGTTGGCTACATCAGTGAAAGGCTTGTCAAAGATTACAAAATTAGTCTCTGACACCTATTGGCCAGCTGTCTTCTTACACACACACACACACCCCACCCTTGTGTAGAAAACTCTCCTATTTGTTGGGCCTCACAGGAGAGGCCCTGAGGAAAGATTTCACACACAGCTGACTGAACCTGTCAATACTTGTGACTACTATTCAGGCAGCTTTGAAAATGCAAATGTGTTTCAAGGTAAGAAATATATCCTCCTCTTAACAGGCCTTTTCTTCATTAACTCTGCTTATTTTTGGCAGAGCCCAGAGGACACATATGTTTTAAAGATGAGAATTAGGGAGGAAAGGTCAAACTTACAGGTGTGTTGCTGCCACAGAGCATAGATGGAAGGGAGCCTAGGAGCTGAAGGGGGGGCAGGAGTGCGGGGAGATCCTGGAGTACTCCACCCGCTCTGTCTTCTGCGCAGCCTACCTGATGTAATCATGTCTGGTAGCACACTCAAACAATTATTATGCTGTCAATAACTTAGTATTTATGGAATATGAGAGTGAATCTTTTTCTTCTTCCCTCTGTATTTAGTGGTTAACTCGAGAAAAAGAAATCCAGTTTTTTTTCAAGTGTTGTTTTAGGAGTATCAGGAAATTCATTTGAACAAGATGTGCTAAAATTATGGCAACCAACTCCAGGATTCTTGCCTGGGAAATTCCATGGACAGAGAAGCCTGGCAGGCTAAGGTCCATAGGGTCACAAAGAGTTGGACACCACTGAAGCGACTTAGCTAAAATATTATTCCTATTTAAGTGAAACAACTATGGAAGTCAGAGGAGATACGCAAAAGTTATAAAATATTAAAAGCATTAAAAATTATTGTAAATTAAGTAAAGTCTGGATCTGAGATGCTGCAAAGTCCCTTCTGACTCTGAGATTCTGAAGCTTTATCACCTATATTTGTATGGCAGATCAAATTTACAATGTAATTTCATATATTCTCTAATTTGATTTTTACAATAACCTTAAGTCAAAAAACATGAGTCCCACAGATAAAGAAACTGAGGTGGAGAGATTTTGAATATTTTTCCAAAGTCACCAACACCTTGTCATGGTTGAATTGTGATTACAATCAAGATTTCCTGACTCCCAGTCCAAAATTTTATGGCCTGCAGTTCACAATACTCCATGCAAAGATATGAGATAAGTTATATCAACATATTGGAAAGCCTCTTGGCTAAGATAGGGTTCTAAATGAGAAATGTGTACAGATAAACTCACTAAAGCTGTTTTTATTCTGTTGCTTATTAGCATACCAAAATGTGGTAGACATATGGTCACTGCCTTCAAGAATATTAGCTATTAAAGACAATCGAATTGTAAACTAGTTTCCTTTGCATTCTTGCCTGGAAAATCCCATGGACGGAGGAGCCTGGTAGGCTGCAGTCCATGGGGTTGCGAAGAGTTGGACACGACTGAGCGACTTCCCTTTCACTTTTCACTTTCATGCATTGGAGGAGGAAATGGCAACCCATTCCAGTGTTCTTGCCTGGAGATTCCCAGGGACGGGAGGAAAATCCCATGGACGGAGGAGCCTGGTAGGCTGCAGTCCATGGGGTTGCGAAGAGTTGGACACGACTGAGCGACTTCCCTTTCACTTTTCACTTTCATGCATTGGAGGAGGAAATGGCAACCCATTCCAGTGTTCTTGCCTGGAGATTCCCAGGGACGGGGGAGCCTGGTGGGCTGCCGTCTATGGGGTCGCACAGAGTCGGACACGACTGAAGCGACTTAGCAGCAGCAGCAGCACTTATATTAGTTACTCTTTCAACAAGCAAGCAGCACATATATACTCAGATTCCAGGTAGGGTTTGGGGGATACAAGGAGAAGTATGAAAGGGCAGAACCTGGTCTCTGAAGTCTTTAAAGAGAAAGAGGAAATCATTACAATGATTGGAACTGCATCTTTACAGTTTGGAATCCGCAAAAGCTGGAGAAATGAAAGGGTATCTCTGGGAAGCCAGTGTGAATGCACATTTCCTGTGGCCAGGACTCACTCTTATCATCCTGCCTCTTTCTCTGGTTGTTTTTCTTTATCTTTCATGTAAATTAACCTGTCTCTGTTGTCCTTTCCTCAGTCTCCTTTTATTAATTAGAGCTGATATTATTGCCTTCTTGGGTAATATTATTACCTTCTTTTATTTTTCTGAGCTATTCTACTCTTGACTTAACTCTGCTTAGAGGATCAGTTTGAATGTGCTAGTTAACAGGACAAACTTATTGGGGCTCTGACCTCCTTTTTGAATAGGTCTATCACCTATATCTTTGTGTCATATCCCCCATCCTCAGCTTTCTCAAGGGTTGTGCGGACACGTGGCACAAACCATAATTATCATAAGCAAGGACTTTATCTCAAGGATGGGAGCAGGCTAGCAGAAACCTCTCATGAACTATAGTACTTGGCATTCCTTATTTTTTAATCATAAGTTGCTAATTTAAAAAAAATTCATTTTATTTTAAGCAGTCCAATTTATTGCTTCCCATCTATTCTCTTAGACCCATTTTCAAATAAACATAGGTTACTATAAACATTTCAGATAGAAAGTAATTTGGATAGAAGTAATAAAATCAAACAAGTAGGAGTCCTCTTACCTCATGCAGTCACCAGTAATTGACTATTTAGTCAAAAAGTCATTTAGTGTGAGGAATATTTTTTAAGTGATATGTTGTTTAAAGATCATATTTTAACTTAATACACATAAATACCTTATTAGAGTGTTCCATAGTAGTCCATGCTGTACAAAGACCTTCATTTCTAATGAAGTGAAGTGAAGTGAAAGTCACTCAGTGATGTCCGACTCTTTGTGACCCCATGGCCTATACAGTAATTGGAAGGACTGATGCTGAAACTGAAACTCCAATACTTTGGCCACCTGATGCGAAGAACTAACTCATTGGAAAAAGACCCTAATGCTGGGAAAGATTGAAGGCGGGCAGAGAAGGGGACGACAGTGGATGAGATAGTTGGATGGCATCACCGACTCAATGGACATGAGTTTGAGTAGGCTATGGGAATTGGTGATGGACAGAGAGGCCTGGCCTGCTGCAGTCCATGGGGTCGCAAAGAGTCGGACACGACTGAGCAACTGAACTGAACTGAGTAGTATAAGCTCTTGTATCCCTAGTCCCAAGTCAGCAGAGTCCCAAGTCACAGAGATAAGCAGCAATTATTTGGTAGGTCATTTCACTTAATATTGAAAGGCTAATTCACCTCATAGTTTCCATACCTGCAATTAGAAGAAGCAATGTATGCTGATACGTTGCTTTATGATTCCAAACATGTAGTACATCCTGCAGGCCAGCTCCCCAACCTCATGAGGTGTTGTCTCAGTTGGAGACTTGCCTAGATCCTCAAGAGGCCACTCTGCTGTGCTGTACGGCAAGCTGCTGGTCTAGGCATGGAGCGAGTATGAGATAGCACTGCATACCCATTAGGATGGCCACTGTCATCAAATCAGAAAGCAGCAAGTGTTGGTAAGGATGTGAAGAAAATGAAACCCTTTTGCACTGTTGGTGGCAGTGTAAAATGGTATAGCCTCTGTGGAAAACATTATGGTAATTTCTCAAAAAAAGAAAATTACCATATGAGTCAGCAATTCCACATCTGGGTTCAGTTCAATTCAGTCGCTCAGTCGTGTCCGACGCTTTGCGACCCTATGAATCACAGCACGCCAGGCCTCCCTGTTCATCACCAACTCCCAGAGTTCACTCAGACTCACGTCCATCGAGTCAGCGATGCCATCCAGCCATCTCATCCTCGGTCGTCCCCTTCTCCTCCTGCCTCCAATCCCTCCCAGCATCAGAGTCTTTTCCAATGAGTCAACTCTTCGCATGAGGTGGCGAAAGTACTGGAGTTTCAGCTTTAGCATCATTCCTTCCAAAGAAATCCCAAAATAATTGAAAATAGGATCCCAAACTGATATTTGTGCACCCATATAAGCATAGCAGTATTATTCACAATAGGCAAGACATGAAAGCAACCCGTGTCCATCAGTAGATGAACAGATACAAAAACGTGGTATACACATATTATTCAGACTTGAAAAGAATTCCACAATATGGTATAACATGGAAGAACCTTGAGGACGTTATGGTGAGTGAAAAAAAGCCAGTCCCAAAAAGATGGATATATGATTCCATGTATATGAAGTACTTAGAATAATCAAAATCATAGGGAAATGGACAGTTACCATTTAGTATGTATCTTACCACAATTAAAAATAACCTAAGGGACTTCCCTGGTGGTCCAGTGGTTGAGAATCCACCTTCCAAATGCAGGGGTTGCTGGTTCGACCACTGGTTTGGGAAATTAAGATCCCACATCCATGGGGCAACTAAGCCCATGCATTGCAACTACAAGCCCATGTACCCCCTCCATAGACCCAAAGCAGTCAAATAAATATATATTTTATGAAAACTGGGGTAGAAAAGGAGCAATAGAAAAATATCAGTATTAATCCCACACAAAATTATTATAATGAATCTTACGTGGCCTTATGTGGCACGATAGTACAGCCAGTGCTTTCTGAGATTTGAACAAATGGTTGAGGGAAATGCCAACTAATGATATAGATGAGAAATGTTTACCAGAACACCTGATCAGCCAATAATGAAGCAAAACAAACAAGCAAAAATTAAAGGTATAGCAAGTGTGTTGCCTTCAGTAACCTGGCCGCTGCGCAGATATAAGACCTAGTCCATCACACCCTGCTCACGTTCAGCTGTGATTATCTGCTTGTAACTTAAATCAGCCACTTTGATTTCTGTATAGCTCAGTCGGTAAAGCATCTGCCTGCAATACGGGAGACTTGGGTTCAGTTACTGGGTTGGGAAGTTCCCCTGGACCAGGAAATGGCAACCCACTCTAGTATTCTTGCCTGGAGAATCCCATGAAGAGAGGAGTGTGGCAGGCTACAGTTCACGGGATCACAAAAGTCAGACACAACTTAGCACTATCTTCTTTCTTCTTTAGTTAGTATTGGGGATCTGGGTCTGCTTTCCTCATTCTTTCCGGGACTGAAGTCAAGCATATTTAGACCCTGCTTCTCTTTGAAGGTTTAGAGCAGGCACTGTCTCCATCTGAAGCAGCCTTTCTTGACAGCTATAAGCACACACGACACCACCACCCCCAGTTACTCTTCCTGCAGCACATTTTGTCCTGTGTTTTTCTTTCTTTAGTGTGTCACTTTTGGTTTTTATACCTGAGACCTCTGGCTTGCACTCTGTTGTGGGTTAAAATGTGTTCCCCAAAATGATGCATTGAAGTCCTAACCCCTGATACCTGTGACCATGACCTTATTTGGAAGAAGGTCTTTGCAGATGTAATTAGTGAGATGAGGTCACGCTGGAATAGGGTGGACCCTAAATCCTCTGGTGTCCTTATAAGGAAGATGGAGATTTGGAAACATATACACACACAGGGAAGATGGTCACATGAAGACAGAAGGAGAAGCTGGAGTGATGTAGCTATAAGCCCAGGAATGGCAAGGATTGCTGGTAACCACTAGAAGCTAGAAAGAGTCTGGGGAGGAGTCTTCTTCTCTCTAAATTCTTCAGAGGGAGCATGGCTCTGCTAACATCTTGATTTCAGACTTCTGACCTCCAGGAACCATGAGAAAATGAATCTCTTTAAACTATAAAGTCACCTGGTTTGTAGAAGTTTCTTACCACACCCCTAGGCAACTAATACACATACTCTCTTTGCCTAAGCTTAAGTTAAACATGTCAGACAGAAATTATGTGACTGATTTAGTAGTTTATCTTTGTGAAAGCATACTTAATCAGAAACAGCAGTCAGTTATAAAAATTACCTAACAAGTCCATCAAACACATTTCTTACTGTTACTGTTTTCAAATGAAATAGAATATTGAACACATGATTGTTAGAACCTTTAGAAACTCAAATTACTCAATTACAAAAGGAAAAGGCAAATAGGAAGAAATTAATTTGTTTTTCATTTCTGATATAAGAGATTTTGTCAGTTTAAATTCTGTAACTGAAAATTTTTTCTTAAATTTTTCCTTAGTAGGTCTGCAAAGAAAATCAATAAAGAAGGCTGTTAATTAACAAGTGAGCACTGGATATGAATTTAGATCAGACAGACTGGAATTACAAATTTTGGGAAGTGTTTGCTCTTTTATGTCCTGAGATTGGTTCTGGAAACTAGCAAATGCTGCCTCCTTATCTTTTGCTTTCTTTCCTTTTAGACCTCTGGCAGTGTTTTGAGGATTAAAGAATGGAGTGATGGTTGTCCAAAAGTCAGAGGACATGGCTCTGAGATCAGAGACACTGGAAAACTGAAAAAGTAGTTGGCTTTTACTGACTCAGGGAGATGATTGCCCAAGAGGGACAAAAATTAGTATCTGAGAAATAAAGTATGCAGAAATAGGGCTGCTGAAATAGGGAAAGCTAGAAAATAGCCCAGGGACTTCCCTGGTGGCCCAGTGGTTAAGACTTCACCTTCCAGTGATTCCTGGTCAGGGAGCTCAGATCCCACACGCCCAGTGGCCAGAAAAACAAAACATAAACAGAAGCAGTATTGTAATGAATTCAATGAAGACAAAAGAAAATAGCCCAGAAACTTCTAGGATGCAGTCAGAAGAGGGTTGTACTGTGAAGAAGAATGAAAAAGGCAAGCATTTCAAGTCAGATGAATATATAATACAGGAGAGAATCTAGGTGACCTTGGATTTGGTGATGAGTTTTTAGGTATAACATGAAAAGCAGGGTCATGAAAGCATAGATAAAGTTGAACATCGTTAAAGCTGAAAACTTACACTCTGCAAAAGATACTGTTGGGAGAATGAAAAGATAAGTCACAGACTGGGAGAAAATATTTGCAAAGCATGTATCTGGTAGAAGACATGTATCCAAAATATACAAAGAACCCTTAACGGCAAGAAAACAATTTTTTTTTTTTTTTGCTTGTGCTACATGGCTTGCCAGATCTTAGTTCCTGATCAGAGATTGAACCTGGGCATTTGGCAGTGAAAGCACAGGGTCCTAACCACTGGACCACCAGAGAATTCTCCAAACAATCTAATCTTTTAAATGGGAAAGAAAAAATCTGAGTAGACACCTTGCCAAAGAAGATGGCCAGATGGGAAGTAAGCACATGAAAATATGAACTACGTAATATGTCTTTAGGGAATTACAAATTAAAACAACAATGTGATACCACTACACAACTGTTGGATTGGCTAAAATCCAAAATATTGACAGCACGAAAGGCAGATAAGGATGTGAAGCAACAGGAGCTCAGTCCTGGTTGGTAGGAATGCAGAATAATGCAGCCACTTCGGAAAACAGTTTGAAAGTTTCTTATGAGGTTGAACAAAGGCTTACCATGCAATCCAGCAGTTGTGCTCTTAGGCATTTACTGAACTGAGTTAAAAACATGTGCTCACACAACAACCTGCACACAAACTTAGAGCAACTGTATTCATAATTACCCAATACTGGAAGCAGCCAAGATACCCTTCAAGAGGTTAATGGATGAACAAATGGTGGTGGATCCAGACAATGGGATGTTGAGTGAGAAAAATAAGCGTTATCAAGTCACAAAAAGACATGGGGGGACTTTACATGCGTATGGCTAGACAAAAAACTAGTGTGAAAAGGCTGCCTACTCTATGAATCCAACTACATGGCATTCTGGAAAAGGCAAGACTATAGAAACAGCAAAAAAAAAAAAAAAAAAAAAATTTTACTAGCTGCCAGGGCTTTAACAGGCAGGATGTGGGATGGGGTGATTAATAGATTGATTCACTTAGGGCAGTACAGTTATTCTATATGATACTGTAATTGTGGATACATGACATTGTGCATTTATCAAAGCATGTGGAACTATGCAACACAGAGAGTGAGCATTAATGTAAACTATGAACTGTAGTTAATGAGAGTATATCAGTACTGGTTCATAAATTGTAACCGGTGTACCACAAGATGTTTGTAATAGATATGCACCTATGTGTTGTAACCAGGAAGGATTACCATGAGAATCTACTAGAAAATACATTAATATATTCATTATATAAACAGATGCAAAGGGGAAAATATGATATTTTTACAGAAAAGGCATTCAATGCAATTTAAGTCATGCAATTAAAAAAAAAAAACTAGCAAATTAGGAAAAAAGTTAACTTCCTTAACCTGTTTAAATGTATCCACCAAAACCCAGTAAACATTCATGCTTAATTGCAACATTAAGTATTTTAGTAGCAAACTTCCTTTGAAACAAGGCAAGGTTGCCCACTATCTTATCCTTATACAGACTAGGTATGACCTTTGCTTTTCCCCACTGTTCATTATTAGACAAAGAAGCCAAAATAAAAAGACATCCAAGGAGCCCTGCCTTCAGAAGAATATGTGTTCAAACAGATAAACCAAAAGTTTAGAACAAGCATAATAGACATTAAAAAAACTAAGGAAGGATATTAGTGAAATGAAACCACAAAAAATGAAATAGATATATTGGGTGTGTTCTGTCAGTATGCATGCCTTTTGAAGCTCTGTTATTAGGCACAGACACACTTACGTGTTACATAAGTGTTACATAATCTTAACGATTTAAGATGGTTGTGTCTTTCTGATGAAAACTGGCCCTTTGATTTTATGAATGTCCCTCTTTGTCTCCCATACCTTTGTCCTGAAATCTTTTTGATTTGGTATGCTCTAGTACTCATGCTGTCTTGTGTTTACTGTTTTCATAGTCTATGATTTTTTATCCTTTTACTTTCAATCGACCTGTGTCTGTCTTTAAAGTACTTATGTAGATAGCAAGTTGTTGGGTCTTTTCTACCCTTTTTGACAATCTCTGCCTTTCATTTGTAGTGTTTAGGTTATTTACATTAATGTACCCATAAATATGGTTGGATTTAGGTCTACTATCTCTTATTCTGTTTTTTCCATCTACATTTTTCTTGCCTTTGTTTGGGTTAATTGAATGTTTTACTCATTTTGTTTTAATTCTTATTTTGCATTAGTTTTTAGTGGCTTTTCTGGTGATTATAACATGCATCCTAAATTTATCATAGTCTACTTGGATCTTACATTCTATCATATCACATTAAATACGAGAATCTTGAAACAGTAAAGTTCTTTCCCCAGCTTATCTTTTGTGCTATTATCTTCATATTTGTTAAATGGACATATATTATAAACTCTGCAGTGTGGTGGTATATTCTTCGCTTTAAGTATTCATATCTCTTTCAAAGAAACTCTGAGAAAGAATGTATGGTTGACTTTTGAGCAATACAGGAGTTAAGGTACAGATCCTCTGTGTAGTCAAAATTCTGTGTATAGCTTACAGTCAGCCCTCCATCTGTGTGGTTCCTCAGTGTCCAAGGCTCTGCCACCATGGTCCTAACCTGCCCCGGATCATGTAGTATGACGCCTATCTAGTGAATTTTTCATTTATGGTTTTCACTCTAGAATTATCTCTTATTAATTGTTTCTAGTTCTCTGATGAATTTGACCACTTGCTCATTCATTATGAATGCATTTATTAAGGTTCTTGAACATATATATTATAGCCACTTTGAAAGCTTCACCAACTAATTAAATATCTGAGTTATTTCAGAATTGCTTCCTATTGACTGCTTTCTTTTAGCTATGGTTCACATTTCCGTGCTTATTTGCAAGTTCAGCATTAAAAAAAAATCTTCTAATACTGAGCATTGTAGCTGATACATTGTAGAAAATCTAGATTCTGTTATCTTCCTCTAGAGACTATTTTTATTAGGCAGTTAACTTGGCAGGCATAAAATTTCAAATTCTGTGTCCCTTGAGATGGTCAGCTTCTAATATTTCTGCTCAGTTCTTTTAGTTTCCACTTGTCTTTTTCTGGTTGTTTTCTGCTGGGCTCCTTGGAGTATCCCTTGGACATGCACAGGTCAGGAGTCAGCTAAGGGTTTGGTCAAATTTTATATGGATTTTAAAAGAAGCCTCTGTGGCTTCTTCCTTTCTTGGATTTCTTTTCTAACCTTGATTCTCTTGACTTGTCAAACCAGTAAGACCAGCAACATCATGCTTGAATTCTGGTCATCCTATGCTAGAATTGTTCTGGGTAGTGCCTTCAGGCAAAAATCCTCATAATCACAAGTCTTATCCACTGCACCTCCTTTCTATCAGCAGTTAACTCCTTTCCAGTTTTTCTTTCTTTTTTAATTCTCTCCAGTCCCTTCAAATAATTGTATTCTTTCATTTACCCAGCGTCCATATTTATTATAATACAATACAGGATACTCCGCAACTACTGGAAGTAGAATCTCCAGCTTCTTTTGATGTTGTTGTTAATTAATTGCCTTCCCAAATGCTAGTGGTAAAGAACCTGCCTGCCAATACAGGAGACATAAGAGATGAGAGTTCTGTTCCTGGGCTGGGAAGATCCCCTGGAGAAGGGAATGGCAACCCACTCCAGTGTTTTTGCCTGGAGAATCCCATGGACAGAGGAGCCTGGTGGGCTACAGTCCATGGGTCACAAAGAGAGGAACACGACTGTTTAGCACGCACGTTAATTAACTAATTGAATTTTAGCTGTGCTGGGTCTTTGTTGCTGTGCGCNGGAATGGCAACCCACTCCAGTGTTTTTGCCTGGAGAATCCCATGGACAGAGGAGCCTGGTGGGCTACAGTCCATGGGTCACAAAGAGAGGAACACGACTGTTTAGCACGCACGTTAATTAACTAATTGAATTTTAGCTGTGCTGGGTCTTTGTTGCTGTGCGCGGGCTTTCTCTCGCGTTGTGGTGAGTGGGGGCTGCTTTTCGTGGCAGTGCGCAGGCCTCTCACTGTGGTGGCTTCTTGTTGCAGAGTGCAGGCTCTAGGCCTGCAGGCTTCAATAGCTGTGGCACACGGGCTCAGTGGCCGTGACTCATGGGAGCGATAGCACGCAGGCTTCAGTGGTTGTGGTGCACAGGCTTTGCTGTTCCACCGCATGTGGAGCCTTCCCGGACCAGGGATTGAACCCCTGCCCCTGTATAGGCAGGCGGCTCCTATCCACTGTACCATCAGGGAAGTCCAGAACCTCCAACTTTTGTTTCAAAACACTCACGTGAAGATGTCTGAAATTTAGAAGAAAGATCCAAGGTAGATATATACATTTGGTATTCAGTGACATATAGATCGTATTTAAAGCCATGAGAATAGATGAGACCCTTCAGAGGTGAGCATAAATGTAAAAGGGAGATGAGTAGAAAGAGGTCTTTTTAAAAAAAATTAATCCTCATTAAATTAAAAGTAATAACAGATGCTATTTATTGAGCCCTGTGCAGAAGACTTTCTATGTATCTCATTGAATTCATCCAACAGTATTTCCAGGCAAGAAATTAAGGCTCAGAGGGAAGTGGTTTGCACGTGGTCACATAGGAAGTGGAAGCGAAGAAGAGGGACTAGTGAAAGAAACTATTGAGAAGGAGCAAGCCATGCGGCAGGAGAAAAACCCTGGGTGTATTTTTTTTAACTCTCAGAGTCCCAGTTTCCACATCTGTAAAATGGGTCTAGCAATGACCCTGTCATTAGAGGATTAGAAATGATGTATGCCAAGTGCCCAAAACAGTGCACCCAGGAAACATCCACCTAGAGGACAGCTCTAATGCCCGTGAATGTTCAATTTGTTGTATTTAGCTTTACTATTTCACGCAGATAGGATGAAGGTCCCCGGATTCCTTACCCAGGGGTCAGTGGACATAGGGGTGGAAAAGACTGAGACGATCAGTAAGGAAACGGGCAAGAGGAAGAAGGGCCTTCAGGATGCCTGTCTGAAGTGGGCTCTGTGGACCGACCAGCATCCAGATGGGAGAAGTGAAAACCGTTTCCACGACCAGGATGCCATGTGTCTGCGGGATTGACGAGTGGACTCTCTGGGTGTGGACAGTATCTCCAGGTCCTTTCAGGGAGATGGGCTCAATCCACACAAAAGGAAGAAAACCTGCAAATCAAGCCAAAAAGTAAAACTTTTATTATTTTTATTTTATTATGTTATTTATTTGATTATAGCCCAGTATTTAAAATAAATATCCATGAATCCATTCTGATATTTATAAATAAGTTGCTGAATAAATCTCCCATGCAGAGGAACTCCAAATAATTTCCCTTCTCAAGGAATGGCAATGTAAAGAGGGAGGAAGTAACCGAACAGTGGAGAAATCTGGCTAACACAACCTTACTTAAGTAATCAAGGTTAACACTGACAGTGATAAATCATTTTGACACTAAATAACTAAACAACAACAAGCTCACGATATAATATGATCACATTCTACCCATGTGACCTTTGTCCCCAGAACACATTATCCCAGTCTTACCATGAGAACGCATCAGACAAACCCTGAGAGACATTTTACAAAATACTGACCAGTACTCTTCAAAATTGTTAAAATTACTGAAAATAAGCTAAGTCTTAGAAACTGTCACTGCCGAGAGGAACCTCAGGAGACATGCAGCTAACTGAATGGGATCCTGGAACAGCAGAGAATAGGTAAAAATTAGGGAAGTATAAAAGTATAGATTTTAGTTACTGATATATCATATTTATTAGTTGTGATAAACATAGTGTACTAATTTTAGATATTAATAATAGGGAAACTGGATATGGAGCGCATGGAAAGAAAAGTGTGTAGTCGCTCAGTCATGTCCAACTCTTTGCAATCCCGGGAACTATAGCCCGCCAGGCTCCGCTGTGCATGGGATTCTCCAGGCAAGAATACTGGAGTGGGTTGCCAGCCCCTTCTCCAGGGATCAAACCCAGGTCTCCCGCATTGCAGGCAAATTCTTTACCATCTGAGCCACCAGGGATGGCAGCTTCTATATAAATCTAAAACTATTCTAAAACTAACTAGAAGTTTATTTTGTATATTTAAACAAAGTTTAAAAGGTACAGCTTAACACTAGACACAGAGAGAGTTTTCTGGAATCATTTTATTCCTGATTGTTGGGGAGGTGGCTGAAGTCATGACTTCACTGTTTAAAAAAGGACAGGAAACAGGAGAGACAGGTATGGACAATGGCAGGCAGGCTCCTGGATGGGCAGAGAAGGGTGTCAGTTAGTTGGAACAAAGGAAAAATCTGGGAGAGAGGCAGAGAGAGCCACATGTCATCTCGCCTGTTTTTTGAAAACTCACACCTAGGCTGAACATGTTAGAAAGAGTTGAACAGTGGGCTTTTAACCATCGACCTTAAAAAGGAGTGAAGGGAAGGAAGGAAGGAGGGAGAGGAGGAGGGAGGGAGGAAGGAGGAGGAGAGAAACAGAATTTCCATTTCAAAACGTTCTTACTTAAAACAACTTTCTGGACTGTTAGCAGTATTTCACAATGCAGTCATCTCATTTTGGCAGCCTGATTGATTTCCTGATTTTCAGGAAAACTGAGCTGTCATCTGGCTCCTACTTGGCTGTTTTACCGACATGAATATGCAGTTCTCACAAAATGTGAAATGGCTGCTGAAGAAGTGAAGTATAATTCTTTCTGACGTGTTGCTCCAAGCCCTCCAGTCTCAAAGATGAAGAAACCCAGTGGAGAAACTTTCCTCCTTTCCCCATAAAAAAAGAGAGAGAGGTTCACTTCTTTGGGCGTTTTCCACATGAACTGAAGGTTCTGAGCCCGATTGCCGGGCGGGAGCGGATGGGAAGGGGCGCGCCTCCATGGCTTTCTGTGATGCCCATGCAGCTGCACCAAAGCTCAAGAGTGGCAGCTGTGGCGTGGATCTCTGGGAGCTCCCAAGAGCGTGACCGTCATCAACATGTATTTCTGAGCACCCCCTGGTACAAGAGCTAATGTTGACTCTCTATGCACTTTCCCCTCACCAGTCCTATGAGGTGATAGGCCCTTCTGTACCCTTTTAGAGAAAGAAAATGAGGTTCGGAGGAGTAGATACCCTGCCCCACGAACCTATTACATGGTATGATGGTTAGTTTTATGTGTCAGCTTGGATAGGCCGTACGCCCAGTGGTATCCATAGACCCTAGTCTAGAAGATGCTGGAAAGAAATTTTGTAAATGTGATTAACATTTACAATCTGACTTTATGTAAAGCATAAATGTTTGCAGACCTCATCTAATTAGTTGAAGGCCTTAAGAGCAAAAATTGAGTCTTCTTAAAAAGGACAGAAGCTGCCTCAAACCTATAAGGTGTTCTGCCTGAATTTCCAGCTTACTAGCCTGCCCTTCAGATTTCAGGCTGCCAACTACTCCCCACCCAGTTCCATGAACCAGTCCCTTAAATCCATCTCTCCCTTCTCTCTCAACCCCAGGTATTTTCTGATGCAAAGCCCACAACTCCACGCTTCTCAACTCCACCCTCTGCTGCCTCCTAGATCCTGCCTGAGAAGCTGCAGATACCAGGGTCATAATATAAGCTGTTATAAGAGACCGAAGTCAGATCTCTTGAGGACCCTCTGAGGGAAGATTTAATATGAAGGAGACCAGTTGAGTGGAGAAAACCACTGTTGAGAAGGAGGACATGACAATGTCAGGAAGATGGGGTAATCAAGGAGGGAAGAGCATGTGGCAGAGAAAACAAAAATAATGGTTAATGCTTAGTGAGCGCTTCCCATGTGCCAGGTACTGTTCCGAGTGCTTCCCTTGTGTTAATTTCTTTAGTACTATTAGGCTCACTTTACAGATGAGGAAACTGAGGCCCAAGGTCACAGTTTCTGGTACAGGGCAGAACAGCAGGGAGTTGCCTGCAGAGCCCAACACTTAACCCCTTAGGAAGCCACACAGGGAAAAAGGGTAAAGCAGAGGTGCCACTCTTCTGACAGGAGGAAAAGGCAAGGCTGGACAAGGCTGTCATTTCTAAAGCCAAGGCCGGATCTTGCTTGCCTGGAGGAGATCCAACCACGGTCTCTGTTGGGGTTCCTCCTTGGAGTTATACAGAAGTTCTGGGATCTTATGAACCCCACAATATGAGGAAAGTTCCTCTGTTCACGAATCTGTATTTAAAAACCCTGAGGTGCTGTGTCAGTTAGGAATGTGTAGGCTCTCCATGGTGGCTCAGCAGTCAAGAATCTGTCTGCAGTGCAGGAGACCCGGGTTCGATCCCTGGGTCGGGAAGATCCCCTGGAGGAGGGCATGGCAACCCACTCCAATGACAATGTCAGGAAGATGGGGTAATCAAGGAGGGAAGAGCATGTGGCAGAGAAAACAAAAATAATGGTTAATGCTTAGTGAGCGCTTCCCATGTGCCAGGTACTGTTCCGAGTGCTTCCCTTGTGTTAATTTCTTTAGTACTATTAGGCTCACTTTACAGATGAGGAAACTGAGGCCCAAGGTCACAGTTTCTGGTACAGGGCAGAACAGCAGGGAGTTGCCTGCAGAGCCCAACACTTAACCCCTTAGGAAGCCACACAGGGAAAAAGGGTAAAGCAGAGGTGCCACTCTTCTGACAGGAGGAAAAGGCGAGGCTGGACAAGGCTGTCATTTCTAAAGCCAAGGCCGGATCTTGCTTGCCTGGAGGAGATCCAACCACGGTCTCTGTTGGGGTTCCTCCTTGGAGTTATACAGAAGTTCTGGGATCTTATGAACCCCACAATATGAGGAAAGTTCCTCTGTTCACGAATCTGTATTTAAAAACCCTGAGGTGCTGTGTCAGTTAGGAATGTGTAGGCTCTCCATGGTGGCTCAGCAGTCAAGAATCTGTCTGCAGTGCAGGAGACCCGGGTTAGATCCCTGGGTCGGGAAGATCCCCTGGAGGAGGGCATGGCAACCCACTCCAGTATTCTTGCCTAGAGAATCCCATGGACAGAGGAGCCTGGCGGGCTGCCGTCCATGGGGTCGCACAGAGTCGGACACGACTGAAGTGGCTCAGCAGCAGCAGCAGGCTCTCCACAGGAGAGACCCTGAATAACTTCAGCCAAGACCAGGAGACCCTGGCTTATGGTCCAGCCTCCCCAAGCATACTCCGCAGCCTCCTCCTGAGTTTTTCCAGGGTGTTGACAGGGAGCTGGACACAGTCCCAGAAGAATGTGGGCATTCATGGCCCTCTGCCTCGTTCCGGTCAGGAGAAACCACCTGCTAAGCCACACCACTTCTCAAACGCACTTCCCTTCCTCACTCCCTCACCTTCATGCCCTCCCGGAGTCTTACTAACATACTCTCAAGGGGCAGACCTTTGGGAAAACAAAGAGCAGCAAGTGTCTTCCTGGGAGTTTCTCCTCTTGGCCAGTTGCCACAAGCCTGTCTTTTGTGTCTGTTGAGGGGATGGGGACACACATGCTGGTCTCAGTGGGTGACTGCGCCGCTGTCGCGGGAAAAGAACAGGGCGGTGCTAAATAGGAGACCTGGACCCCAGGCTCTGCTCTGAGCCAAGTGTCTTCATCAGGAAAACTGTTTAGAAGGAATGCTGTGGGGGTGGGGGTGGGAGGAGTTCACCTTCTTGAAAACTAGATACAGAGGCCTCTGCAAGTTGCCTAGCAAAATGCCCCAGTCAGACCCATCCCTCCCTGGATGGTAAGGCTGGGAGACAGGGGAATGGCAGGAAGTACATGTTGTAGGCATCTGGGGGCAGATCTGGGCATTTCCAGCCTGGCTCCATGATCATACAAGGTGAGGTGTTGGGATACAGGTCGTGGTGGAGGGGGTTAAGAAATATCAAAGGGTTCCTAAAATTGCGTTTTTGTATCCAAGACAGAAGTTTTTAACTGGAGTCCCTGAACCACAGCCTGTACACTGGAATTCAGAGGTTGATGAACTGAGATTGGAAAATATTACAACTTAACCTCCACTCACCTCCATTTTCTCAGTTATGAATAAAGGCAAAAAAAAACTGCAGTTGCAGTAGCAGGGCCAGTAGAAAGCAGTGCTTTTTCTTTCCCATTTGCAGGTATCTTGAAACATTGTTTAAACTAATTTCTACTTCAAGTTGACAGTGGTTTATTGGGCTCATCCCCTCGATTCTTGTTATTTAATGTGTTAAACCCATATATTACAACCTCACACACTTCGATATTTTCACAACTGTATTTCATCATAGCTAGTTTCCTTTGTGATCCCTTTATGCAAAGGAAAATATTTTGAGAAGGGATTCACGGCACAAAAAAGGTCAAGGGCCCCCAGACCAGGAGCGGTCCCTATTGACACGCAGGCCCAGAGTGAGGATGGCTGCCCAGCTGAGCACAGGCTCCCACAGGAGGAACCAGGTCAGAATCCCACCAGGCACTGCTCCTGCTCCAGGAAACCTTAGCGCAGGACACAGAGGTGAGGCATGACTGTGGCAAGTCACTGAGATCTTTGGCTCGATGGAGTGGCCTTGGGCCTCTGCTGCCCGTTGTGAAAAAGATCTCCAGCCTCTTTACCTTCAGCCACGTGAGGACGGAGCCCCAAGCTCACTGTGGAATAAAGGGAAGGGAGCACTCAGTTGTTGTTCTTAAGGAGTTTTTTCAGTCCTGCCCCCCCTTTTCTTTTTTGCCCTGTTGTGCAGCACTCAGGATCTTAGTTCTCTGGCTAGGGATTGAACCCACGCAGCCTGCAGTGAAAACACGGAGTCTTAACCATTGGACCACCAGGGAAGTCCCCAGCCCAATTTGAGGAAACAAAAGCCAAGTATAGGGAGAAGGGACAAGAGAGATTCTTCCTCCTGCAGCTACGGTTGTATTTTCTTGGCTCAGGGATGAGAGGAAAGTGTCAACCGATGAACCAATATTGGTACATTATTATTAAAGAAAGTCCACAGCTTGCCTGAGGGTTCACTCTGTGTGTTGTACAGTTCCACTGGTTTTGAAAAATGCATAATGTCATGTATCCACCATGACATCATTCAGAATAGTTTTACTGCCCTAAAAATGCCGTCTGAGCCTGTTTTAATATCTCTAAAATGAGAAAGTGAAACTCCTCTAAATCCCCTCATCCTCCCATTGTAGGTTTGACAAATTAAAGTGGTACTGAAATCAACAAAATGTTGGTCTAAGTGTGACCTGATATCCATCAGAATCACTGGGCTTGGGTTGAGGTAACGGGGTCCTTGTTCAAACCTTCTGGGGTCTCAACCCCAGACCCATTAAACCCGGGCCAGAGCCCAGGAATCTGCATTTTTAACGAGACCCAGGTGCACAGGGAAGTTTGAGACCCCAACATAGAATTCAAGCCTGAACACGAGGATCCAGTCCATTGTCAGGTTAAAGCTCAGGAGCAATGCACAATTCCCCAAAGGGGAAAGGAGCAGAACTGTTTTCCTGGAAAAAGCCCATTTCTGCCTTCCGCAGCTCCCAGTCAACAAGCCTGCTGTTGTTTCACATCTTGATTGCTGATCACTCACCCAAAATAACCTGCATGCAGTGTCTCACCAGCTGCAGCTCTCTCTGCAACTGCCTTAATTTAGCAGCCAGTCACATTTGGCTCCACAACAAAGGGGCTCTGGGAAGGGGCCCCCCCTCATGGCCATCTGTCGTGGATTGAATAAAGTGCCCCCCAAATTCATGTCCCCCACCCAGAACCTCAGAATGTGACTTTATTGAAAATAAGGTATTTGCAGACGTAATTACCAAGGATTAAGATGAGATCATACTAGATTAGGGTGGGTCCTAAATTCAGTGACTGATGTTCTTGTAAGATCAGTCACAGACAGACACAGTAGTGGAGAAGGCCATGGGAAGACGGGGCAGAGGTAGGGCTGATGCAGCGACATGCAAGTCAAAGAACACCAAAGGTTCCAGGAGTCACCAGAGGCTAAAGAGAGGCCCGAAGAGATTCTTCCCTAGAATCTTCAGAGGGGACACAGCCCCGCCAACACCTTGATTTCAGACTTCCAGCCTCCAGAACTGTGAGAATAAATTTCTACGATTTTAAAGCCGCCAGTTTGTGGTAATTTGTTACAGCAGCCCTAGCAAGCTAGTAACGCAGACCGCCACCCCAGTTCAGCCCCACTCCAGCCATGAAAGAAAGGACCCCACACACACAAGCAGTTCTCCACATCATGCGCTTTAATATGGCCAGTTATGATCAGAGCTATTTTTTCCCAGCCAACACCTCTGAATTCTGCGTCTAGGAAACTAGGCCTGTTTCCTACACAAGCCCTCCATCCTCTGCTTGGAAGGCTATAATCCAAGACAGGTTGAGACTTTAGTAGTGATAAATAAATATTGGTCCCAGGGGCAGTGCCTGGCAGGTGGTACCACGAGGCCATTCCTGGGCTCAGCCGAGGGTCAGGCTAGAAGGGTCACTGCAACTTCATGCCACTCCGGCGCCGAGAGTCCTTCCGGGCAATGGGGCTGAAGTTCGCAATCTCCTTATAGATATGATCTGAGGAAGGCAGGGGGGTTCAGGGGCTGGTGGGTGCTAAGGGCAAGCACCTCCCTCCCTACCCCAACAGACATGGTGCAGAGCAGGAAGTCCGCTCAGTGCAGGGAGAAAGAAGTGCATGCAGGAGACAGTGTTTGCTCAGAGAGAAAGAGGCCACAGTCTCCAGGAGAAATGCCAGGGCCACTGAGGCCAGGCGGGGAAACGAGGCCAGCAGAGGCGAGGCCGCAGGCTGGGGGTGGGGAGGCGTTGAGGCGCCCGGCCCTTACGCTTCCATTCATCCACTGTGAGTTTCTCGCGCTCTAAGGAATCTTCCAGCGGCTGCTGGGCCTCGGTCTCCTCCTCAGGGTCCCGGAAGGGCTCAAAGAAGGGGTGGGCGAGGGCCTGCGAGGCCGTCAGGCGCTTGTCCACGTCCAGCTCCAGCATCTTCTCCAGCAGGTCTGTGGCTGCCATCACGGAGTGTGAGCCTCACGCCCCAGGCCCGGGAGAACCCAGCCCACCTGCGGGGACACAGACTGCAGGCCCCCCGAGACTCACCCTGGGGGCTGGCTCTCGGGAAGAGCTGAGAGAAATCCTTTCTGGGGCTTTGTGGCAGGGACTGGATGTAGGATTTGGCCTGGAAGACAGACAGCACTGAGTAATCCCCAGTTGTCAGCTCCTTGGGACTCAGGCCATAGGATCTAGAGCAGGGACCCCAGAAAAGCCGCTGAGCAGGGCTGAGGGCTCAGGTCCAAATCCAAAGTGAGATAAAGGCAAGAGCCCTTGCCAGGGCAGAGGGGCGGTGGGGGTAAGCCCATCTCCCTGACCCTGGCCAGCCAAGGGCACAGCCCCAGCCAGCCTGGGCCCATCTGCCACTCACCGCCTTGTCATTCAGCTTCTGCACAAACTCTGCGCCCGGCACCCCAGTCACTTTCAGGATCTGGGTCAGCTGGTCCAGGTCTTGGCAGCAGGTTAAGGCTCGGCCTCACTTGCTGGGGGTGGGATGGGGTGGGGGTGGTCTGGAACTGCCCTTCCCGCTGCCCCTCCATCAGGCCCGCCTAGGAGGGTGGACCATCCAGGCTCCAGACACTCACCTTCTCCTGCTTTCAGGAGGGGAGGTTCATCCTTCAGGACGCAGGTGAGACTTGCCACCTGCCAGGCTGGGTTAAGGGTCCCTCCCCACAAATGCTCCTGCAGGTGCTGCCTTCCCAGCCTCCTCCCACTCTGTCACCTCCACACACTTTGCCTACTCCCCCCACACCCTTGCATTCTGAGTTTGGCAGGGAGACCCCGTCTCGTCTCCCCAGTCCCTGTATAGCACACACAGGGGCTCAACTGGTGCGTGTGGTGCCAAAACATCAACTATGTGTCTGCAGGATGGTGGAATCACAGGTGAATGGTTTTCATCATTTTGCTTCTCTGCACTTTAAAATTACTCCACTGGGAAGCATGTATCACTTTCACATTAGGAAAAAGAGATTTAAGTAATAAAGTGTCTGTTGAAGGAATGAATCCCTGGATGAAGACTGGCCTTTCCAGCAAAGGATACAATCTTTCCCCTTGAACAGCGTCTTCCCTGTCAGCATCTCTGCCATGATACATCCCACAGACCAGATGTCCACTGCAGAGGGAGCGAGAGGAGGTGTCACCTGGACCGGCTGGCCAGGACCCGACAGTCTTGTCAACCCAGAGTCTCAAAGACAGGCTTGAGGCAGCCATCAGAGGAGACCCCCAGCCCACTCCCCGGGGCAGCCGACCACTGACCGGTCTGGTTGTAACGCATCCAGCTGAGAATCACCTCAGGGGCCCGGTACCAGCGGGTTACCACGTAACCCGTCATCTCCACATCCGTATGCCGTGCCAACCCAAAATCCAAGATCTACAACTCGGGGGACCAAGGAAAAAATGGTTTTCATCATTTTGCTTCTCTGCACTTTAAAATTACTCCACTGGGAAGCATGTATCACTTTCACATTAGGAAAAAGAGATTTAAGTAATAAAGTGTCTGTTGAAGGAATGAATCCCTGGATGAAGACTGGCCTTTCCAGCAAAGGATACAATCTTTCCCCTTGAACAGCGTCTTCCCTGTCAGCATCTCTGCCATGATACATCCCACAGACCAGATGTCCACTGCAGAGGGAGCGAGAGGAGGTGTCACCTGGACCGGCTGGCCAGGACCCGACAGTCTTGTCAACCCAGAGTCTCAAAGACAGGCTTGAGGCAGCCATCAGAGGAGACCCCCAGCCCACTCCCCGGGGCAGCCGACCACTGACCGGTCTGGTTGTAACGCATCCAGCTGAGAATCACCTCAGGGGCCCGGTACCAGCGGGTTACCACGTAACCCGTCATCTCCACATCCGTATGCCGTGCCAACCCAAAATCCAAGATCTACAACTCAGGGGACCAAGGAAAAAGAGCTCACTGAGGAGAGGGGGCTCCTGGAGCAGCGTCTGGGGGCTCTGGTGGGAGAGGGGCCCACCCCGAGCCCAGGCTGACCCCGCCGGGGCCCACTCACCTTCAGCTCACAGTCCTCGTTCACAGCGAGGTTGCCCGGCTTCAGGTCCTAGAGGAGAGGAGAGATGGAGCGCTGGATGGAGGCAGAGACAAGGTGGCCCCACTCGGCCGCCATCCAGCACGCGGCCCTGGCCCTTTTTCTGGGTATCGGGCTCCTGTGCAGAGTGAGGGTTGGACCAGGTGTCCTCTAGGGTCCATCCAGCTCTAAAATGCTCCTGATTCTTGGAGCCTGAAACACCCAGCTCAGCTTCACTGGTGACAGTTTCCCAGAAAGTTCCCCCAAACAGCAATTCTGAGCAGGCTTTCCTGGGCCAAGGCTGGGTCTGAAAACTCTCTATCCCCGGCTCCCCTTGTGCCATCTCCCACCCCCCCCCAACTTCAAGAAGACCCCAGGGGTGGGTGGGGCCTTTGAGGATGTAGCGGAGAAAGTACTCACCCTGTGGACGATCCCAGCTGAGTGGATGTACTGTGTTGGGGAGAGAGAGGAAGAAGCGTGAGTCCAGAGTCTGGCTTTCACACCAGGTGCTTCGGGCTGGCTCAGAGACCGCCTCTGCCCTGTCATGGCATGTCCTCCCAAACCTTTGAGGCCTGGCCTCCCCGAGACCCCAGGTCTCAACACCCAGCCCTCCTCCTCTGCCCTCTGGCAGGCTCCCACCCACCTTAAGACCCTTGAGCATCTGGTACACCAGGTACTGGATCTTGTCCTCACTGAACTCCATCCCCATGATCTTCTGCAGGTCCGTCTGCATGAAGGGCATCACCAGGTAGCTGCAAGGCACGAGGGCTTCCTGAACAGTTCCCAGCCCCAACCAGCCCCAGGTCCCAGCTCAGAAGAGGGGCACAGGGCTGGGGCAGAACAGAGGCCTTAGAGATGACCTTCGTGTGCGAGAAGAGCCAGCCCCACAACAGCCAGCCAAATCCCCAGGCAGTGGGCCTCCCTGCTCCTGGCTCCCAGCCTGGCCCTGGCGGCCGCCCTGTTGGCAGAGCTCAGGGTGTTTCAGCTGGAGCTGTGCTCAGGAAAACCAAATGCAGCAGTGTTCCCGCTCTTCAAAGGTGTCCTCTCCTTGCCCTCCTCCACGCCCCACAGAAAGCCACTGCTGTGAGTTAGAAACATCTGCCAGGATTTCCTTCTGCTTCTGTACAAATATTTTCTCCCCACCTCAGAGGGTCATGAGCTGCCATGAAAATCCTCAAACATCCAAAAATGTCTCCCTTCCAAGAAGGAAACAATAAAACAGTTTCTAGGAGGGCGAAGAAGGAAGAAAGAGATAGTTGAACCATCACCCTCTCTTAATGGGATTGCAAAACAGGTCAAAGTCAGCAAAATGTAACTGTTACTCAAGGCAGTAACAGCAAAGTCCAGCACAAAAAAGGATAAAGATCTAGAAAGGAATTAAAATAACAAAAGAATGTGGAGGCCATCTCCATGAGCCTGTGACTTCCGGTTTCTTTCACCTGACTGCACCCCCTCCCACGCACTGGGACCCCCTGCTCCAGGCACAGGCTCCTCCCCACCTTCATGTTTCACCTCTATGTGGAAACTGATTCTTTTCAGCTGACAAGCTCACTGATGTCCTGCAGTGCTACAACCACCCTCCCTTAACCTTATTTCTTCGCGTACCCCACTCCTCTCTCTTTCCCTCCTGATCAAACTTCTAGAAAGAGTGGTCCTCACCTGTCCACCCCACTGCCTTAATGCGCAGTTCCCTGACAACAGGGTGTCTGTTCCTGCCCCACCAGCCTGGAGCACACACCCACGACTCCCTTTCTTTCTACTGGAACTTGTGCAAACCTTGACACCCCCTCAAGGTTCTCTGCGAATCCTACCTCTGGTCAGGTGGCCTCAGCTCTCTGCCTGCACATTCTCCTGTACCTTCTCTTTCATGTTGGTATCTTAACCCACAGCATCGCATCATGCTCTACACTAGCCTGTCCCTGGGCTTCGGCTCTCATCCACCAGTGATTATTCTGGCCCAAATCCACATCCCTGGCTCAGACCTTCCTAAACTCTGGGTTTATTTGCTGATTAAACACTTGAATGTTCATAGGCTTTTCCAAAATGAAGTGTCCAAAGTGGAGTTCATTATCTTTCTCCTAAGATCTGTTCTTCCTTCACCCGGTATTCCGAGTAGGAACCTGGCATCCCCTGGCCCTCCTCACCACTGCATCCCAAGGGATACAACACTCTGACAGTGCTGCCTCTCGATGGGTCTCAAGTCAGCTCTTGGGACCCTGTCACCTTGACTGCATTTGGACAAAGATCTAGCTCTCCCAGAGCTGTGTCCCTGCTCCTTTCTTGCTGCTGCCAGAGTGCATCCCCCAAATCCGATCTGACCACCTCACCTCGCTGCTCAAAACCGCTATAGCCTTGAGGCTGCCTGTGGAGTCAAGTCTGGACTCAGCCTAAGTCAGCCACCGCTTCACCGCACTTCTCAGGATGGCCCAGCCGCTTTCACACATGCTTCATGGCCTCGGTCCATGCAGCTCCTTCTCCCTGGGATGCCTTCAGCCCTTCAACCTCAGGCAAACAGTGACTCATCTTTCAGAGCCGAGTTCAGAGTTACCTCCTCTGTGAAGCCCGCTGAGGCAGCTGGCAGTTCCCGGCTCTACCCAGACTTAGAGCACTGACCACCACTCAGTATTCACCACTGTCCATCCCAGAGGAGCTGGGCCACTTTAAATTCCCAATGCTAAGCCCAACAGCTGGCATTGTAGGGGAAAATATCCATTCAAACTCACTGCATTAAACTGAAAACAAAAGCATCCTAATAAAGAGAACTGCGGCTACAGTTGAAATAGGACTGGAAAAAAAAACAATCCACCCTCTCAAAGTTTCCTAAATTTTAGCAGGTACTGCACTAGCAAAGCTGTGCATTTACCAACTAAAATTTCATGCTCTGTATAATTCTGAGAAACATCCCCATTGGCTGGGGCGGCCAAGGCTTTGTGATCCTTGCTTCATTCTAGGAAGAGTCCTGAGGTCCAGACCCACACCTGCACCAGGACATGGTGAGGGAGGCTGATGCAAACCCTGTGAGAACTGGCACCGATGTCTCTGTGGTGTTAAGGGTGGGTAAAGTAAGCGGATGAGCAGACAGCTCTGGGCTAGGCTCCGTAAAAAGCCCTTCCCACCTTTTCAGGCCAGCCGTTCTCTCCACCCTGGGCCGGATCCCTCCCCAGCCCAAAGGCGTACAGCCTCCTGGGACAGGAAGCCCCCCTTTGCCAGAAGAGAGAACCCGGACCCTCCCCTTACTTGCCCCCCAGTGGCAAGTAAGGTGTGCAAATATCCTGGAACCCGGCACAGCCCAACTCACAAGTCATGGAAGTTGCGCAGGGAGGAGGCTGGGGTGAAGACATCCAGGAGCCCAATGACCTAAAGAGAAGATGGCCAGTGAGGGCCAGGCAGCCACCGCCCCCCTCTGCATCTGTCCTGCCGCCCCAGGCCTGCACAGGACCACCTGCCCTTTCCTAGAACAGCACCTCCAGCAGGAGGCAGGTTCCCAGCCTTCTGGGAAGAAGCAGTAAAAGGGGCAGAGGTGGCAGAGGGATTCCTCCACCTGGGCAGGAATTTGCAGTGCACTGCGATGGAGAGTCAGGCTGGGATAAGAGATGGTGGACGTGTCTGTGCTCACTGACCCCAAGTCTGGTGCTCAGGACAAGCAGCACAAATCCAGTCTCCGCTCAGACAGGGAAACTCGAGTGGGTAAGGGAATCAAGGAGGGGACAGAGAGGGGATCTTCCAGCCAGCAGGCTCCCTGTCCTTGACATTGGGTCTCACCACATCCAACCCTGCCTGCCAAAGGGCTGATTCAGAGCTGGGGCGAGACTTCCCAGCTGGAGGCCATGGGGAGGAGCTGCCCGAAGAGGAATGGGACTTAAAATATGCACAGTGTTTTGAACTCATCGTTTTAAATGCTTGGGTTTCCCCGGGTGGCTTAGCAGTAAAAAATCCACCTGCCATGCAGGAGCGGCAAGAGATGTGGGTTTGATCCCTGGGTCAGGAGGATCCCCTGGAGGAGGAAATGGCAACCTACTCCAGTGTTCTTGCCTGGAGAATCCCATGGGCAGAGGAGTCTGGCAGGCCACAGTCCATGGGGTTGCAGAGTCGGACACAACTGAAGCAACTTAGCACATTTTTTAAAATGCTTGTCTGCCAATACAGGTATCCTGCAGCAAAGCCTAGGGGCCAGGCTCAGCACCGGGTCACTAGTTTCCTGGCTGTTTCAATCAGACAGGACAGTCTCAAGGTCAGGCTCCGGGGCCTGGAGCCAGGCTGTCTAGGGTCAGATCCCAGCTCTGCCACTGACTAACCATATAATCTGTCTATGGCCATACCACCCTGAACATGCCTGATCTCATCTGATAACCTGTGAGTCTTTCTGTGCCTCAGTTTCCCTGTCTGTATAAGGAGGTAATGATACTTGTATGATACTGTGAGGATTAAACATTCTAGTTTCTGCAAAGTTCTTAGAGCTGCGCCTGCCACATAAGTGCTCACAGGTTTCTATTATCCTAGTTGTAATTATGTGGAAACAACATTAACCAGGATACCGGGCACCAGGTCTCAGATCTAGAACAACTACGGAGTTCCTCGGTGCCCATTTCCTCCTAACAGTGAGACACCAAGTTCATTCAGCTCCACTGCCAAAAATTCCTTTGCACCTTACCTAGGAAGCAGGCGGGGTGGGTCCTGGCACATAGTTTTAATAATCAGGTGAGGAACAAGGATCCAGAGGAGTAGGGAGGAAGTTCCCTTCCTGCTGGCGCTGTTGGGTCGTCAACTTGGGGTAGCTTCCGTGTGTGCGCATGCGCGTGCGCACACACACGGAGGGGCTGGTCAGGACCCTCTCTGGGGCTGCCCTCCCGTCCCTGCCTCCCCGAAACAGCCCCCAGGCCCAGCCTACGTTCTCATGCTGCATGTGTTTCAGCAGCAGCAGCTCCCGATAAGCCCGCTTGGCAAAGATTTCAGACTGGAAGGGCCGGCTCAGCTTCTTGATGGCCACCTTCTCCCCTGACCGCTTGTCGATGGCTGAGCTGTAGGGTCAAAGGCAGGTCAGCAGGGAGCACGCCCCCCAGTCCCCAGCCCAGAGGCAGGCAGGGCTCCAGACCCTGGGTGGCATCTGCCAGGCCATCTGGGGAGCCACGGCCATCCTCACCCCAATCCCTCTGGGTCAGCAGCCTAAGCTGGGAGGAGCTGATGCCCACCACCTGGAATGTGAGTGAGTTGCTGAAAGCACAGTGGGACTGGGGGAGCGAGGAGGGAGCAGGCAGGATATGAGAGAGGTGCCCTGCACCAGGGTCAAACACAAGTTAATGTCAACAGGATCCCGAACAGCTTGGCAAGTCACTTCTTGTTTGCGTCTCTGTGTACCCATGTGTATTAAATCACAATCAATCGGGATTCGGCCAGATGAACTCTGGGGCCCCTTGTAAGTCCTGGAGAAACAGATTCAGTCCTAATTCAACCCACAGAGACCCCCCAGCAAGCAGGTGCGAAAAGCGAACTGGCGCCTGGGGCGGGCCCCATGGCCAGCCTCCACAGCCCGAGGCTGCTACTCCACTTCGAGGTCCAGTTGCTGCCTCCTCCAGTCCCAGGGCTCAGCCTGGGAAAAGCACCCGCGAAAGTCTTCCCAACCCGCAGGACTCTGGGCCTTGTGGTCCTTGATCAAGGGTGGTGGGTGCACAGCTCCGCGCGCCCAGCAGGTGAGGGGCCACCGGATGCGGATCCGGGAAGCAGATCCGGGGTCGGGGCGGACACTGGTCTGGCTCTGGCTCTTGCGGAGGCCCCGCCCGCGTTCCGGTGCCTGGGCGCCCACCAGCGGCCTGGCCCGATGCCCCAGGCGCCCCCGACGCCCCAGTGTCGCGCAGGCGCGGGGGAGGGGGTGTCTCACCACACGGAGCCGTAGGCCCCGGTGCCTATGTGCGTCAGGGACACGTAGGTCTTGGGCAGCTCCCAGGCGGTCTTGTTGACGTCCTGCTTGTAGAAGCCCTTTTTCCGGGTGAAGCTCATCCCGGGCACTCGGTGTCGGCGGCCCCAGCGCGGTGGCTGCGCTCGCGGCCCGCCGGGCTCCCAGCACCTGGCTCCCGCCGGCGGTGCCCGCCCAGGCCTCCCGCTCCTCCCCTGCGCGAGGGCGGGTCCCCGTCCAGGCCACGCGTCCCACCTGCCGGCGCGCCCAGGTGCGCTGCGCGGCCACGCCCGGGCCTGCCCGGCCGCGGGTCCCGGGAGCCCCGGGTTTCCGCCGGGGTCCGAGTTCGGAACCCCGGCCACAGACCCGCGCGCAGCGGCAGGTGCGCCGCGGTGCAGGGGATGGGGTGGGGGGCGCTTTCCGCCGGGTGCTGCGGTCGGCCTGGGGGCCCATTTGCCCTAGGGGCCCCCACGGAGGGCAGAAGGCAGGAAGACAGCCTCCCAGCTGCTGCCAGCCGAGGATTCTGTAGGAAGATCTCCGAGATTTTAAAGACAATTTTGGGGGAATAAAACCCCACAAAAGCCCATAACTTGTTTAGTATGGGAACTTTCAAACATACAAAAGTAGCCAATGCTTCTCACGTTTGGATATGCACACGAATCCCCGAGGTATTTCATTGAATACAGATTTATCGTTCAGCAGATCCGGGTGGTGCCAAGATTCTGCATTTCTCACCAACTCCTAGGCCCAGGGATCTCTGAATCACATGTTGATAAGCAGATTCTAATGACCCTGCATAACCCCAATTGCGAACCCCACAGCTTCAACAAGTACATCAACTCTTAGTCAATTTTGTTTCCTCTACATACTTCCTCCCCCATTGTTTTGAAGCAAAACCAGGCATCCTATCTTTTCATCTGAAAATATATTTTCGTATCTCTAAAAGATAAGGATTGTTTTTAAAAACACAACCACAGTATCTTTTTTACACCTAGAATGAATAACAGTAATTCTGTAATATGAACCATCCAGTCTAGATTCACATTTCCAATTTTGAATGTGTTTTTGCTGGCTTCCCACTGCCCTGTGAAGGCAATGACAAGCCTTCGGCCACCTGTGTCTGGGTGGTTCGTGCATCCAGAAGAAGATTCTGGGCTCAGATTAAATCACGGAGACCTGCCACGAACAGGGTCAGTGGCAGAGAATGGCTGCAGGAGGTCCAGATGCCTGAACTGGCTCAGCTGACCCCTTGTTGGCCTGGGAATTGGGTTGTGGAAGGGATGGAGATGCTGTGCTTCAAAGCCAGGGAGCTCCCCCTAGGGAGTCTTCAGAACCCAAACCCTGTGCCACAGCCCCACACAGGGCTTCAGACCCTGGGGGGCGTGGGGGAGGGAGGTGCTGGGATCCCACAGAAATGCCCAACAGGCATTGCAGGTGGGGGATCTGTCTTACGTGTGTGTGTCACACAGTAGGCTGTGAAAAACTGTATGGAAAATGAGTGGGAGAGTCAGCCCATCAGAGGTGAAAAAAATATTTATCTGATGAACACTTAATTTGTGTTTGCCGTGTACCAGTCATTATTCTAAGTGTTTTACATACCCAACTCCCTTAATCCTGGTGAGAGGCCTGTGAGTCAGTAGTACTATTATCCTCATTTTACAGATGAGGAACCTGAGGTCCAGAGAAGTTAAGTCACTTGCCCAAGGTCACACAGCTGGGAAGGGACAGAGCTGAGCTGAAGAAGCTAAGACCATCTGGTTTGAGACTCCAAGCCTATGCAGCATCTCTGGGTTGAGAGGCATTGCTTCTTAAAGGAGATGGCCCGTGTTTCAAATTATCTGCCTCACCCATCCTAAAGACATGTCTACTGATCAAACCGTGTCTCCCTCATACATCCTGCCCTGGGGATCTGACAAATTCCCCCCCTCTTCCCTACCTGACCTTCTACTCCAGCCCTGAGGCCCTGTAGGAGGAAAAGGGAAGGGGCTCAGGGCCTGGTGGAGGAGGGGGGCTGCAGGAGTTTTGGACCTTGGAGGTCGGTGATGCCAGAGGAAGGCACTCTGATTCTGAAGTTGGCATACGACCTGGAAGCCAGAGTCTAGGGCTGGGTACAGTCCAGGAGACTCAGTTCTCCTTCTGGGTTGAGGATCCCATTCTCCAGGGAAGAGACAGGCCTTGAGCCTCTGTGCTTGTCTCGAAAACCTGAGTGTGACAGAGGTGAGCCCAGAAAGGTGACGAATGCCAGGGAAGTAAGTGCTCATTGCCCAAGTGGATGCAATCCTGAAAGGGCACGAGCTGGCCACTCAGGCTGTGGCTCTGGACGCCTCTTAAGCAATGGTCAGGAAGTGACTCAGGCCCCAGACTGCGGATACCGACCCCCCCTCAGCTTCCACTGGACCTGTGTTGACTCAGTAGCCAGGCAGCCTTGGAGAGATGGCCTTAGGCGATCCTATCTGGGAGGTTGAGAATGGCAGAGGAAGAGGAGGGGTCACCGAGGACCTCCTGGGTGCTCCCCATTCACAGCCCCTGGGCTCTCTTCTGTTTGAGCTCCTCCGAGGCCCCTCTGCACTTCTCCTCCCAGACACTGACCCTGTGTGGTTGGTTTCCATCCTGTTAACATCAAGGCAGGGGGGCAAGGAAACCAACTTTGGAATGAGACCTGCACTTCCATCCTGCCTCTGCAGTGTCAGCTGTGTGACCTGAGCCAAGTTCCTTCCCCTCTCTGAGTTTCGCTGTCCTCCTTGTAACATGGAAATGATATTAAAATGTGCTAAGTATATTAAAAGGGTCCTGGGGATGGTTCATTCTGAGTGCAGTAAAACATCAACCCAGTGAGCTAGGGGCTGTCAGTATCTCTAGCCAAAGATCCTCCCAGAAACACACCTGTGGGTGAACAAACTGAGTTTGTCACTGGTTGCATCAAGGGAGAACAGGCACATGGGAACCGGGCAGGGGGTCAGGGAGTCGTCTCAGTAAGGGAGTGTTGGAAAGGACTTGTCGCAAGGTTAGGTCATTTGGTAGAAGGTGTATGGAAGCCAGACCTTGTTCCGGATGAGATGAAATCAGGAATTGGAGGTGATTTTATGGTTAGGTGTCTTAATGAGTCTTACCTGGAAGGAGGACCAATAGAATGAGGAGGGAGCCGTAACTGGTAAAGCGGCAGCAGCCTTCGCTCAAGAGTAGCTGGATGGGGGTGTTTGGTCATGTTTGTGGTTTGGACAACACTTCTGTTTTCTCTGTGCTCAGACATGATTACAGAGTGTCTTGTTTTTGTCTCGGTCCCATTGTGGTCACAGATGGCCTTGCCTGCGTTCAGCAGGAGCACATCAAGATGAGCTGCGCCAGGCCGGCTCTGAGCAATGCCAGGACCTGGCTGACGGGCCTGGGCAGCTCCCGGGTGTTAGGATACAATGGTCCCCTCCTACAGATGGACAAACTGAGGCCCAGAGGTGTTAAGTAATTTGCCCAAAGTCACACATGACCAAGAAGGTGGTGGACATGGTCTTCTAACATGGTGTCCTGCTCCAGAACCTGCACGTTTAACCGCCAGCCAGGCTGCCCAGCCAGTTGAGTGTCTGGGAAGTGCCTGTTCTTGTGGTGCTGTCTTTCCAGTGAGTCAGTGAAATGCTGGAAGGCAGGGACGTGGTGTGGGGGATCGTTGACCGCTTAGGGCTCTGCATTGCCACTGCAGGGAGCGTGGGGTCGATCCCTAGTCAGGGATCTAATATCCCACATGCTGTGTGGTACGGCCAAAAGAGAAAAGGAAATGCAAGAGATAGAAGTCCCTGCCAGGAGGAGCTGACATTCTAGTGGGGAGGCAGACCAAAGACCAATAAGCACATGCACAGTCCTGGGTTGACCCAAATGACTTTGCTGATATTTGACAATTTTATGTGGTTCAATCACATGAAATGTCAGGTAGTGTTAAGTGCTATGAAGAATATGCTTCCCTCGTAGTTCATTCGGTAAAGAATCTGCCTGCAATGCAGGAGACCCTGGTTCGATCCCTGGGTGGGGAAGATCACCTGGAGACGATCACCCACTCCAGTATCCTTGCCTGGAGAATCTCATGGACAGAGGAGCCTGGTGAGCTGCAGTCCATGGGGTCTCAAAGACTGGGGCATGACTGAGCGACTAGCACGCAGTTACTTAAGTATATATAAAGAAGGACTTGCGAGGACTGTTTTGAGACGTGGGGAGGAGTGGGAGAGGCAGAGGAGGACTGTCAGAGGAGGCGTCATTGGAGCAGCACCTGAACAAGCACAGGAGTGAGCCAGGAGGATCTCGGGGTGGGGGGAGCAGTTGTCTGCCTTCCAAAGGGGTCCGCTCTCTTCCCCCGTCTGACCTGCCCTCCCCGCCTCGCCCGCCCCCAACAGTCTCCGTCAAATCCTCCAGCTCAGAACACCTGGGGGTAGCTTCCTGGCCTCTGGTTTACCTGGTTGTCTCCCCCCGGCCCCCACACCTCTTCCACTTCGAGGGGATTCAGGCCCGGAACGGAACATCAGTCCCAAGAACAGAGCATCAGACGCCCTCTGTTCGCCGGCGCCCCTCCTCCGTGGAGCTGCCGGCTCAGCCTCCCGGCTCCTGGCGCCGACCTGGTCCGCTCTCCCTGCCTCGGCGTTAGCACCCCCTGGTGGACAGTGCGGGGTACGGACGGCTCTGCTAGACTGGCGGCGCCCCGCGCAGCCTTCGCGGGACCCAGACAGCAGACCGCCCTCTTCACACCCTACATCGGCCTGTCCCTCCCAGCCTCCCTACTCCACCCAAGACCCACCTCCCTTCACCCAACCTGCAGGCTTGGGCCTCTCAGCCTTGACCCAGTCCTGTGAAGAGGTAGCCCGGGGTCCATCTGGTGGAAGAGTCCAGCCAAGTCTGGGTCTCAGCTCTCTCCGATCTCTGCATTGTCCTTTGTAGCATCTGTCACACTTTTGAAACACTTTATTTATTTATTTTTTGGCCACGACGGGAGGCATGCAGGTGTGTTTGTGCGTGCTCAGTCGCTTCAGTCGTGTCCAGCTCTTTGAGACCCTGCAGACTGTTGCCTGCCAGGCTTCTCTATTTGTGGGATTCACCAAGGCAAGAACACTGGAGTAGGTTGCCACTCCTGCATTGCAAGCAGATTCTTTACTGCTGAGCCACTGGGGAAGCCCCTTATTTCCCGGACCAGAGATCAAACTTGGGCCCCCTGCAGTGGAAGAACAGAGTCCAAACCACTGAACCATCACTTTCAACTCACCTGCATTGTCTTCCGTGAGGTGTCCATCTCCCCCACTGGAAAAACGGCTCTGTGAGGGCAAGGATAATGTCCTGGTCCCTGCTGAGCCCCCAGCGCCATCCTGGCCCCCAGCAGGTGCTCAGTACAGTGAGTCCCCTACATTCGAACCTTCAAGTGGTAGTCTTTCCAAGACGGAGACGTGCGTCCCATCACCTCAGGCATGAGTGAAATTGCAGCTTGCCCTGAAATTGGGTTTCCCTGGTGGCTCAGATGGTAAAGAGTCTGCCTGCAGTGCGGGAGACCCAAATTTGACCCCTGAATCGGGAAGATCTCCTGGAGAAGGAAACAGCAACCCAGTATTTCCAGTATTCCTGTCTGGAAAATCCCATGGATGGAGGAGCCTGGTCAGCTTCAGTCCATGGGGTTGCAAAGTGTCGGACGTGATTGAGTGATTTCCCTTTCTTTTCTTTCTGCAGTTGTGTTAGTTGGGCAGCTAGCTAACTTGGGTTGGACTCTCATAATGGAACTCATTTATATGTAGAGGACTTGCCATAAAGACTTAGTGAAGGAATGAAACATATAGTTTTGTCTCCTGTGGGTACCAGAGGCGGTGACGGGCCGTGGTGTGAAGACCCAAATGGCGGACCTGAGGGAGCAATGTGGGGGAAGATGCTTGGCATCTGTCTCCCGGGAGGCAGCCAGGGTGCGGGCTCTGTCAGTCAGACACCCTGTGAGTTCACTGTTCTGCCCTCGTTCCCTGAGGTGAGGCCCTGGTGTGCTATGCTGCATGTGCAAGGCTGGATCCCTGTGTGGTGGTGAAAGGCACTAGATTAGGAACCAGGATGCACAACCCAAACTTGGGGACCTCTTCTCTGCCCAATAATTTGCACACAACTTCATTCCAACGTGGGCCCTCTCTGTCTACGGCCCTCACTGCTCCCACTGAGGTTCTGGATAAGCCAGACTCTCCACCCTTTGGAGTTGCCCTTCCTTCCTGGTCTTTAAAGACCAGCTCTAAATTCACCTCTTCAAAGAGGTGGCCCCCAGTGAACCACAGACCTGCTCACCCTAGGACCCCAGCTGCTCTCCCCAACGCCCCCAGGCTTTGTGACACCCACATTCTTGGTGGACTTGTACTCTCCTGAACCAGTGGGGAGTGGATGAGGACTGGGAGGCGGAGCGGGGTTTGAATGCATAGAGCTGTGTGACCTTGAGCTGCTGAGTGCGTGTCTCTGAACTTCCTCATCAGTCCAGTGGGAGAGTGACACCAACCCGGCTGGGGAGTTTAATGAGCCTGGGGATGCCGGGTTGCAGGCCTGTCCCTGGTGTTCCCTCCCATCATTCAGGGCCTCCTCTGAGAGGCCCCCTGACCCGTCACACAAGCCACACCCCCGCTGTCTCTCCCGGCCTGTTTCCTTCAAGCCTCTGTTTTACATGTTGTGTGAAAAGTGAAAGTGTCAGTTGCTCAGTTGTGTTCAACTGCTTGTGACCCCATAAACTGTAGCTTGCCAGGCTCCTCTGTCCATGGAATTCTTGAGGCAAGAATACCAGAGGGTTAAAAAAAAAAAAAAAAGAATAGTGGAGTGGGTTCCCAACCCAGGGATTGAACCCAGGTCTCCCACACTGCAGGCAGAGTCTTTACTGTCTGAGCCACCAGGGAAGCCCATTATTTGTCTTATATATAAATCCTTATAAATGCCAGGTCTACAAGAGTCAGAATTTTATGTTTTGCTTGAATCCCAAGTTCCTAGAGCAGTGCCCTGCATACACTGAATGGCAGGTACATAGTAGGGACTTTATAACCGGAGCTACTGTCATTGCCATACATCTCTGGCTTGTTTGTAATGGGTAAGTTGGCCAAACTCATCTTTATGCCTGGGGCAGTCCTGGCTCCGATGACCTGCCGAACTTTGGTAATGGGGTCACTGTGCAGCCTTGGCTCTGGTGTGACCTGCCCCGGGCAGAGGTGGTTGTGCACCCAGAGTACCTCTCAACAACCTGCCCTTCCAGAACAGAGGTCACTGGGTCAGCCTGCTCCACCCTCTTGATGTAAATATCCAACCCCAGGACATATGGACCATCCCCACGACCTTTGTCAGAGTCAAAGAAATCCAGGCAAGACTAGTCAAGCTCCCGGCTATGGCAGAGGTCTGGGCTCTGATTCTAGCTCTGCCTCTAACTTGCTGTGTGACCTTTAGTAAGTCACACTGCCTTTCTGAATACTTATCTTTGTTTTATGTATTTAAAAAATATTTTTGCCAGAGCACTAATTATTTGCCAGAAATTGTTCAAAGAGCTTATGTACATGTAACTCATTTCTCTCAAGAACCCTCTGAAATGGGATAATTTCCTTTATTTTACATACGACAAACATGAGGCACAGAGAGGAGAAGTGACTTGCCCAAGGTCACACAGCTAGTAAATAAATAGCAGAGCCAGGATTCAAGCTCAGGAGTCTTACTGCAGGCAGTGCTAGTAAGCACCGTGCTCAGTGGCATTGGATGGTGCCCGTAGAGTCACCCTTTGCTTATTAGGGATCTGAATTTATTCCTCCTGATGGCGGCTCTATTATTTGGTAGACACCAATTTTTCTAAAGACTCCACTTGGCTTCCTGAAACAAGAATCTCCCGGGACTTTCCTGGCAATCCAGTGGTTAGGAATCTGTGCTTCCACCGCAGGAGGCAGGGGTTCAATCCTTGCTCAGGGAACTAAGACCCCATGTGCCGCGCAGTGTGGCCAAAAAACAAAAGAATCTTGCTTCCTACCCTTCTCCAAACCTAATAACGGAATCCCCCTGACTTCCAGAAGGAAACAGCCAGTGGTGTGTGGGACAACCAGCATTGGAGGATGGGAGCACCGATGCCTAGTGCTTGTCAATCTTGCGGTGTAAATACCTCCTCCGTGGCCAAGTTCACACTACCAACCTGACATCACTGAACACAGAATTGAGAAGAGAGACATAAAGTCAGCTCCCATGAGCCACCATGAGCAGCTCCAGCAAAGATGTGGCAACAGGGATAAGGGACTCCTGGGGTACAAACCACCAGCTGGTCCCCTTTACCCTGCCTCACAGGCCCTGCCAGCCTCCCCTGAGGTCACCCTTGTCCTTCCTAACCCACAGGGGGCTGGGGATCCAGCTTTGGTCACCTCAGGACGGCGCACCAGCCGGATAGCCAGAGAGCCGAGCTGAGCAGGTGTAACAGGCGAACCAGCTGTGACTAATCTTCCTGGTTAGAGCAGCCTCGCCTCCTTGTCACTCCCCACCCTCTTAGCTCCCAGTTGCCTTCAGAATCAAATTTAAAGTTCTTAGCCTGTTGGACAAGGCTTGCCCCCATCAGGGCCCTGCCTTTCTTGCTAATCGGATCCTTCACAGCGTCTGTGCTAACCGTCTCACAAACATCTTACTCATCTCTGTCGCCACACCTCTGCTTGAGCTGCCCTTCTGGAATGCCATTCCTCTGCTTTACCAAGGATGGAGAGGACCCTCATGCCTCAAGGCCTGGCTCAGCAGCACTTCTTGGGGCTGGCCACTCCTCCTCACGGGCCTCTCCCTCCTCTGACTCCCGTAGGATCATGGCTCAGCAGGCCTAGGCTTGAATTGTCGGTTGTTTCAAACAAAGTTAAAGTCTAAGTTTCTTGAGGGCATGAGTAGCTTGTTTCTCTCTGTCCTCAGTATCTATTCAGCAATGCTTTATAAAGCCTTAATCCATTCAACCAAATTTTGCTGGGCACCTATGGGCTTCCCGGACTTCCCTGGAGGCTCAGACAGTAAAGCATCTGCCTACAATGCGGGAGACCAGGTTCGATCCCTGGGTTGGGAAGATCCCCTGGAGAAGGAAATTCTTGCCCGGGAAATCCCATGGACGGAGAATCCTGGTAGGCTACAGTCCATGGGGTCGCAAAGAGTCGGACACGACTGAGCAACTTCACTCTATGGGCTTCCCAGGCGCTAGTGGTAAAGAACCTGCCTGCGAATGCAGGAGACATAAGAGATGTGGGTGCGATCCCTGGGTCCATCCTCTGAAGGAGGGCATGGCAACCAACTCCAGTATTCTTGCCTGGAGAATCCCATAGACAGAGGAGCCTGTTGGGTTAGTCTATAGGGTCAAAAAGAGCTGGACATGACTGAAGCCACTTAGCATGCACACAGAATGCAGGCTCATAGGGATGCGCAGCTTCCACCTTTACTACATCCTGCCAGACTGGGTGTCACCATGTTCATTAGCCTTTGTCTTACAGCTTCTGGGCTTGGGATATGCTTCAAACACCTTTCTCCATTTAAATCTTCGATTTGCCTGGACGTGATCGCGGCTAAAGGGAGGAAAGAAGGGAGTCCAGTTGTTTCAACACTATCTGTTGACACAGATGACTGAATAATAAGCATCTGTTTTTATAAAAGTTACATACATTTACAGATTCAGGAAAATTTTTTAGGAGTTACATCAACCTGCCAACAGCTATCATTTCCGGGTAGTGGGACAATAGATGTTCCATAGCTACATTCAAAACTTTTCAGCAATAAACATGTTTTATCTGTGTCATGAAAGAACAATACAATACGTTGTCAGAAAAAGTACCCTAGTAGGTGCCTTGACACTAGTTAAGCTTGGTGCAAGTTACAGGAACACGGTAGACTCCTGACTCCCATGCAGGCCTGGGAGAGGCTGGGTGGAGCGGGGAGCAGGGTGAGGCCTGCGGGGGGAGGACAGCCTCCAGATGGGGACACTCCCTACCACTGGCATCTTGTCAGCAGCTATTATCAGAGAGTCACCGCCTCGGTCACCGGGCAGAGCCATGAGCGTGCGATGGGTCACGTCTGAGCAATGGCGGCACGGGAATGGGCTTTCGTGCCCGGGTACAATGATGTCACACCTCAAACCAGAAACAGACGGCCACGTGGTCAGCAGCCCTGCTAGTGGAGCCGGCTGATCAGGTCAAGGGAACACCCGAGGAGGACACACAGGCCCAGGACTCCCTCAGGAAAATCCCACTCCCTGTCTGCTGAGTACCAGGAGGGTGTAACCAAAGGTTGCATCTGGCCCAGAAATGGCCACAAGCAACAGACGCTCAGGGGTTGTTCTGCGATGCCAGGGAAGCAAGCAGTACAGTCATGGTTTATGACGCTTACACCCCATCAGAACCTCAACTCTAAGAGGAATCTTTTATTTTTTCCCATGTTCTCAGTGCCTGATACATGGAACTTACCCAAAAGCTGTTTGTGGAATGGCTGAATGAGGGTACAAGATACCCTAAGGACTTCCAATTCCCCTACTTTGCCCCTGTTGTTTCTGCTTTAAAGTGGCAGATGGATGGGAAAACAAATTATCTAGATCATGGACAACAGCCATCTTCAATAAGTTATCTTCAATAACCTTTGGATTATTGTTCCAGTTCATTAAGTTGCTATGCATCCAACTTGAATGACAAGCAAGATGACGCCAAGAGAATCATGTTAATTCTAATACTTGTCTCTTAAACTGGGAACTTCCATACAGCATGGTTTCTTAGGGCAGATAGTCTGTAGAGATTTGTTTTTCTTCTTTGGATGGTCTTTGCGTCTATGGACTGACAGTTTTAAAAACAAGAAACAGGACAAGACGATTTGCAAGTGATTAAAAGATGACAGTCATTCACTGACTCAGTCAATAAAGATGAGATGACTACTGTGTCAGGTACCATGTGAGGTTACACTAGTGTGTAAGAGTCTGTACCCTCAAGGACATACAGCCCTAAGCTAACATTTATTGAGCACTTATTGTATGCTAAGGGTTTTGCATACTTTAACTCATTTAATCCTCATAATGATCCTGTGAGGTAGGTTCAGAGAGAAAAATAATTTTCCCAGATTGTACCACAAGGAGAGGCTGGGATTTGAATTCAGGCAGACTGATTCCAGAGCCTGTGTCCTTAAGCTTCGTGTTTTTTTTTCTCGAGCAGGTGATACAGACACCAGGCAATGGCAAAGCAGTGTGATCAGTGCCACCCCTGATCAAGGCAGATGAGTACCAAAAAAGCATACAGAAGGCACGCCTAGTCCTAGCTTGGGGATGCTCAGGGAAGGTTTACAGAGGGAGTGACAGGGAAGTTAGCCCAGAGGAGTAGGGAAGAAGGCAGGGGGTCCTAGGCAGAGGGACTATCAATCACCTACAAAGACCAGGAGACAGAAAGCACTGTGCCTTTAGAGCAATGCCACGGGGGCAGGGTGGTGGTGCGGGGGGAGATGTGTATAAGAGACAGGTCTGTTACATGTCTTAAATGTCTTATCTCCTTTCCATATGAACATATTGCAGCATATACTTACTCTTTTCATTTCCGTATCCTTAGCATCTAGCATAATGCCCAGGTCTCCATGAAATAAATGAATTCTGAGTGAATGAATGGTGATGCATGGTTTGCTTTGATGGAAAACATACATTTGAGGAGGCTGCTGGTGTGCTTATTTGTATCAATCTTAGGACCTCCCTGAGCATGACATTCTATAAATATTCCTATGTGAACATGCCCGTTGTTAGCTTTTGTTTCAAGACCTTTTTGTAGTTGTAAGCTAGCAAGATCAATGCAGGATTCTATGAATGC
>SJYX01006455.1:167970-188309 GCA_006410675.1 Oreotragus oreotragus
TGGGGTGGGGGTGGGGGTGTCACAGAATCGTGGTTTGTCCCCTCCCCCCATCTAATTTCTATAAATGATGATGTTTTGAGTTTCAGAATGGTAGCACCTGGGAGGACAAATAATAAATGACCACAGTTATCACTTTTGTGAAGCAAAGGCATTTGTGGCTTTGCAAATGCTTGTTTGTTCTTTAAATGTGGGAGGGGGCAGGGATGAGTAGTGAAGGGGGGGCGGTCCTTTTCCTGAAGAGATCCACACTGTGTACACTGGAGGCTGTAGGAGATCCCCAATCCTTCAGGCTCAATTCCAGAGCTGAATCTCTTCCAAAAGAGAAATGTGGGTTTCCAAGGATATAGTAACAAAGTGAATATGTGTCAAGCTCAGAAGTTTACATCTCAAAGCACTTGGAAAATTGCCTAGACATACATTCTCTTCTTAGAAACAATAACCTCATCAGGTGCTGTCTCGACCATATGATGAGTCTTTGCCACCCCAGGGTAAAATGAACCATGTCCTTATAACACCTTGATAAGTAAGATCAAGGTTAAGAAAAAGATTCCTCTAAGACCTTGACAGATACAAATACATACACATCAAAGAGCAACTTAAGTTTTACTTCATGTTTTGAGAATAATGATGAAACATGAAGTCAGTGACGGACAAAAGTATTCACTCTGTTGGTGTATTCCTGCTGGGTTAACATGCTGGGCATGAGTTCCTGGTCAAGTTACACCATGTTCTGCCGGTAAGAAGAGACTCTTCATACGACGCCAGCATTTGGCAGTGGACTGATAGATCTGTGTAAATACTGAGAACTGCAGTGCTGGGCAGCAGGTGGCCCAAAGCCTCCTTCAGCTCACTTGCAGTCTACAGTGCTAAGTGGTATCCAGCTTTTTTGAATAATTAAATGTCACTATTCCAGAGAAGGGGGATGCTTATCAGGATGAAAGTGACCCCAATAAACTGCTGGACACACGTATCCCCCTTTCCCTAGAAGAATGAATGAACAAATCGCTTTGAGCCAACCATCAGGAAATCAAACAGTGAGCACTGCCATGTCTAAAACATGAGCTGAGATGATGAAAAAATTCATAACAGAATACAGACAAGGAAGCTACCAGCTTACAACATAATTTCCTAATATCCTACAGTACTTAATGACTCAAAGAGAGCTTCTCACAGACCCTTGAACTAGATAATACAGTATAAATAAGTCATGCAAAGCCAGTGAGAGCAAACCAGGGCAGATACAGACCCAAACCAACCCTGGCAGAATTCTGTATACCCCTGATGAGTCTGTGGATTTATTCTTAGACATGAGAGTGATCCAGCTGAGCCCTGACACATTCTCCATCTCCAAGGCCGACAAGCTCAACACTTCTGAGCATGAGCATCTCTGCTATTGTAAGAATTATCATCGGAACACTAAACCGCTCTTCAGCAATCACTTAGAAAGGTAAAGCCACTTAGCCCTCACTCCAACTTCTGAAGAGGCTGTCGTCAGCTCTCAGAAGGATGAAGCTAAACCCGAGGCACAGCTGCTGGGACCCTTAAGCAGAGGAATGACCGAAACCGAGATTTAAAACCATACTACTAAGATCAGAAAAATAAGAAGGCTGCTTGCTCTGTTATCGCAGCACTGCTCCGCTCTCGTCATAGGGAGGGCCAAGTCTGATGCTTACATTGCTGCTATTGTTCAGTCCCTAAGCTGTGTCCCACTGTGACTGCAGCGGGCCAGACTCCTCTGTCCTCCACTATCTCCTGGAGTTTGCTCAAGTTCATGTCCATTGAGTTGGTGATGCTATCTAACCTTCTCATCCTCTGCTGCCCCCTTCTCCTTTGGCCTTCAATCTTTCCCAGCATCAGGGCCTTTTCTAATAGGTTGGTTCTTTGCATCAGGTGGCCAGAATATTGCAGCTTCAGCATCAGTCCTTCCAATGAATACTCAGGACTGATTTCCTTTAGGATGGACTGGCTGGATCTCCTTGAAGGCCAAGGGACTCTCAAGATCTTCTTCAACACCACAGTTCAAAAGCATCAATTCTTTGGCGCTCAGCTTTCTTTATAGTCCAACTCTCATATCTGTACTTGACCACTGGAAAAATCATAGCTTTGACTATACGGGCCTTTGTTGGCAAAGTGATGTCTCTGCTTTTTAATACAGTGTCTAGGTTTGTCACAGCTGTTCTTCTAAGGAGTAAGCATCTTTTAATTTCACGGCTGCAGCCACAGTCCACAGTGATTTTGGAGCCTAAGAAAATAAAATCTGCTACTGTTTCCACTCCTATCTGCCAGGAAATAATGGGACAAGATGCCATGATCTTAGTTTTTTGAATGCTGAGTTTCAAGCCAGCTTTTTCACCTTTTTCTTTCACCCTCATTAAGAGGCTCTTTAGTTCCTCTTCACTTTGTGCCATTAGAGTGGCAACATCTGCATATCTGAGGTTGTTGATTATTTCTTTGGGCACTCTCTGAATTCCAGCTTATGATTCATCTAGCCTGGCATTTTGCATGATGTACTCTGTATGTAAGTTAAGTAAGCAGGGTGACAATATACAGCCTTGTCATACTCCCTAATTTTGAACCAGTCATTTGTTCCATATCTGGTTCTAACTGTTTCTTCTTGACTTGCATACAGGTTTCTCAGGAGACAGGTAAGGTGGTCTGGTATTCCCACCTCTTTGAGAATTTCCCATGGTTTGTTGAGATCCACACAGTCAAAGAGGCTTTAGCATAGTCAACAAAGTAGAAAGTACATGTTTTTCTGGAATCCTCTTGCTTTCTCCCGGATCTAATGAATGTTGGCAATTTAATCTCCGGTTCCTCTGTGTTTTCTGAACCCAGCTTGTCCATCTAGAAGTTCTTAGTTCACGTACTGCTGGAGCCTAGCTTACGTGATTTTGACCATAACCTTGCTAGCATGTGAAATGAGCTCAGCCGTACTGTGGTTTGAATGTTCTTTGGCACTGCCTTTCTTTGGAGAGCACCGTCCCCCATCTTTTCCTAGAGTCAGGGGATTAGAACCTCAGGCAATGCTACTTTTGGGGACCAAAAGAAGTACACACCAGCCCCTAGTTTTAAGGGACAAAGCAGCTCCTTTTCAGCCAAGGCAGTACACATCCTGCAGCTGCCACTGTCACGCCCCTTTGCCAAAGACCCTGGAAATGGTGGTGATAGGAAGGAAGACGGAGCCATTCTTCAAAGCTTCACAAAGAAGAGAGAATGGCTAGGTGTCTGAAGGCAACAGAGGACAGGGAAGGGAAAAGGACACGAGGGTGACAGGCTCTGCGGCGCTGGGGAGCTGCAGGCAGGGGGCACCACACCGCAGGGCGCCCGCGTGGGGCCTCCAACCACCCTCTGTGCTTGTTTCCAGCCTCAGCGCAGACACCGCCAACATGGTCAGTGGCTACTGAGTCACAGGCTTCCCTCTGCTTCTCTTCCGTGTCCCTCGGTCTCTTCTCCCAGCGTTCCCCTTGCTTTTTCTCCTTTCTTCACTGTTCCCGCTTATTTCCCCCATCAAATTCTGTGATCAAATATTTACATGATATAAGCATGTCACGAGATAACCTGACAGTACAAACATGGATAACACAGCACTATTTATCACCTTCCGAGACGTAATTAACAGTCCTGTGTTAGTCAAAAGGATCCCTAACTTATGTCACAGCCAGTTCAATACCCACAAGACGAGGATAAGTCAACTTACCCAAGGGATTGGCACCAATAAATACATTTGCAAAGTTCATCTTCGGCATCTGGGTCAAAGACTGAATGTAGTTTCTTGCCTGTAAAACAAAGGGTTTTCAAAAATGGCTTTGTTCAATATTTTTACTGCTCTCAAAGATTCCTGGTCCTGTCATAGAGCAAGTGTTAACTGACAAAGTCTGCCGGCTTCAATGTTTATGAATGCTGTTGCTATTCATCACAGACTTCTCTCTCACTGCCATCCTAACCTTCTTGTTTACCATCATCATCTTTATTTATTCCTGCTATCTCTCAGTTAAAATTTCAAGTGAACAAAAGTGCTAACCAGCTAAGTTCCCTTTCATCAGCATTCTGGTCACACAAAGTTTAAAACGATGAGGCCAAGATATCTAAGAAGTAGCCCTTCCTGAGACAGTCTTCCTAAAAAAGCTGAAGTTGGTATAGGGTTTAGTATTCCCAAAGAAAGTCTAAGATCAACCATCTTTTGATGAGCTGATCTCAGCAGGGACTCTCAGTATATTAAAAGGATGTCAGTATTAAACCTTGTTAACAAAATATTTTTGGTAACAAGGAAATAAACATAAGCTTTATATTATGCTAAGAGGTTCAAACACATTCTAAAAAAATACTAAACCAACTTAATAAGAGTAATAAAGAACAGTGGATTATAAGTTACACAGCTTAGGCAGAAATCTTTCCCCTACCAGTTATAAGATACATTTTCTTGGGCAAGTCTTAACTAGCATATCAATGACCTCATCTGTAAAATATTAGTATTACTATTAGATACTAGTATTTGGCTTGCCTATATCATATGGTTATCGTGATACTCAAGCAAGATAAAACTAGTGAGAGAGCTTCCAAGTAGAATTTTGACACAAAAGAACATTTATATACAAATTCAGATTTTATAATGTTTGGTTTTTGGGACTTGAATTACTTACTCTCTTTTAAGTCTTGAGTTCTTCATCTATGAAGTGGGATTAACAACAGTGCTAACCTCAAAGGGCTGAAGGGAGGACTTGAGATAACAAACCAATACCCTCCTTAGCACTGCACTTGGGTTCAGAGGCAGAGCTCAAATAAACACCAGCTGCTATCACTGTTGCCTTTAGAAAGGAAAGCCTGCTCTCTCTTTCTAAGGATGTTTCAACCTGATAATTTCCAGACTTTATTCTACACAACTCAAGGTGCTAAAATACTTTCAAGGACTGATAGCTCTTAATAAAGGCAAAAATAAAAACTGGTCTTGAGAATAACCATATAAATACAAATGGTTCATAAATGCGTGCTTCAGGTATTAGCTATTAAACCTATGACCTTCCCTGTGTCAGAGAAAAAAAATCTCATGATCAGTCCAAGTAGCTGAGGTAAAACTTCTTTAAATCTAAACTACCTCCTTGAAATTCCTGTTTTTAATACAGCTTAACAGTAAAGGTATATATGTATATTTATGTATGTATGTATATACACACATAACAAGGTTAGAAAAAGTTCTAGCTGCTATGGCAACTTCATCTTTTTAAATTTTTTAAAATTTACATATATATAAATTAGTTCTCTAATATTTATATATATAATATTAGTTTCAGGTCTATAACAGTGATTCAGACTTCTTATAAATTATATTCCATGTAGAGTTATGCTGTATTTCCTATCCTTGTAGCTTTCTTTTATACATAGTAGTTTGTTCCTCTTAATAACTTCACCTTCTTCAACACTGTGTGCAGAGCAAACAGGAGAGGTCCACTTTGAGAAGCAGCTGAGAATCATTTCGATTTGAAAAGAAAGCTCTAGGAACTGAACTATTGACAAGCCTGTTATCCCTTCCTACTTGAGCATGTAGATAAAAGAAGAAAGGGAAAACAGAGGTGAGAGAGACCATGTCATACAGAGAACAGTCTTACCTCTAATAAGATAAATTAAAAGACTACCTGAATAAAGACATGTGGCCAACCTGATTCCCAGAAAGATTAACGACATCTTACAAAGAAGTGCCCCAATCACCTCTGATGGTAAAAGGAGACTTAGATTAAGTAGTCAAGCACTGGTTAAAAAAAAAAAGGCGCCCAACCCTCTCTAAGTGTTCATAGTTTTCTACGTTATTTGCATATTTTATCTTAAATATAGAACTTTTCAGCATTAGATATTTTACAGGTGTTTTTAAATAAAGGCTCTTCTTCTGGTCATTAAGAAAATGGATAAATAGGAAAACATGCTAATGGCCTTCAGTAATAAACCTCCAGTTAAAAATTATTTGATGGTAGCATACCCTGACTGTAGGCATAGGACCCTAGGAAAACACAAACCTCCTCTTGAGCACTAAATTCATAAATAACATCATTTTCTAGGTACAAGCCTCAACATTATATTCTCCATTCACAGGACTGGGTGACATTTTAATCCCAAACATCAAGTGTTGTAATAGCACATAAGCAGTCTTTGCCTTAGTCGCCCTAGAGGAGCATGCAAACATTCAGTGACGCTACAATCTGTGTTGGTTATACAGTGGCAATAAAATGCGAATGTGGCCTTCTGAATTAGATACTCCTGCACAGTCAATTTGTTCTCACCTCATGGCTTGGCATCCTGTTAATGAGATAAGCAGGGGGAGTCCCCGTCAGACGCATAATCTGCTGAAGCTGGTTAATATCTTAAGATGCCTAGTCAAGGGCATTGTTAAGCATACAGTGCAAAAAATAACTTTCAACTCAAAAAGTTTTAGAAAAGGCCAAAAAGCCACCCCCAAACAAAAAATCTACTCCCACCCACCCCCCCCAACCCAGGTAGAGCCAAGGCTGCATGTGAAAGCATGCATCTGTGAATGGCATGAGAGTTAGTAGCCATGGGGCCAGTGATGGGCCAAGTNCCCCAAACAAAAAATCTACTCCCACCCACCCCCCCCAACCCAGGTAGAGCCAAGGCTGCATGTGAAAGCATGCATCTGTGAATGGCATGAGAGTTAGTAGCCATGGGGCCAGTGATGGGCCAAGTGGAGAAGAAAAACTTTTTCTTTGGTTTTAGCATTATCTTTAACATTAAATAGTTACACTCCCTGGAAAGAGACTGCCCCTTGATCCGGGATGCCAGCCAGAGAACTGTTTTCGAGTACTGATGGCCACAACCTGTTTGCTTGTGGGATAAATGAAGAAGATTCAGAACATTTTGATTCAACTTCAGACAAAATAAAATGTCCAGTGTAACCATTTCAGGTACAGGTTAAATTTCTGTGGCACAGGTTCTGGTGATTCTGTAAAATACCACCCCTCGTAATGTAAGACCAAGGTGGTATGTGTGTTGACACGCAAGGCCAAGCTTCAAGGACAGGAGTTAGTGATACATTTAAAATACATGCCACAAACACACAGTGGTAAGTGAAGGGGAAGTGGGGGGGGAATGAGAAGCTAACACCAGAGACAAAACAGAAGTCACAGCTGCTGACGGTGTTACAACATGCCACAGCGATTTCTCCTACGAGTCTAACAGGTGAACAGACTGACTGCGCTTAAAAGACGTCCGGGAGGAAGCTGGCAAAACACTGTGAGTATCTGATCTGACAAAGGCAGAACGCTGAGGTTTTCCAATTGTATGCGGATCTAGGTACACTGCACTCTAACCTTCTCTCTTTTAGCTGGCCCATCAATTTTAACAACCACAAGAACTGTTAGTTTATCATGTGTTGCTCTTAAAGCAGAGTAGTGGGATTTTAAAAATCCTCAGCACAATAAAAACCTTTTCATATTCCCTTTCTTGGTATTTATTAATTCCCTCCTTCTCTTGTAGCACCATTTTCAGTAAGTACCGTAATCAAATAATTTCACTTTTTTGTGGCTTCTCTCAATGATCTTTCCAGTTGAGCTCATCCTCAGAACTTAAATTCCTTAGTGGTCAGATTACTACAAACACATGTTTAAGGCTGGCTGTTAGGAAAGAGCTGGAGCCACGGCTCCACCCTGCCTCTCACGCTTCCTGGCCCAAAGACAGGCCAGCAAATCCAAAAGACGGTGTGAAGTTCTTCTAACATTCTCAATAAATTCAGGCTTACCTCTCAACAAATCACATAACAAAGAGTACTCTGCATGCTAAGAGAAAGAAACAAAAGGGGGTCACTAACTAAACCCGCAATAGTAGTGTCAGCTGGGTTTTAAAATGTTAAAATCCTGCCACATTTCTCTTTTCGATGAACAATAACTTGGTCTGTACATTTCCGTGATTTTTTTTTTTTTTTGGTCTCCTTTAGTCAAATAGGTTACTATATCCCATTTTTGTCAGGAGTTCAGGAATATTTTCAGCAAAAATTGTGAGAGTGAGTCAGTGAAAGGGCTTTTGTTTTCTTCACATAATTTATTTTTTATTTTTGTCCTTTCACTGATTACTTTAGGTATTGGGTCACCAACCAAAAAATATTCTCTGGACATCCATCATGACTCATTTACCCCCTCTCTCACGGCACATGCTAACTTGCTCTCAGTCAGTCCAACTATTACTGTGCTCTCTTACTCAGAAGGCCCTAGTATTTACTGACTGAGTTCCATCAATCAATAATAATGGCATCACTTCACTTTTCAGGAGTAAGGAAAATACCTATTGGCTTTCTCTGTTTACTATATTCCTTCACTAATATGTTTTTCATGTTGAAAAGCTTTAAACAGTTTTACTCACTTGGCTTTGCTATTTAGACATGTTTCACACATCATGTGGTTCTAAGATAAACTGGTGCTTGAGCAGTATTACTAACATCATATTAATCTTGTCTACTCTTCTCAATGTTTAAATTACTTTTTATGCACTCACTGTAACTACGTAGGAGAAAAAAACCCCTCATTTTCTTATTCCTATACTCAATGCAATGTTATTTAACTTCTGTATTCTGATACTCAATCTTATTATCAACTCTACACGAGAGATATTGAAATGTATGATGCGCTCTATTTCACATAAAAAAATCGATTACAACAGGTAAATACTATCATTTTAAACCCACCCTTTTTCTTCTAACAGCACATATCTATAGGGCAGATGGCTACGGGTGGGTGAGAAGACTGAGAAAGAGCTGCTAGTGGCCATCTCCAGACACAGGATGCATTTGCTATCTCAGTCTCATGAGCACTATTCAGTAATAAACGGAGCTCCTCCCTAACCTCACTCCCTTGCCCCCATGTCCTATTAGACAATCTTTCTAAGCAAAAGCATTTAAAACAAAAAGGCACCATCCTCTCTATGCATCGTCTCATCTCTTCTTTGATTCACTCCAATCCAGCTCCTGCATTTCAAAAAGCAAAAAGAAAACATCCTTCTGGCTGACACTCTGGTCGGTAACTCTGACAAAGACTTTCAAAACAGTGTGCAATGGCATGAGATTAAAGTTTAGCACATGTTCTCAGAACATCTGGGATGTAAACTCAGCTCTGTCAAGTGACTCAGTGCATGACCTGGGCAAGTCCCAGTCTTCCTGTGCTTTTGCTTCCTCATCTTAAATAAGTAAATGAAACCAATGAAAAGCCTGCCTCTGGCTACCCAGCAGTCTTTCCAACAGGGCAAAGGACTCCTTCAGTCAGAAACACCGGGAGGGGAATCCAGAAGGCACAGCTGGAGCTTGGCTCCACAGCTCTTTTTCCCTTTTATCCAACTGCCTGGCAGCAGACAGATGTGAAAAGGGAGAAAGACTGGGCTTTCCTAATTTCTCTCACGCCTGTGGCCCAAGAAAATGACCAAGTAAGCCCAAGTAAGCCAGAGTCACATTCCCATGGCTTCTCTCTAAATGCCTGCTTAGAAGCAGGAAGGCATTAGCTCCAAAGCTTCTTCTCAGGGTACTCAAACTTGTAATTACACAGGCAGGCTGTGGGAGAAGGATTTACAACCTTCATCCTGTGGATCTGAGGAGTTAGCAGTGGGGATGTTACCTCTGACGGTCTGGAGACTGGGAGATACTGACCCCTGTGGAGAACAGACACCTTACCCAGGATGTGCTAGTTGTCTATTCTAAAGCAATAAAAAGCAAGTAACTCCTGGGAAAGGGCAAGAGAGTGCAGGCAACGCACTTTCCATTCTTTTAGTGAGAAAGCTAGACAACAGACAGTAAAGCTCATGCTTTGAGGATAAATACTAACCAAAAAAGTGAAAGGAGCCCTTGAGTGAAACTTTGAGAAAGATGATGTCAGGGCTGGAGAATGGAGACAACACATTTTCCATCTCCTGGAATGAATCAGAATCTCAAATCTCACTTACTGTGATACTACTGCCCAACACAAGCTCCCATGCTCCAGTATTGTACCCAGATAGAGAGAAAACAAAACACACTCATGCATGTGAGCAGGCAGGTACACGTACACACACACCTCATCCTGGAGTCAGCATACAAAGGGCACATGTGCTTACAAACATACCCAGATCAAAGTACAGATTGACAGAAGGGAAGTGGCAGAGACTCCCAACAGGGCAGATAATTACAATCAAGGCATCAACTCACAGACTCTGAAGAGATTTTCTTCAAAAGCTCAGCCCCTGGGGTTCCAACGAGTCTTAAAATGAGCTTCAACTGATCAATATCTAATGGTGGACTATAAAGGAAAATGTTGGGACAAAATAAAAATGAAAAACAAACAAAAGCTGAGCACTCAAAATATTTGAGAAGGTACAGCAGGATGGAGAGGAGGGAGAATGGAAGAAAAGACTTCTGTTTACGATTAGACGTAAGAAGGCAGTACAGTGCAAAAGATAATGGCCACTGTGAACCGTAGCTGCCAAGTTACAGGAACTGGTTACGCAATAACAACTTGCCCTGTTCTTTTTTCCCCTCCAGATATGAAATTGGCTTAAATACAAGAAAATTCTAGACAAGAGTCAGCAAATCAAGCTGCACTGGAACACAACCAGGCCATTCGTTTATGGGCTGTCTACGGCTGCTTTCACCTCATGTGGCAAAGCTGTATGGTTCCCAAAGCCTGAAATATTTACTAGGTGGTCCTTTAAGTACAGAATCCTATCCCAGACCCAAACAATTTAGGTTCTATAAGAAAATAAATTAACAGCAAGTCCACTCACAGAAGGGCTTCTGTGGTGGCTCAGATGATAAAGAATCTGCCTGCAATGTAGGAGACACCGGTTTGATCCCTGGGTTGGGAAGATCCCCTGGAGGAGGGAACGGCTACCCACTCCAGTATTCTTGCCTGGAGAATTTCACGGACAGGGGAGCCCACTCACAGAAGTTACTTCTGAATTAGAACAGTAGAGAATAACATTATAAAACAACTGTAATCCAATATAAAATAAAAATTAAATTAGAAAAAAAGAATAGAATTTTGTTCTTTGCAGAGGGCAAAAATGAATGTGTTCTGGAGGCTAAAATTTCAATACTGAGGGAAAAAACTGAACTACTTTAGAGAGGCAAGTTTTATGCCCCCACTGAAGAAGACTGGGCTGTGGGTTTCTCAAGAGTCTTACCTTCACCCCAATATACCTGAAAAGTAAGCCACTCCTACTGGTCACAGTGATCATGAGAGCAATGATTTGGGGGACCCTATGTTCTTTTCCACCTCAGCCAGTAAGAAACAATCTCAGGGCTGAAGAATAAAGTAAAGCCCTGAATCCTCAACTTCAAGTTCACAGACTTTGCTGATTTGGCATCAAGAGTTTTTCCTGACTCTCCCCTCAAACTATTATTCCTTCATGCACTCAGTGTTTCAACTCACACTGAATATTCCAGGCACATTTAAGCTTCCACCTTCTTATTTATCCAAGTCATAAACAGCAATACCCTCCATTCTCCCCTCCTAGCAAACCTTTTCTCTCCTTATTTACTTTTCAAAGTCCTGCTCAAACAAGAACTCTGCCATGAAGTCTTCCCGCGTATCTTGAGCTTGAATTAATCTGTTTCTTCTCCATAACTTATTTATACTCTAATACAGTATCTGTTCGCTCAGCCTTGTTTTATAAGCAGAGAACAGACATTCATTCAAATGACTCCTGTAACTCACGTTCTGCTAAGTATGATCATTCTGGTTTGGAGGACAGGTACCATCTTATCTTTAGCACCTTCCACTGAATAGCTCAATAAATATTAACTTGAAAGGTCTCCCTGTAATAGACTTTTCAAAGCAACGCCACCCCTCTGTCTTGCCCTCAAAAATCTAGAATGACTATACTCTAGTGGGAAGTCTATATACAAAAAAGTCAAGAAAAGTTGCATCATTTCATATGCAAATGCTCATCTGAAATGTTTACACTCTAAAGAGTATACAGCGCGATGAAAGCATAAGGGGTACAGATAAACAGAGCCAGTACAGCATGACAGTCGACACTTAGGAGATTAGTAAACACACAGTGCAAAATAAAAACCTACTTAGTAGCCAGAAGCACTTGCATCAAGAAAGTCAAAGCTGCAAACTTGAGAAGAAATCACCATTGGTTCTCCAAGAGCTGGCAAATCCATTGAAATACAGGTCAGTCTTCCAATAATACCAGTTACAGTAAGGCCACTACAGTTTGTCCAGGCAGTTAAGGCCAGAAGGAACTTCAAGTAACTATATAAGCAGAGCAAAGCAAAACTTACCACATTATGACAATTAGTTATTTCCACAGCAAGCCATCCTTCGTACTAGGTTTAACCCCATTTTTCCCTAGATAGCAGATATTTTTACTGGTAGTTAAAAAAGTGTTTTAATTGTAATAATCACAATGTCAAAATTTTAATTAAAAATCTCCTGATTCTTCTTTAAACAACTTAGGCCTAAGATTACTCTTTAGGTCCTCTGTAACAAAAGTAAGAGGTAGCCAGAATGAGTAGGTGAGGAAAAAAACCTAAGGGTAATGGGTTATTTGGAAGGAAAGTAAAAGAGGGACACTCTATTCGCTTCTGAATGTTCTAGGCAACTCCCAGGAGATTTCTGTAAGCCACAGAGGTGAAGATACTGAGAAGTAAGCTAAGTTCCATTCTAGTCCATCCTGTCACCAGGAGAAATTTTCACAGGTCAGTGTTCTACCTTTGTCTCATGGATTTTTAAAAAAGTGCTGCTCATAAGCAGTATCAAAATAGATAAATAAAAGGACCATTTGCAGAACCTGAGACTACGGCTGCTTAAGAGCAGCAGTTTTAAAAAAAATCCATGAGACAAAGGTGGAACGCTGACCTGTGGAAATTCTCCTGGTGACAGACAGGATGGACTAGAATGGGACTTAGCCCATTTCTTTCTCTTCTCAGTCACCAAATAGTCATTTTCACTGTCACACATGGAAGATTTTTTAAGGTGTTTTAGGTTTGTGGAGAAACCTGAGAATTCCAGCCTTTTCAAACGGGGGAATACAATCTCAAGTTAGAGAAGAAAAGGCAAGAAGTAACCTAATATTTTTCTTCTTCAACATTAGGACACCTGCTTTTAGTGTCTGAAGGAAAACTGTGTTTTTATTTTTTTAATGAGAGACTATTTGAAACCAGCGTCTGAAAGAGAGGGGTAGTTATGATAAGAAGGGGGATATTCAAAAGTTTTGGCTCTACTGGCAATATTTTATCTTGTAATCTGGGCCATATAAACACATTCATTTATTCATTTATTATTTCTTGTCTTTTTGTATGTCAGAAGTAGTTCACAGAACGTTTGAAAAAAAAATCAAAAGAAGAAATAAATGAACTAGAATTAAGGAGCAAATTTAATACAGAGAAAATTCATTATGGAGTAGGGCAGCAAGCTGATGGCAAGAACCCCATTATCTTAGTTAATGTCTTAAGAGTGCCATTTCTATAAAAATGAAAGAAGCAAAGAAAAGTTTTAACACATGAAGGAAATTCATTTGATTACCTAGAAAAGGAAAACAATAATAAGCCAAGGCTGAGCTCTCTGGAAGGGAAAACAGTATTTGACAGGTCACAGGGCTATGAAACTCTCGCTCTTCCTCAGGCTGCAGACTGTTAAGCATTAGTAATAACATTTCCTAACTGGCTTACTCTTTTCAGAACCAGTGGCTTTCAAAATAAGTTAGCACTATACCTGAAGAACACATTCTGGATCCTCACTCTCTTCTAATACAAAATTCTCTCAGGTGTGTCCACTCGAGATATATATCTATATATCTATATATATATATACACACACCTAGTCAACTAGACTAATGAGGAAGGGCTCCACTCTTAAATATAATTAGCTTTAAGACAAAAATTAGTGTATCTTATCTCTTTAGGGAAATGCTAAGGATTATTAACAACTAGTAACAAAGGAATCTTGGGAATTCCCTAAGCTCCAGTGGTTAGGACTTGCACTTTCACTGCTGGGGCCTGGGTTTGATCCCCTAGTTGGGGAACTAAGATCCTGCAAGCCATGTAACCCCAAAAGAAGATTCTATCAAGAAGACTAATCACAGAGGAAAAAAAAAAAAAAAGAGAGAGAGAGAAAAAAGTAGAATGGGAAGATGACTTGCAGAGATCTAAAACTGCATAAAATATCAAGAATCACATGTGATTAAATTTAAATGTAATCTAAATAAAATCTAATAAAATTTAAAATTCAGATCAACACTCATAAAATTATGAATAGAACTCTTTGCCATGATAAAGAGTATTTATGAAAAATGCAGAGCTAAAATTATACTCAGTGGTGAAAGACTGAAAGATAAGAACAAGACAAAGCTGCCCACTTTCACTACTGCTATTCAACCCTGTACTGGAAGTTCTAACTAGAGAAATTATATAAGAGAAAAAAAATAAAAGCATCTAAATTGGAAAGGAAGAAGTAAAACTCTCTGTTTGCAGAAGACATGATCTTAAACGTAGAAAAACCAAAGAATCCACAAGAAAGCTACCAAAGTTCTCAGCTTTCAACTGTGCAAAGTTGCAGGGTACATGACCAACAAATAAAAATCAGTTATGTTTTTATACACCAACAATGAACAAATCAAAAAGAAAGGTAAGAAAGCAATTCCATTTAAAATAGCATCTTACAGATGCTAGGAAAATACCTAAAAGTAAATTTAACTAAGGAGGTAAAAAACTTGTCCACTGAAAATTATAAAACATCACTGAAAGAAATACACCGGAGAGCAACTAAGTCCATGTGTCACCACTATTAAGCCTGTGCTCTACTGCCTGGGAGCCACAACTGCTAAGCCCACGGGCAGTAAATTCTGAAGCCTGTATGCCCCAGAGGCCACACTCTGCAATGAGAAGCCACCACAACGGGAAGCGCCCCCGCCCCACACAAAGAGTAGCCCCTACTTTCAGCAACTAGAGAAAAGCCAGTGCAGCAACAAAGACCCAGCACAGTCAAAAATAATAAATAAATAAAATTCAGCCTTCTTTGTAGACATGTTTAAAGCCTATCCTCAAATTCATATAAAATTATAAGGGAGCCCAAAGTGCCAAAAAAAAAAAAAAAAAAGATCTTGAAAATGGGAACAAAGTTGAAGGACTTACTATAAAGCTACCATAATCAAAGGAGTGTGGTACTGCTATAAGGGCAGATATTTGGACCAATGGAATAGACCTGATCTTTGACAAGAGTGCCAAACCTGTTCAATCCAAAAAAAAAAAAAAAAAAATCTTCAAAAACTGGTCCTGGGACAGCTGAACGCCCATATGCAAAAGTATACAGCTGGACCCCAGCCTCACATCACATACAAAAGTTAACTCAGAATGAATTAGAAACCTAAGTATAGGAGATACACACAAAAAATTCTTAGTAGAAAATGCAGTAAATCTTCACAACCTTGAATTTGGTAATACACTCTTAGAAATGACACCAAAAACATGAACACAAAAGAAAAATATATTGGAACTTCATTTAAAAAACACTTTTGTACATCAAACGACATTATTAAAAAAAATGAATAGGCAGCCCACAAAATGGGAGAAAATATTTGCATATCGCGTATCTGGTGAAGGCTTAATATATAGAATATATAAAGAACTCCTAAAACTCAACAACAAAAAGACAACCCAGTTAAAGGTTGGTAAAGGTCTCAAACAAATATTTTTCCAAAGACATACCCACAGTAAACACAGGAAAAGATACTCAGCATCATTATCATTAAGGAAATGCAAATTAAAACCACCAAGAGATTCCACTTGGTATCTCTAGGATGGCTATAATTTTAAAAAGCAGGATGGAAAGGAGGGAGGGAGGAAGGAAGAAACAACTGTTGGTGAAGATGTGGAGAAACTGCCCATACCTCACTGGGGGGCATGTATAACAGTGAAACTGCTGTGACAATGACTGCTCTGCTCCTCAAAAAGTTACACACAGAGTAACCTCATGATCCTACAATTCCACTCCTAGAAATACAGCCAATAGAAGCAAAAGGGGGAACTCAGACAGGTACCTGTATGTTAGTATTCACTGTAGCACTACTCACAACAGCGAAAATGGGGAAACCACCAAGCGTCTGTAGCATACGAATGGATAAATAAAGTATGGTATAGCCACATGAGGGAACAGTATTCAGTCATAAAAAAGAATGAAGTTCTGATCCATGCTACAATATGGATGAGCCCTAAAAACATGCTAAGTGAAATAATTCAGACATAAGAACACAAATATTATGAGCCCACTTAGTATTAAATTTTTAGAATAAACAAATTCATAGAGACAGAAAGTAGAAGAGAGGTAATGAGAGGCTATAAGAGGAAACAGGAAGTTTTTCTTTAATGGGTACAGCTTCTGTTTGGGGTGATGAAAATGTTCTGGACATAGACAGGGGTGGCAGATGCACGATTTTATGAATGCAATTAGTGCCACTGGATTGTATACTTTAAAAGGATTAAGATGGTAGAGTCGGACGCGACTGAATTGAACTGAACTGATGTTTATTTTACCACAATAAAAAAATAAAGTGGCAGATTATATGTGAAAACACTTGACTACAAAAATATTTTTAATTCAGCTTTTAAGTTCCACTGGCCACATTTGAAATGTTCTATAGCCACATGTGGCTGGTAGCTACCAACCACCATATTCAACAGTACATACATAAACTACTTGTAAGACCACAGAAAGTTCTATTAGATGGTTCTTATCTAGAAGCTAAAACCACCAGTTTCAAATGCAAGATGAATAATAAATGAGGAAAACAGGGAAAGAACTGTGCACTCAAGTAAAGAGCACACTCTGGAGGCTGCCTTGGCATTCAGCTGTATTTTAAAATCATAAATAAGCAGTAGCTGTGTGCCTTTCTGAGCCACAGAAGAGTGTGTAGGGCCAGCACATTCTGCAAAGGTTTTAAGAAAAGGAGTTTTAGAAATTAGGAGAACAGGCAGCAAACAGAATATTGGAAAGAAATGGAGACCTGAGTCAGATACATTCGTATCTATCTTTCCTAGGTTCTTATAGCTTCCTCATCTATAAAAACACAGGGCCAAACTAGATGTTTCTTAGCCTCTTTCTAGATCCCCAAGTGGATAATTCTAGATTCTTAACTTTTATCTCATTAGTACCTAAAAAAAAAAAAAAAAAAAAAANCATTCGTATCTATCTTTTCTAGGTTCTTATAGCTTCCTCATCTATAAAAACACAGGGCCAAACTAGATGTTTCTTAGCCTCTTTCTAGATCCCCAAGTGGATAATTCTAGATTCTTAACTTTTATCTCATTAGTACCTAAAAAAAAAAAAAAAAAAAAAAAGAGGAAAAACTACTAAGTAACTTTCAGCCTGAAAGATTAAAACTAAAATTCAACTTGGTTAAACTCTAGTTGTACTCAACACTGGATGCACATTAGAATCAAATGGGGACTTGAAAAAGTAACAGAAAACACTTTCCTCTCCTCTTGTCAGGCAATCAAAGCTACATCCACACAGGTAGCAACTGACAAGAAGGGAGTTATGCATATTACAAATACAAATCTTCCAAATTCGAGTTTCCTGATCCAGGAGAACATGTGTCTGAAAAGGAGCCAAGTAGAAAAGCTTAAATGCTAGGTTTTTTCCCTAAAGCTCACAGAGGGAAAAAATATGCATAACTTCTTACAGAGGCCAAAAGTTAGCATTTTAAAAGGGTCAATCCATCAGTGGGCACCAGTAACTGAGACAGAACCAAAGGCACACACAACTGCTTTGAAATCTTTATACCAGTAGCCTGTCAAGAGGATCCATCCTTTACTAGCTGTTAAAAAATTTTAATGAAACAAAAAAAACACAGCCTTTAATGATTTATAAGTAGACAATAAAATGGGAAGGTGAAGGGAGAAACTCTTCCCAAAGCTCACTGATGAGGATGATGGTTAACATCTACTAGCAGGCCCTGCTCCCAGTCCTTTCCAGATTATCTCACTGAATTCTCACATGAGGTATGTACTATAATCAGTATTTTACAGTTAAGGAAACCAAGAGACTGAGGTTACACAACTGGCTCAAAGTCAGAGGGCCGGAAGTAAAAGAGCTAAGTAATATCAACCCTGGAAGTCTGATTCCAGAACATGCGCTCTTAACTAGCATGCTTTACTGTACGTGTCTCTCCACCACTGTGTGTGGCTACGTAGGTATGAGTGTCTGCGACAGACTGTGGGTGGAGATACGGAAATAAAGGAAAGGAAGGGGCAAGAGGAACAGAGGAGAACCTCAGAGCAGAATGCTCAGGAAGACAGAGTAAGAGGAAAAGGAAAATTACAAACCGTCCCTCATTCTCTTAGCTTAGACTATAATGTGTATGTCAAATTTCTAAGAAACAGGTATAAGGTAAATGAAACATAGGACAAAGGGGAAACATTAGGTATTAAAATTAGAATCCAGGGATGAGAAGGAATGAGGTGAGCCATATAGGGAAATTATACTCTGTATCAATGCAGTAATATTCAGAGGGGAATTGACAGCTGAGGGAAGAGGCTTTTCAGTTCATTAGCAAAGTAGATTCTAGCAGAAGACAGTTAGAATACGTGGATTGATGAAAGGAACATCACAGTTACCCCAGAAGCATGATCCCAACTGTAAGCCAGTGAATTGACATTCTGGTTTATAAATTCAGTGTCTGCTTAGGTGAGATGCTAAAACAGCTTTTAGGTTTCTAACTGTGATAGAACACAGGAAACAGCAGCATCTCTAAATGCTCAACCAAACTGGTGGAGGGCGAGTCAAATGAATTTAGCAAAAATCTTCAGATCTAATTCTAGATATAAATTAAAAAATTTTTTCTTGCCTAAACATCTTCCCCAAGTGGAACTGATGAGGGTTATGACAAATCACATTTTGATGATATTATTACTAAACTGTGAAATGGACATGCAGCAGATAGAAAAGGGACTAAAATAAAGGGGTCATGATAAACTATAAACTAAACAATCAATCTGGAAGTAAATTAAAGTTTGGTTCCAATCTGGGATAAAAACAAAGTCATGCTGAGGGGAGATAAAGGAACACAACAGGGTGACCTTATCTTCTTGCTTTTATTTGTTTTTAAGCAACAAATGTAACAGGTCAGCAAGTGTACCATTACAAGGACCAAATACAGCCTTTTTAATATGTAAACCAAACATAAAAGCAAGATATCCCTGATTTATAAATGGTTATCTTGTGCTCACTGAGGGTTGGTACAAACAGACTAAACCAGTCATTGCGGTCTAGAACTTCTCACCAACATACTCGGTTGCAGAATGGCTGTGGGAAGATTAATAAGGAGACTGCTGCAAAAAAAGATGACATATGAAAGATTTTAAAGGTTTGCCAGATTATGAGGAACTTTTCCAAATCATAAAAGTAAATTGCAGCCTCTTTCTTAAAAGGCAAGATACTCCACAGGAGGGCAGATCTCACAATGGAGGATAGAAACAAGTAACTTAAAGTCCTTCCAAGAGACAGGTAAAAGCGATACATTTCCATGGACACTAAAATACCGACAAGAAACAAGAACGCAAAACTTTTTAAAGGATACGGTCTGTACCAGGAAACAACGTTCTTCCAGTCAACAGCTCGGCCATTATGCATCCCACTGACCAAATATCAACTGGCAAAATTAAAGAGAAATAAAAGTATATACAAAGTCACTCTTATCAAACTTGGCTACAAATGGAACTACAGCTAGGGCTGAAATACTCTAATTAATATTTAAGGTATCTGAAGTTCAACACTCACACTCAACATTTTTATAGAAATAAATAAGCTAAAACCTTCACCACAATTAAAGGTCTTCATAGGTGGGCTAAGTCAAAACACAGTTATGGCAAGAGAAATAAGCTGTTCACAAAGGGGCAAAGGTTTCTTACTGGTAGAAATGGTGGATTCTCGCAAGTAATATTGAAAGTTAATATTATGAAACCAATGCCTTCAGGTAGAATATGAATATGAAAGAGTATGTTCAAAATAAGTAAAAAGCCAATTAAATCACAGAGTCTGAAAAACCCTACTTTCTCTGAGCAACTGAAATATCCGATTTTTGTATGTTTCCTGAGGGAAGAAAAAGAATGTTTCCTCCTACTCCCCCATCCCACTTCCGGGAACCCCAAATATACCTAACATGGTATCAATAAGGCCCTAAGTAACCAGTTCAAGGAGTACCTGTCTGGTTGTAATGCATCCAGTTCAGCATGATCTCAGGAGCCCTGTACCACCTGGTGGCCACATAGCCTGTCATTTCATCATCTGTATGTCGAGCCAGTCCGAAATCCAAGATCTAATGAGAGAAGAGCAGTCAGGCACTGAACAGTCCAACTCTTAAGGCTTCTAAAGCAGGCG
>SJYX01006455.1:188544-223513 GCA_006410675.1 Oreotragus oreotragus
GAGACTATAGTGCATATTAAAAAGCAAGAGCAACAAAGCATTTGCATATTTCCTGGTCCGTGCTTAGAATGCAAGGGGAACACAGCAAGAACTAAAAAAATAATGAAATTACAAAAAAAAAAAAAAAAAAAAGGCACTGCTTTTGCACTTATCCAAGAGCAATGAAAGTTATGTTCCACACAAACATGAATATTCATAGCGGCTTTACATAGCTCTGAAGGGAAACTGAAGCACCTGTGTCTATCAGTCATTTTGTTCACTTGCCAAGTTGGTTCTGCCTCTTTTGCAATCTCATGGGCTGCAGCCTGCCAGGCTCCTCAGTCCATGGTGTTTCCCAGATAAAAATACCGGGGTGGGTTGATATTTCCTTCTCCAAGGGATCTTCCCGACCCAGACCCAGGAATCGAACCCATGTCTCCTGCACTGACAGGTGGGTTATTTATGGCTGAGCCACCAAGGAAGCCCTGTCTATAAATAGGTGATAGATTTGTTTCAGTCATAAAATGGATCTACTTGGCCAACGAAAAGAAATAAACTACTGATATACACAATACAGATGGATCTCAGTAATATTACACTAAGCAAAAGTCAGACACACACAGAAAAATACTGTATGATTCCACTTGAATGAAACTCCAGAAAAGATAAATCTACAGTGTCAGAGAGCAGACCAGTGGTTGTCTGAAGTAGGTGTAGAAGGGTGGGGACTAGCTAGGAAGGGGCACAAGGCAACTTTCTGGAGTGATGGACATGTTCTTTATCATAATTGTGCTGGTTACAGAGCTATAAAATTTTGCCACATGTACACTTAAAATGTTGCATTTTATTATAAATTTTGTTTCCAAATAATTGAGTAGAATGAGAAATGAAACAAAGAAAAAAATTCCAGAGCTGCTTGCTCTTTATAGATTATCTCTTATTTGAATTATTTTGAAAGAGTAGGTTTCTGCCTTTTTTTTCTCTTAGAAACTGATATAATCCCATAATTATTTCAAGAGGACTGCTTTCTTGATGTTCATACTATAATTCTCCTTTTTTAAAAATCACTAATATATTAAATTTCTAATTTAACTTCATTTTAGAATGAAAACAAGATACCTGATACTACCTTCAATACCACTCAAACTAAAGCTTACTGAATCTCCAGTTTAAATTTCAAAGTCTAATGATATTCCTAAGGACAAGACAATATGAATTTCCAGATAAAAAGTCATGGCTTTATAAAGTCATTCTCTTTATAAATTTGCCTGGCTAGTCAAACATATAATTACAAAGTGAAACCAACAGTTACCAATGTCACTTCATCCTACCTTCAGCTCACAGTCTTCATTCACAGCAAGATTACTAGGTTTTAGGTCCTAGGAAGCAAGAGAGGACAGGATCGACTTTATGATGCTGGGTAAATTCTCTCCCTCAAGGTAATGATGAAGAGCTAAACATAAAAGGCTTGATCCATTCTACAGTCACTACCTCGTTCTATTAGCCTTAAATAGGTAAAACAAAACAGAACGAAAGATCTATACATCTTCTTTCTTTAATTAGTTTAAACCTAGAGTAAACTTGCAATCAGTCAATATTTCAATGGCTAAAATACTTAGACTAGGATCTTGCTATCTCCCCACCGACCATCCCAATAATGTAATCAAAATACAATACCTACCCTGTGAATTATGTCAGCTGAATGTATATACTGTGAAAAAGCACACACACACACACAAAAATAATCAGTGAAAGAAAAAGTTATCTCCAACCTCCTATCATATTATATGACATATTTGAAGTGCATTTTTACTTTTTTATGAGTCAGTAAGAAATGTTAGGATTAAGAGCAGGATTAGAAATCGGAACAAGTAATTATCAGTAGTCTATACTCTGATCATAACTATGATTTCTATACCATCAACTCTACTCATAGAGCTGCAGTATGAGTAAAATAGAGCTTTCAACCTATTTTCTGGTGGGTGCTCTAGAGCACAATAAGACTCAAAGCTGCTAAATATTAAAGCTGATTTACTTTATTTTTTTTAATTATTTTTTTTTTAATTTACTTTAAAAACATTGTTTATCTGCCCCCCCCCCCACAGGGGCAGATAACCCCTTTGAGGATATTTTCTCCCTTTTTACCCCCCAAATTAACCCCTTTGAGGATATTTTCAAAGTTTCAACATGATACTCAACAGATATCAGATTACATCGAGAAATTATTATTATTGTTTAGATGTAATAATGAAGAGACCTTAACTCTCAGACATGCCTATATAGAAGTATCAAGGGGGTGGAACGATATGAGGTCTAGACTTGCCTTAAAATAATCCAGGGTTTAGGGGAATAAGAAAGGAACAAGATTAGCTATATGTTGGTAATTGTGGTTGCTGAGTAAACACAGGGGTTCATTATACTATGACTGTACTTGTGATTATTGTATTTGAAATTTTCCCTAAGAAAGTCTTGTTTGTTTTCCCTTAAGCCCTAAATAGAAGGTAAAGAGGGAAAATTCATTTCTGAAAATTATTAGTCTGTACCTTGAGACCTCTGAGAATCTGGTAGATAAGGAACTGAACGTGGTCATCTGTAAGCTTCTGACATTTCACGATGTTGTTCAGATCTGCCCCCATGAGATGGGTCACCAGGTACCTAAAAATTAATGGAGAGTTACACAATAATCCAGAACCTTAAGAAAGCTCTGATCTTCATAAGACTATCAGAAGTCCACTCAATAAGTACCACAGTGACAGCTAAAAGCTTAGTAACTATTGAAGGGGGCCTCATTTTCAACATCACTGTTTTAACTTTACTGCCTGTCGTCTATTTTTCTAAAAATGTTTATACTTGTTCCAACTTGCCATCTTTTCCTAGGTTCTCTAAAGACAAGAGAAAAAAAAAAAAAAATATTTGAAATTTTCCCTAAGAAAGTCTTGTTTGTTTTCCCTTAAGCCCTAAATAGAAGGTAAAGAGGGAAAATTCATTTCTGAAAATTATTAGTCTGTACCTTGAGACCTCTGAGAATCTGGTAGATAAGGAACTGAACGTGGTCATCTGTAAGCTTCTGACATTTCACGATGTTGTTCAGATCTGCCCCCATGAGATGGGTCACCAGGTACCTAAAAATTAATGGAGAGTTACACAATAATCCAGAACCTTAAGAAAGCTCTGATCTTCATAAGACTATCAGAAGTCCACTCAATAAGTACCACAGTGACAGCTAAAAGCTTAGTAACTATTGAAGGGGGCCTCATTTTCAACATCACTGTTTTAACTTTACTGCCTGTCGTCTATTTTTCTAAAAATGTTTATACTTGTTCCAACTTGCCATCTTTTCCTAGGTTCTCTAAAGACAAGAGAAAAAAAAAAAAAAGCAGGGACTTCCGTGGTGGGGCCGGGGGGGCTCCTCTGGTGGCTCAGCTGGTGAAGAATCTGCCTGCAATGCAGGAGACCTGGGTTTGATCCCTGGATTGGGAAGATACCCTGGGGAAGGGCATGGCAAAATGGCATGACAACCTACTCCAGTATTCTTGTCTGGAAAATACTACAGACAGAGGAGCCTGGCGGGCTACTGTCCACAGGGTCACAAAGAGTCAGACATGACTGAATGACGAACACTTTCACACTTTCTGTGGTGGTAGAGTGGATGAAAATCTGCCTGCCGATGCAGGGGACACGGGTTGAACCCGTGGCCCAGGAAGATCCCACATACTGTGGGCAACTAGAGCCTGTGAGCCGTAACTGCCAGAGCCTGCGGGCCTAGAGCCTGTGCTCCACACCAAGAGAAGCCTGCGTATCACAACGAGGAGCAGCACCTGCTCACAAGTAGAGAAAGTCCTAGCGCAGCAACAAAGACCCAGTGCAACCGAAAGTAAAAACAGCTAGCAAAGAGAAAAAGAAAAGATGGAGATCAGAATGACGTACGTGTTTGCATCAGTTTTCTTAAAAACGATATTACTGCATGAGAAATGTACGCTATAACTAAATGCATGGCCATATTTTTAAACCCACGGTTACATTTTCCAGTTCATATTGCAGGGTCTAAAACAGGAGCATCTTCAAATAAACTTATTTACAAAACAGAAACAGACTCACAGACATAGAAAACAAACTTATGATTACCAAAGGCAGGGAGAGGGATAAATTAGGAATTTTTGGATTAGCAGATACAAACTACTATATATATCCGAATTACTTTGCTATATACCAGAAACTAACACAACACTGTAAGTCAACTACACTTTGGTTAAAAAAAAAAAGTACCTTTAAATTTTCAAATTATAACTCTCCTTCTTTTTTAGGAATGACTGGAAAAAGGATGCTGGCTACTGACAATATTCCTGCGCTTACTTTAATGAAATATTTTATCTACAAGTCAGTCGGGCATTCTAGAACTTCTCCTCACAGGTGCAGCGCTGGGTATTTCTTATCCTGTCCTCACATCACAGGATTAGGGAACGATCACATTCAAGCCCAGCAGGTTTACCACAGAGATTCTAGATGCTATGCCCTACCCACTCATTAGTATATCACACTACGGGAACATAAAAACCACAGTTACTACTAAACAAGTGGAAATTTTAAAAAATTCAGTTAGGCTTTATCTACTAGAAGAATCATAACCCATTCCTGAGGCAGAATGTGTATCAGCTGAGCTATTAAAAAAGAGGCTGATTTCATTTCTTTTCAATTACTATTTTTTTAACATGTTTTTTTGGCTGTTTGTTTTAGGCCACCACATGGCTTATGGGGATCTAAGTTTCCCAGCCAAGGATTGAACCCAGGGCCTTGGTAATGAAAGCATAGTCCTAACCACTGGATCGCCAGCGAATTCCATTTTTATTTTTGATAAATTTGGAAGAAAAGAAACCAAGCCAGCAATTTAAATATACTATTAATGTATTACATGGCTACATATGTGTATGGCCTGTCTTCACCCACACCCCACTATATTTATTACTTTCTTTCCTCAAACAAGAAATTTTTTTTTTCTTAATTTCACTGTTTGGCTATTATGATCAGTTCACAATTTCATAAAGAGCAATAGGACTTAGCATAGATGTAACCTTAAGTAAGATTTCAGCACTTCATATATATATATATTTTTTTAATTTAAAGATTTTTAATGATTTATTTATTGTATTTTTGGCTGCACTGGATCTTTGTTGCTGTGCCTGGGCTTTCTCTCGCTGCAGCAAGCGAGGCCTACCCTCTGTAGTTGCAGTGTGCAGGCTTCTCACTGTGGTGGCTTCCCTTGCAGCCCCAGAGCACAGGTTTAGTAGTTGTGGTGCCCAGGCTTAGCTGCTCCCTGGCATGTGGAACCTTCCGGACCGGGGCTCGAACCCATGTCCCCTGCACTGCAAGGCAGATTCTTAACCACTGGACCACCAGGGAAGCCCAGCACTTCATATTTTTAAAACTTGCATGTTTGTTTATGTTGCCTTGAGGAAAGGTAACTCTAAATGTCATTTAAACTATGCTGGCTGTTTTGAAATGTTTTCATAAAGGCTGTTCTGACTTAAGAGATGTTCCAAGCTCAACATAACATAACCAAAGGCATTAGTGCTTATTCCATGCCAACCACTATTTATTATGCCTGTGTCTCATACACTCTTCCCAACAACTCTGTAAGTTTTATTAGTATTACCATTTTGCAAAGGAAGAAACACAGACAAAACAAGTATATATTGTCTGTTCAAGGTTAAAAGAGTGGTCATGTCAGGGGCTGAATCCAAAACTGTCTGATCTCAAAGACCATGATCTTAAATCACAGCCCATACAGCCTCCAAGTTCTTCTAGATGACACAGAGTTTTAGTCAAGAGAATGATTTAAATTTTACAAATATTGCAATATTCCATCCTAATCAATCACTGTATTTTTAATCCCAAATTGATACACAATCCAGCAAATATGAGAACACTGTGAAAAACTGGTTAATACTGTGGAATCAAGACTTCCCTCAGAAAATCTGGGATAATAGTTGCCCTACCCATAATACCAATTATAAAAATTTGCAAGACTCAGGTTTAAGGAAAAGGGAATCCAACTTTTGTTTTATAAGACTGTTTTGCAAATAATTACATTTTATGACATTGAATAGTGAAAGGGTTATTCTTTCAACTTTCAAAAATATTTTATTTTTGAGGAGAAAAGGTAAACAGAAGAAATGCTGTTCTGTGTGATTCTAACTAGAATCTATCTTAATTTGTCTTGAAATAAAACCTAAAGATCTTAAGTCTATATGGCAGTGCTAGTTCAGAAAGGTGTTAAGCAGTATTACCAAAGCAAACATAGTAATTTTAAGTCTAAGTATTGTGTTTAAATAGTTACCAACAACTCAAGAAATTCTATACAGTCAGAAGACCACTGACTGCACAGCCTGAGAGAGAGTATGCTTTTGGTTGGAATACTCCACCACTAAGTAATTCCCTTTAAATGCCCTTCCATCAGAGACCGCATCCATTTTATCACTAAAATTTCCACACAGCGAGAGACTGTCAAGACATTATGTAAGTACATAAGGTTAATCAGTCTATACAGTAATAATTGTCAAACATTGCTGCTAGGCTCCAGTCAAACCAACTGAACCACATTATTCGTGGCAGACCTGTCTGGCAGGAACTAACCTAATCACTACATGTTGTCTCCATGAAGCCCAGAAGACCAATCCAAGACAACCAATTGTCAGATTCCAACTCATCACATACAGCAAGGTGTTCGAAATAAATTTTGCAACAGTGGACAGAAGCAAGTGTCGTGAAAAGTTACCAAATGCTTATGGAAGACACATCAACTTTTAAAAGTAGTGAGCAAGGGAGTGCGATGAAAACGTAGGCAGGCACATTTTAAATAAGTCAATCCCAAACAATTTCTACACTAGTAGTCCCTGGGAAGCAAATCTAATTACATTTTAGTCAAGACGTGCCTATTATTGTTGGTGTTCATGCATGCGTGCATGCTAAGTGGCTTCAGTCATGTCTGACTCTTTGCGACCCTATGAATTGTAGCCCACCAGGCTCCTCTGTGGGATTTTCCAGGCAGAATGCTGGAGCGGGTTGCCATGCTTTCCTTCAGGGGATCTTCCCAACCCAGGGATCAAACCTGTGTCTCTTACATCTCTTGCACTGGCAGCCAAGCGCCACCTGGGAAGCCCCACTGGTGTTCATACACTTTCAATAATTAAATCCAACCAACAGCTGGTAAGCTATCTAGTTCCCCCACATTTAAAAAGGAACTAAGTAAGTAGGACTTTATTAGGCTGAAGGCTGAAAATATGATTTCACAGCCTGATGATACAAGTTCTGCTTGCCACTTTTCTTAGGAAGATGGTCTCCTTTAAACTATGAAAAGCATAAATGATCATTTCTCCAAGTAAAATGTACTGTGACAACAAAGAGGCAGAACTCTACAACACGTGGTTTCCAGGACTCTAGACAGCACCTCTTTCAGAGCTTCGTTTATTAACCGCTTCTTGGAAAACATACAACTGTCAAGACTCCTACCCTACTGCCCCCACTCCCCCGCCTTTAAAGCATAATACAATCAGAAAGAACCTATGCAGAAAAAAATCTATGGTTTGGCATTTCTACTTCTGTCAGCCCTATTTGACAAAGAAATTATCAGAAAGGGAAAGAAGCATATCCATATTAAAACAAAGTATTTAAAATGATCACCAGGATTGACAACTTGTAATGACATGCTTCTGAAACACATCCAGTGATTCTTGGATGAAAACAGCAGATAGAGTGATTCTAAAAAAATGAAAAATAGATCATCTCACTCTTCTCAAAACGCTTCTCTTTCACTTAAAGACAGACTTCCTTTCAGCAGCAGATAAACCCATACACGAACCAGGATCTTGTTCCCAACAGTCTCTCTCCTTTCTTCGTCTGCTTCTCTGCCCTGCTCTCACTTGACTCCACAGTGGCCTCCTCACTGCAGCCATGCAGGCCCCCTTGCTGCCACTCCAATACAGCATGCAGTCTTCTGCCTCAGGACCTTTGCACTGGCTCCTCCCTCTGCCTAGAATGCTCTTCTCCCACACATATACAAGTCTCATTTTTGCACTTCTTCAAATTTCCCCTTAAAATTCACCTTCTCACTGAGGTCTATCCTTACCATCCCTTTTAAAATTGTATCTCTCCCCCTGCCCTCACAGGCCCAATAATTCCTCTTCCCTCTTCTACTTATCCTCTTGTCCATAGCATCATTGCCTGCTGCTGCTAAGTCACTTCAGTCGTGTCCGACTCTGTGCGACCCCACAGACGGCAGCCCACCAGGCTCCCCCATCCCTGGGATTCTCCAGGCAAGAGCACTGGAGTGGGTTGCCATTTCCTTCTCCAATGCATGAAAGTGAAAAGTGAAAGTGAAGTCACTCAGTTGTGTCCAACCCTCAGCGACCCCATGGACTACAGCCTTCCAGGCTCCTCCATCCATAGGATTTTCCCGGCAAGAGTACTGGAGTGGGGTGCCATTGCCTTCTCCGATTGCCTGCTAAATGCTATCTAATTTCCTCTTTTACATGCTCATTGTTTATTGCTATCTATCTGTACAATGTTCAAGGAGGACAGGGCTCTTTTTTGTTTGTGTAGTATCTAAAGTACCTAAAAACATTGTCTAGCAGATATCAGGCATTCAATTACCACTGAATTAAATGACCCAGAACAACTCATATAGCATTACTAGTAAAACCAGGCAAGGGCATACCTTATTGAGATACTCATGCCAAAGATCTTATCTGGTAAACAGACCAGACTGTTCTAATGTAAGGGATAAAAGCACCAGCAGCCAGGTAGGCAGCTTAGCCAGTTTATTTCACAACAAACTACTGTCCTCATTTGAAATGGAGATTACTGAAAGGTGCCCCCTACATTACCTACAACAAACAAATCAGACTCACAATGTTATCGTATGGTCTATATTCCAGGATAAAACAAAAAAGTTAGAAGAGAATGCACTGGGCATGCATTCAGACATCTAGATTGCCAACAAGTCATAAACTAGAAAGCACAAGGTTATTCATTCATTCAACTGCTTCATCAACAAATCCTTATTGTCGAGCACTGGGAGTACAACAGTGGAAAAGATACAGAATTTAGATGGGAGGAAGGCATATATACACATGTAATAGGGCATGATTAGAGCTATAAAGATGGGCATCAAGGAGCTGGAGAACATACAGGGGAGGGCTACAACCCAGGATTATGAAGCAGTTAATTAGGGAAAGTTTTCTTGAGGGTCTCAAATTAAAAGCCAGACCTTGAAGCTGCTTTACCTTTTTACAACAGCTAATCTGAGAAAAAGAGGGCATCTTACTGATTGTATCAGACAAAAATGAAACAGTATTTTCTTAAAGGATGCATAATTTGTTTAGATTTCAAAGGTGAGTCCGTGACAACACCTACATGCTTTACCAACTCTCTATGCTCATTTTAGCAGACCTCTCTGATAAGGATATAAATTTCAAATATTACTGTCAATACAGATAACTCATTCATCTTTCTCCCAGATTGCTTTTGTTCCTGTATTACCTATCTTGAGCACTCAACCTATTTTCAAAGAATAAGTATTTCTGAATGTTCAGGCCACTGGGCTAGTAATTTCTTTCAGTAATGGAGGAAAGCACGATTTCCAAGCAGACAATGCCAATTAGTCAAATTAGTAAAACAACTCTCCTCTGCTACACACATACACACACATACAAAATCAGAATTTAGGAACATAATTTTTATCCAAGTACAAAGGAAAAATTAAGGGTTATCTACTCCTTTAATTGTCTCCATTTCACAGAAATCTCTTTTTTCTGTATAATTTATACATTTCCTTCTTTGACTATCTGGAATATATTCCAAGCTCTACACACAATCCTTACTCATCTGTTTCTTCAAATAGAGTTATTACCTTCTTTAAAGGTTTTCCTCCACTAAGGGTCTCTCATAGTCTGAGATCACTTAAAACCCTGTACACTGCTATGACAGGGTACAATGTGGCCAACTTGACTTTGTCCTATTGTTATTGTAGGTAAGCATTTATGCTTCATCTTATTAATGAGACAATATGCAACTAAAGGCCTTTAGTTTTGACATCGTATCTATTCAAGAAGGATCAGCAAACATCCAAATAATAGAGCTCCAGATCAATAAAAATGTAGTTAGAAATAGAGCCAAAAAGAATTAAGATATGTACAATTTTATTTGTGTTGTTAAATAGTTCAGTTCATCTCTCTCAACTTCTGAAAATTTATAACTACTAAAGACTCAACAAGAAAGTAAACTCCCTGCTCTAATAATAGAGCTTACAAGCTAGAGGGAGAAGATAGAGAATAACAAACACATGATGATAAAATTTGCTAAGAACAAAGGAGCATAAGGAGCAGGCCCCGACAGTGTGGTGTTTCAGCTAGGATGGTGAGGGGGAAAAAGCTTCTGATGAAATGACCTTTCATAGAATCTAAGCCAGTCATGTGGATATATGGGGAGAGTGTTTCAAGTCAACACTAGAAACCTGGGCAAAGGTCCTACTGAGAACATGGATGTCTGTATTCAGGGAAGAACAGAGAAGCCAGAGGGGGTGGAATGGAGAGAGTGAGTGGGGAAAGTACTGGATGAGGTCAGAGAGTGTACAGGAGCAAAACTCATGCAGGATCTTTCAGAACTACCACCCTCTATTTTGTTTGGTCATTTAAATTGCTCTTCTCTCCAATGGTGGCTCAGAGGTTAAAGCGTCTGCCTGCACTGAGGGAGACCTGGGTTCGATCCCTGGGTCGGGAAGATCCCCTGGAGAAGGAAATGGCGGATGGAGGAGCCTGGTGGGCTACAGTCCACATGGTCGCAGAGTTGGACACGACTGAGCGACTTCACTCACTCACTCTCTCCGATTAACAAGAGTCTCAATCTATCATCAAGGATCACGTCTATTTTATTTGCTACATTCTCCAGAGAATGAATACTTAAATATAAATCTAGAAATGTTCTTTACCTATTCAGTATAATCAGCAACTTTTACACTGATATAAAAGGCTACACCTAGTGGTTGAGTAATCATTTTTAGTTAGTGGAAGGCTAAATAAACTAGGTAATTATCTGTCCATTGACTTTCACTAAAACAATGGCTGCTGACTGACCCTATTATAGGTCTTCTGCTAAACCACAGGAGAATCAAAAATCTCACTTCCACACCTCTTTTCACCAAGAGAGATAAGGAACTGTAACAAGGGGAATAACAAACTCTGGATGGTAAGCTGTAAAGTAAGGGGAGAAATGGCAGAAAATAGTATGCAAAGACTTGGCTATTTCAAGATTCTGGATTTCTATTGGCAAGTAAATATCTGCAGAATGCATAAGGCATATACAGGGCTTCCCTTGTGGCTCAGATGGCAAAGAGTCTGGCTACAATGTGGGAGACCCGGGTTCAATCTCTGGGTCAGGAAGATCCCCTGGAGAAGGAAATGGCAACCCACTCCAGTATTCTTGCCTGGAGAATCCCAGGGAAGGGGTGGGGGGGCCTGGTGGGCTGCTGTCTATGGGGTCATAAAGAGTTGGACACAACTGAGTGACTTCACTAAGGCATATGCATGCCACCTCCTTCCAAATATTACCATCAAGAAGCAAACAGAAATGTCCAAATGATAGCTAATCATTAAAAATATCTAGCTATATCTTATAAAAGTTTGTAATCTGTACAACCACATCACATGGCAGTCAAGAACAACTTGGTAGACTCATCTTCTAACTCCACATTTTCCAAATGCCACGTTTATCAAATTCCGTAACTGAACATCCTTCTAACGACCAGAACTCACCCCCTATTTATTATTCCCTTCTCAAAAGTATAGTCTTACAGATGAAAGTATGCAGGTGCCTAAATTACAAGAAATTTAAAATTCAGTAAAAATTTGAAGTATATGATAAATGAAAAGTGTTAACTGAAATGTAAAGGGATAAATACACATAACACCTGATTTAAAGCCAATTATAAATATGCAAAATAGAGATTTTAATTAGCACAGAAAATTCGTGTTCAATATTACTGTCTGCTCTAAACATGGCAGGCTGCAGAATCATTTGAGCCTTCAGTCTGTTTGATTTGGCCAAAATACTGGGTCTTTGTTTATGCTATTTTAATGTGCATTTGAATGTGGTTAGGAAGTGCAGGTATTGTGTTGCATAATACTGAGCCTAGGTTATGCCAGTTTTCTAGAAGTATTTAAATTTGCACACTCTGCAACTGTCAGTGAAGATGTTTGACCTCGTGTGCAAATTCCGAAATGATTTTGGAAAACACTGAAATACCCACAGTCTTAAAAAAAGGCACTAATTTTTTTCTCAGTGATACATACATCATAAAAAGAAAACAATGAAACATTTCCCAAAGATATCCCTTAGGTTCATCATTGTATTTTCAGAGATTCTCTGGGATTGAGAACACTTGAGAAGTGAACCACCCCAAGTTTCATCCTTTTACAGACATTAACTGGGACCCAAAGAGGCAAAGTGACTTGTTCAAGGTCTTATAGCCAACTCTTACACTGGTTCCAAAAGTGTCTTTAACTTATTTCCCCTAACAAGATTTTGATTTCATCAGGGAAAAGACCAGTGTTTCTGATTTTCCTGAGCCCTGTCCTAACACTCTGCTCAGCAAGTACTCAACACACAGTACTGAGATTCGCTCCCAACAGGTGAACTAAGATCTTGTTTATAAAGAATCATGACCCAAATCACACAGTGTTGTATGTCAGTTATATCTCAACAAAGCTGGAAATTAATAAGTAAATAGAACCTAGCTACTGTTAAGTAGAAAGAATAGATTCCTGCTTGGTATTTGTTGAATGAATCAAGAAATAAATGGGTTTCTGTTCAATGGGTATGCTTGTAGTCAATGGGCCTTCAAATGGATAAAAGAGCCAACAGGCCCTACAATGGATAAAACTTAACCTCTCAAAGACACAAGCCTTATATGCTTGTTGACACAGGAAAAACAGGTTCATAATCCAATTTCATATGCCTGAGAGAGGCAAAATATAGTATTAGCCCTGGTCAACAAATCAATTCCTTAAAAAAAGAAAAAATCAATCCTCATCACACTTAACATTTTGAGCTAGAGCTCAATCCTGATTCAAATGTTTCCCAAGTGTATTATTAATACTTTAGCAATTTTTACACACGTAGAATATAAAAAATCATCATTCCTAGGGCAGTGAGAATACACTGTAACATATTATAATGGTATGACATTATACATCTGTCTAAATCCATAGAATGTACAATACTAAGAGTGACTCCTACAATAAACTATGAACTCTGGGTAATTATGATGTGTCAAATAGCTTCATTCTGGGTAAAAAAAAATTATTTACATATATCATTCTTGTTGAGTGATGTTGATAATGGGGAAAACTCAATTTTGTGCTAAAGCTAAAGCTGCTCTAAAAAATTCCTCAAAAAAGTAAAAATTAATTAATGTAAAAAAAAAAAAGCAGCACTTCAATATTCTCTTTTCCAAGCACAGTCTACAGCAGGACTCAACAACTTGCAACACACGTGCCCCTGCCTGGGGGGCATCCAGTAAGGAGGCTTTATAGTAATGTCAATAGGGCTCAGGAAGCACAGATGTTCTTAGTTATTATCTTTTTTCCCCTCCTTTGCTTGAGTCTCAAACTTTCATCAGCAGGATCAAGGTTAATGTGGGTGGGAGTTCTTGCACTTAGACCAGATTCTCCTTTTCTCATCATCTACTCTCAGTCATATCACATTCCAACTAACCTCAAGTGGTGGGAAATTTTTTGTTATCTTTCCTCCTTCTCTTTCTATTTAATATTCTACATTTCTTTTCCCCTTTCATTAGACAGAACACACAAGCTCAAACATATAATATCTCCCCGACCTGCCAAGCTTGCTCTCTGGGAAATGGGCACTTGGCCTAGGATAAGGGAAGGAGAAAGTGAAGGCAGGATGGGTGGAGTTAAGTTCATCCTTGGCATCAACAGAGAGTAGAGGCTGTGGAAGGGCAGCCAGGATCTGCAATTTCTCACAACAGTCATCCTTTCCAGTAATACCAAAATTTCAATAAGACAAAATGCGTAACTATGAATTCAAGGTGTTCCTTCTCTCTTGTGGTAGAGCATATCTGTGAACTGGGGACCAGAGAGAGGTATGCTAATTCAGATTTCGGGAAAGGAACAATAGAGAACTCACACAAGTTCAACTCCCACAATACCTCCTAGAATCTATCGTGCATTCACACATGTGCAACCTGGGCATGTGAGAGCATTACTGCCCCATGTGAGGGCCCTCTTGCCAGTGGAGTCAGGAGCCAGTAAGTAAATGCTCCCATCTGAGCTGCATTCCATACAGCTTTCTACAAGACCTTGGTAATTCTCATCCCAGTTGCCCACAATGGTGACTAGCTTAATAATGTATCCTCATAGCAGCTTTCTCTCCCTCCCTGTTTCATTCTCCCTAGATGCTGACCACTGGTTCCCGAGAATCTCAGGCCCTGCTTTCCAGGTGTCCCAGGCTAAAACAATAGAGATGGTCACAAAACTAGGACAATCAGCACTATCTATCAGCTGTCTAAACTTGCGACTCTGGCCCCTTGTCCCTGAACAGAAATCCAGTACCTCAAAGATCAGCATGTACTTCCCATAGGATAAAAGAAATGGAAGAAACCATATGGAACAGGGCTCCACTACATTTCCTAATGTAAACATGTCCTTTTAAAAGCTAGGACAGACGATTTGAGAACAAAAATCACGCTCAAAACTCCCTATATTCTTCTCCATGGAATTCTTGCCAGAACCCACCACTGTCTCTCCAAATAGGGCACAACGTGCCTGAGATGATGAAAATACGAATATATATCACCCAAATACACTCTTCTGTATCCATCCCCCATCTCCCAGAAGAGTTGGGTGACAGGAATAAAGAATCTAAATCTAATACTGTAAAGTGGTTCAGGAGTAAAAATGGGCTGGTAATCTTCAAACTCTAGCTGAGGAAGGCAAACACAAAAGATTTACTCACACATCATTGAATTCCTCCAGAGACCTTGCAGGTGTGAAAACATCCAACAGACCAATCACCTGTAATAAAACATAAAAATCAAACAGTAAATAAATATTGAACTTATCCACCAGGCCTCAGTTATTTTAATAGGAAATAATTCCTATTAAATCCTGCTCCTAGTTCAGTAACGTCACATCCTCATATACTTAATGACTCCAATTCATTTTTTACCCAAATTATGCTTTTGCTTCTTACTTGTCAAACATCACTTTTCATAATAAACCATTAAAATCTTTAGAATTTAGTCACATATAGCCATTAGCTTATTAGGAAGCAAAAAGATTTAGGACTCACCTTACACATGCACTAACAGTTTAACAATTATCAGAAAAAAGTTGTGTTTTTACAGCTGTTGCTATAGTATCATTTTTCTTTTTAAAATATTATTATTCAATTAAAAATTACTATATAATCTTCAAAACTGACATTTTAAAGCCCCAATATGTCCTCTCAGTATATTCTTGGTACTATTCTTATAACATTCTTAAGATCATTTTTTTATTTTTTAAAAATTTATTTATTGGGACTTCCCTGATGGTCCAGCAGTTAAGAATCTGCCTTCCAATTCAGGGGACTCAGGTTCGTTCCCTGCTTGGGAAACTAAGATTCCATGTGCTGTGGGGCAGCTGAGCCCTGGAGCCACAGCAAAAGGTCCCGCATGCCTCCGGGAAGATCCTGCCTCAACTAAGGCCCAATGCTGCCAAATAAATAAATATATATATTTTAAAATTAATTTATTTACTCTGGCTGCCCTGGGTCTTCACTGCTGCGGGTGGGCTGTCTCCAGTTGCAGCGAGCGGGGGCTACTCTTTGTGGCAGTACCTGGGTTTCTCCCTGCAGCGCTTTCTCCCTCGAGCTCTCAGACTGCAGCAGCTGTGGCTCGCGGGCTGCAGATCGAGGACTCAGAAGTTGTGACGCGTGGGCGTTGTTGCCTCGCGGCATGTGGAATCTTCCCTGCTCAGGGATGAAACCCATGTCCTCTGGATCAGCAGGCAGATTCTTAACTACTGGACCACCAAGGGAAGTCCCAAGGTAATTCCCTTAATCAGTATCAGGTATTTAGATCAGACTATAAAAATGGAAGAAAAAAAAAGCTAACTTTACACAAATTAAAAACAAAGAGCTACCAACCCACTGTCTTTGAGCAGTTTTTCTGGTCATGGATTTACGCTGATTAATCTGCTGGAGAAGGAACAGGCTAGTTTACCCACCCCAGTATTCTTGGGCTTCCCTGGTAGCTCAGCAGGTAAAGCATCCGCCTGCAATGCAGGAGACCTGGGTTCGATCCCTGGGTTGGGAAGATTCCCTGGAGAAGAGAATGGCTACCTGCTCCAGTATTCTGGCCTGGAGAATTCCATGGACGATATAGTCCATGGGGTAGCAAAGAGCTGGACATGACTGAGTGACTTTCACTCATTCAATCCACACTTACCATACCCTTCTTCCCCAGTTCCTCCTGAAACCCAGACGACTCATTTCTACAAAGCTAGGCACTGAGGAGGTAAGCAAGACACATAATTCCTGTGTAATATGCCCAGCAAGATTTAAGAGTATCTGGAAGTGAAACAAACAAAAGCTAAATGGCCTTCATGAAAACTGACCCATAACTACAGACTCCTTAGCATGCTGTTCTAACCAACCAAGCTAAATAACAGCTCTAAAAGTAAAATATACTAACACTCAAAATATTATCATGAAAAGAGCCTTCTAATCAGAAAGTTATGCCATTCAACCAAATATCAATTTTTAAAACTAATTTCAATTACAGACTGAACCCAAAAGGGAAACAAACTAAAAAAAGGCCCTGGAAAGCCTTTGTATCTTTTTCCAAAGGAAAGATAGTTATCAGTCATCTTCTTATTCAGACAACTGTACATAAGAAAACCAAAATTATCTACAATAGTACTATCCATTATCACTAACACTAATATTTTGAGATATTTTGATTTTTCTGATGTACATAAACTAAAGTAATACTATGTATGATTTTATACCCTGCCTTGTCACTTAACATATGACTATTCTCATGTCCTTAATTGTTTTTCAATTGGGTTTCCCTGGTGGCTCAGTGATAAAGAATCCACCTGCCAATGCCATAAACATGGGTTTGATCCCTGATCCAGCACGATCCCACATTGATCCCTGATCCAGCATGATCCCTCATACCGTGGAACAACTAAAACCATCAATTGTTCAATACTCAGCCTGCTTTATGGTCCAACTCTCACACTCATAGGCTTTCCTGGTGGTTCAGTGATAAAGAATCCGACCTCCTATGCAGGAGATGCAGGTTCGATTCCTGGGTCAGGAAGATCCCCTGGAGAAGGAAATGGCAACCTACTCTACTTGCCCAGGAATCCCACGGACAGAGGAGCCTGATGGGCTGCAGTCTATGGGGTCTCAGAAGAGTCAGACAAAACTTAGCAACTCACACCCTTACATGACTACGGGAAAAATCATAGCTTTGACGATACAAACCTTTGTCTGCAAAGTTACGTCTCTGCTTTTTAATATGCTGTCTAGGTTTGTCTAATGAGCAAGTGTCTTAATTTCATGGCTGCAGTCACCATCTGCAGTGATTTTACAGCCCAAGAAAATAAAATCTGACATTGTTTCCACTTTTCCACAACTATTTGCCATGAAGTGATGGGACTAGATGCCATGACCTTGTTTTTTGAAAGCTGGGTTGTAAGCCAGCTTTTTCACTCTCCTCTTTCACCCTAATCAAGAGGCTCTTTAGTTCCTCTTTGTTTTGTGTCATTAGAGTGGTGTATAATTTGCATATCTGAAGTTGTTGATATTTCTCCTGGCAATCTTTATTTCAGCTTGTGATTCATCCAGCCTGGCTGCATATAAGTTAAATAAGCAGGGTGACAATACACAGCCTTGATCTACTCCTATCCCAATTTTGAACCAGTCCGTTGCTCNGTTGTTGATATTTCTCCTGGCAATCTTTATTTCAGCTTGTGATTCATCCAGCCTGGCTGCATATAAGTTAAATAAGCAGGGTGACAATACACAGCCTTGATCTACTCCTATCCCAATTTTGAACCAGTCCGTTGCTCCATGTCCGGTTCTAACTGTTGCTTCTTGACCTGCATACAGGTTTCTCAGAAAACAGGTAAGGTGGTTTAGTACTCCCATTTCTTTAAGAATTTTCCAGAGCTTGTTGTGATCCCCACAGCCAAAGGCTTTAGTGTAGTCAATGAAGCAGATATTTTTTCTGGAATTCCCTTGGTTTTCTGTGGCTGTTGGTAACTTGATCTCTGGTTCCTTTGCCTTATCTAAATCCAGCTTGTACATCTGGAAGTTCTTGATTCATAGACTGCTGAGGCCTACTTGAAGGATTTTGAACATTACTTTGCCAGTATGTGAAATGAGCACAATTGTACAGTAGTTAGAACATTCTTTGGCATTGCCCTTCTTTTGGATTGTAATGAAAACTGACCTCTTCCAGTCTTATGGCCACTGTTGAGTTTTCCAAATTTGTTGGCATACTCAGTGCAGCACTTTCACAGCATCATCTTTTAGGATTTTAAATAGCTCAGCTGGGATTCCATCACCTCCACTAGTTAGTAATGTTTCCCAAGGCCCACCTGACTTCAAGCCCAGGATGTCTGGGTCTAGGTGAGTGACCACACCATCATGGTTATCCATCATTAAGACCTTTTTTTTTTATAGTTCTGTGTATTCTTGCCACCTCTTTTTAATCTCTTCTGCTTCTGGTAGGTCCTTGCCATTTCTTTTACTGTGCCCATCTTTCCGTGAAATGTTCATCATATTTATGGAGTATTAATCATAAGAAAATACTATAAAACAAAAGTTTCCCAGCATTAAAGTAGATCAGGGGAACATTCCATAATCAATTCATTTCTCATTTTTCAAATGGAAATTTACTTGTAATTCAAGTTATATTTTAGACTATTTCCTTACTCTTTCTGCCACTATATGCTTTCAGACATTTTAAAAAGTAACTTAGGAATTAAATACTTTAAAAAGACATTTATAATGCAAATAATCAGCAAATATCTCTGATGACAGAGATATTTGAATCACTGTTCTATAATGATCCAAAAGTTAACAGACAGAACTTATACATCTTTATTAAACTGACACAGCTCAAAAATCACTTTAACTCAGTGACCAAAGACAATCATTTAATGTATTTAACACAAAACACAAAAACCACTTGTTCTATCGCAGTAAGATTAAATCTAAGACTCCCAAATAAAATTTATAATAGGATTCCCTTAATCGTTCTTAAATTTTAAAATGCACAGATCTCCAGGCCCTTAACCGGGCAATAACAACTTAGCAAAAGGATGCAGCCAGCAGGCTGCTTCCCTTTAATCTGTCTTAGACCAAGTGTTAATGAGATCAAGGTCAAAAGTTCAGTCAGGAACGGGCCAGGTTAAGTTTGTCGCAAATAACTCTTACCAGTCACAGAGGACATCCCCTAGCTCTTGTAAATCCATATGAAAATTGTATATGTCATTCATTATCACTAATAGTATAAATAAGATAAACTAGGAATCGTAAGTCAGAGGCATTTTTGTGTAAAAGATCACTTGTATACCTGGCACCTAAAAATTCTATTTGGTGCCATACTTAAAATTTTCAAGAATTTTCAGTTGCTGTTGCTGCTGTTGTCGTTAGAGGCCTAACAGTGAGCTTGGGACAGTGGCCCAGAACAGTTATTTTTAAAAAATGAAAGAAAAAGGAAGAAGATGATAAAGGAATTCCTCTTATAATCTTCAATTAAACTTGTAATTGCATCTCATCACCGTGGCCTCTTCGTTTCTACAAACACAGAATGGGCCCAATATCGTATAAGACACATTTCAAAGGATCTCAGAACAGAAAATTAAAATAGAAAATACTAAATAAGGTTGTTTTGGTGATCATTAGAAAAGCCAAGGCATGGATTCAGGTAACCCAAAATAATTTTTTTGCCATAAACACTGGCTTAAAACGACCATGAAATAAAGCAGAACAATAAATTATACTGCTGGTAATCTTCTAAAACTAGACGTTCTTAAATTAGCATAGGCAACATCGTGGGATCCTGGGGCCTCTTGGAGGTGCTTTGGGGTTCCATAAATGTTTGGCTTGCATTCCACTTTCAAAGTATTCTTTATATTTAAAAAGCTATGACAGTGTCTCTGTCACATTTATTAACATGTAATGAAAAACAGCACACATAACCAACTGTGTTAAAAATATATGTAAACCCATCAGTTAAGCTGCCAGGCCACCTTGATTTTATGCAGACTTCGGAATGAAGCTTCTCCAGCCAGCTCTTTCCACATATTTCAACTTCTTATAAACACGTCACTGATTAGGAAGCCTGCAGCTCTGCACCGAACTTTTTAAAAATTCAAGTTTGCACATGAATGCACATATAAAATTACACCTAGGAAAGGAAGCTGTCTGTGGAAAACAGGATTTTCTCAACGGTATGCAATTAAAACATGAAAATAAAGAAGAATAATCCATAATCCAACTCCAAATTTAAGTCACCATGCTCTCAATTTAGAAGAAATCTGCACTTTGTGAAACAAATGTATTTTGATACATTTTTCTTACTCTGAAGACAAAAGAATTCAATAACTATAACAGAAAAAAGTCTGAATAGCCAGGTAGTTTCTAGATTGTGATTTTTTTTCTACATAGTAACCATCAATTGGGTCAAATGATTCTCAAATCTCTAAGGCCATTGTTTCTATAATGCTACAAAGTTTACAATTCCTTTCATACAGCAATCACATAAATCTCTTTAAACTTGATTTTGAAATGGAAAATAAGTGTGCTCAGTCAATTGTTTTTTTTTTTTTCCACTTTCCTCTAATAATCCAGTTGCATTTTTTATGCTATTAAGATTTATAAGCCCTCCTTTGCAGGATGGCATTGTTTTCAAATTTCCAAACTGACAGCAAAGAAAACTTAAACAATGTCTGTGTCACATTTATAATTAAATTATCTAGAAAATAATACCCATTCAGTGAACCTAAGGCACTCTTCCTCAGACTTCTCCACTGAAAACACCCGTAACACCACAAAATACCATGGATTCCCATACTCTGATAATATAGTCTTAAGTAAAACAAGAATACAAAACTTCTTTGTAGTACTTTCTCTTAAAAATCCTTGTGAATTTTGCTTTATCTCATAATACTAATTTTTATTAAAAAAAATTTTTTTACAGGCTTTCCTTGTAAAAATCTTTAAGTAATACTCAAGCTCCAGGAAGATGTACCAATTTCATCCCAAGTCTTTCAGGAGCTACGTGACATAATGCAGTGGCCTCTAACACTCCAGTACAAAAAGGATGGTCCAAAGTCTAATGTACTCTAATGCATTTCCATTTGTAGTAATTAAAACACAACTCTTCCAGTCTATTAAACAGCAGAATTTATTCGGCCTTAAATTAATAACTTACATTTTCATGTTTCATATGTTTAAGTAACCGCAGTTCTCTGTAGGTTCTTTTGGCATGAATAATGGACTGAAATGGCCTGGATAGCTTCTTCACTGCGACACGTAACCCAGTTTTTGTGTCAAAAGCAGCACTAAGGAAAAAATAAAAATAAAAAATTCATCGTTAAACGTTCTCTAAATACATCAAAATCAGTATTTATAAGGCTATTTGATTTCTAAATTAAATGGGCTTATAATAAAATACAAAATAACTATGAAAACAAAACTTAAAATGACCTATAATCCGACTATGCAAAGTGATCTGTTAATCATTTTGGTGTTTCCTTCTTTTTTTTCTATGTATCTAAATCAAGGATCAGCAGACTTTCTCAGTGAAGGGCTAGAGAGTAAGTATTTTAAACTTTGTGAGGCGTAGGGTCTCTGTCTCAACAACTCAACTCCATGGTTGGAACTGGAAAGCGGCAGATAATAAATTTTTAAATGGATGTGGCTGTGTCCCAATAACACAAAAATAGGCAGCCACCTGATCTAGATGAGCCAACAGATTGGGACAAAGAGCTGGATTCCACCCATCTCCTGGCCGATGCCTCACTGTCTCTTTGCCACCAAATGCTGCCTGATCAGAGACCTTGGAAATCACCATGTTTTCAGGACAGTGAGTTGGCATAAAAATTTCTTTATGAAATACAAAGTACTTGTCACTTTCTAGAAGCTCAGGTAACAGTCAGGAATAAGTTAATGTATCTCTGACCTCAGGGAATAGGGTGAGAGGAGAAGAGCAGAATAATAAAATAAATTTCAAATAGTGATGAATGCTATGATAATGGGATAAAGAGCGACAGAAAGCTGGTGGAGCTAGGCTACATTAGCTATGATGTTGGAGGAAGTACATTCAGGAAGTACATTTGAGCTTGAGGGAAGTGAATGATAAGTAGCAAACATGTAAAGATAAAGGGGAAAAGAGCCTCAAGCAGAAAAATATTATTAACGTTTACTGAGTCTTTATTATCATTCCCCTCATTTGCAGATAAGGAAACTGAAGCACAGAGAGGTTAAATAACTTGCCCACAATCACAAATCTAGAAAGTAACAGTGCAGGAAGTCTGGACCCAGAGCTCACGCTAACCACCACTTTGCTATGCTGCCTCTCAGAAGAGCAAGGGCATGCTGGAGTGACAGGAGAGTATGGGGAGCTTGGAAAAGAGTAAGGTCAGAGATATAGGCAAAGGCTAGATCACACAGGACAGCTACAGCAAGAAACGTGATGTGTATTTTAACTATTTTTAGAGACTGTACAGGCTGATTCCATCATGTCTCACTCTCCTGTTTATCTCAATCTATAATCTGCACATTCAAGACTTTCTGATTATCTATTCTCACCAAACTCTCTGACTATGCAATGGCTCCAGAAGTTCCCCTCCCTTCACTCCCAAATGCTTACACTATGTCCCTGCCTTTCAATTCCCAGTGTGTAACAAACTCCAGTAAGTCTTCAACTTCCGAACTTTTCCTCCATCTCCTTGCTTTAACTGGAGCTAGGCTGTTCCGTGAAGGCACTATTCCTCTGACAGCCACGCCTTAAGTGGACTCTCTCGTATCCCAGGTGCCTCACGGCTAGCAGGTGGGGTAGGTGTTCTCCTTGCCGGCTGTTTCCTCTTCCAGGCCGTAATCTTCCCCTTGATTTACAAAAGCTCCTGCTCACCACCATCCTTCCCTCTCAGTTGCTGTTATCCACTGACTTGGAATTTTCCATCACTCACCGAAAAGTTGGTTCCTATCTCAAAGTCTCTCTCCCCTCCCAACTTCTGTCACCATTCTTGGCAACTTCAGCATCCAGGTGGAGGGTACAGGCAACTTCCTGGCCACTCGGTTTCCTGGCCTCTCCAGGAAACTCCACCCTGTCCAAGGTCATCCAAACTCCACCTCCGCGGTCACACCCTGGGCCTCTATCACCACCAAAAGCTGCCTGCCCACAAAATGGTGAGTGACATCGCAAACTTCCTATGCCTTTTACTTTGCTCCTATTAGCTTATTTGTATCCTGACTACAACAATTCATTGACTGTTTCTATCCTTCCGCCCTCCTGTCTTCATTTCCCTTCTTGCCTGCCTTAGACTGTATTCTCTTATAAAACTCCCTGCTGCTGCTGCTGCTGAGTCACTTCAGTCGTGTCCGACTCTGTGTGACCCCATAGACGGCAGCCCACCAGGCTCCCCCGTCCCTGGGATTCTCCAGGCAAGAACACTGGAGTGGGTTGCCATTTCCTTCTCCAATGCATGAAAGAGAAAAGTGAAAGTGAAGTCGCTCAGTCTGTCCGACTGTTAGCGACCCCATGGACTGCAGCCCACCAGGCTACTCCGTCCATTGGATTTTCCAGGCAAGAGTACTGGGGTGGGGTGCCATTGCCTTCCCCGATAAAACTCCCTACCCCCTCTGATATACTCACCCAGATAAACTCTAACTTTGGATGATCTTAGCTATTTATTCTCCTTGTTGAGAATCCAAAAACTGTGGTTGAAGAAAAAAGAACGCACATACAGAATGGTTTCGTTCTTAATTTTTGATCTTAATCGCAAATAAGGCTCCCAATGCTGCCACTTTTTTACTAAGTTCATTTTTCTACTCAAACTCCATCTGACACTATTTCTCGCCTCAAACCTCCACTCACCCTCCTCCCTCAGGAGCTGCTCTTGTCTTCACTGAGACAACAGAAAACATCAGAAGGGACCTGCACCTGTCTACCAGTAAATCTACTTACACACCCTTCTACACTGGGACCCATCTTCTCTGCTTTTTCTCTTACTGTGACTAAGGACACCCTCCCTTTCTTACAAAATCCAAGACCTCAATACACACCGTGGCGCCATCCTCCTCATATTCTCAAGGAATTCACTCCTTCGTCCCCTTTTTCTCTTTATTCTCATCTTCACCTGGATCATTCTCATCAGTTAAGTATGTGCTGGTTATTTTTCATCCTCAACCAACAAAAAGTTTCCCTTGACACCTCCCCATTACAGTTAAAATTCCCCAGCAGTTCTCAAAGTGTGATTTCTAGACCAGCAGCATCAATGTCACCCAGGAACCTATAAACAACAGAAATGCTCAGGTGACATCCCAGAACTACTGACTCAGAAACTTTGAACCCTATTTTTTTTATCAAGCTGACCACACAATTCTAACACACAGTGAACTCTGAGGACCACTGATCTATACTTCTGGTACTCCACGGCCCAGCAGCATTGCATTATCTGGCGGGTCTTTAGAAATGGAGATTCTCAGGCCCCAAAGTAGAATCCCATTTTGACAAGATCTCCAAGTAATTCACACACATCTTCTGGTTTGCGAAGCACTATTTCCTCTGCTTACTTTCCTCAATCCAGCCAACTGAAACCTCTCTTCTCAGGTTATTAATGACCTCTATTAGCAAATGGCCACTTTTCTGGATTAGGAACTGACATGGTTAACACTTTCCCTTTCTCTAAACAACTCCAACCTAGGGTCCCTGTCAGCACATTTTACTGTTTTTTTCGTTATAGTATTTATTTATTAATTTTAAAATATTTATGTTTTCTCTCTTTGGCTGCTCCAGGTCTTAGTCGGGGCACCTGGGATCTTTAGCTGTGGCCTAAGCACTCTTAGTTATGGGGTATGGGATCTAGTTCCCTGACCAGGGACCAAACGGGCCCCCCTGCACTGGCGGGGTGAAGCCTCAGCCACTGGGCCTCCAGGGAAGCCGCTCTCCTGGCCTTCTCTGACTTCCACAGGGCCTCCTCCTCCTTGGCCCCTCTACTCAAACTCCGGATGCTGGAGTTCTTTAGGACACAGCACCAGGCCCTCTTCTGTGTCCTCCTGGGGGTTCTCAACTATACCCATGACTTTAAATTAAATGCCATCTACATATTGAAAACTCCCAAATCTACATTTCCCACTGAAATCTCTTCCCAGAACCTGACTACCTTCCTGGACAACTTAAATTTCGTCAAGTTCAGAACACCCAGAACTGTTCCTCTCCCTGCCTCCTTTATCTCAAACAGACAGACTTTCCATTCAGTTGCTCAAGCTAGACATTTAAAGGGTCATCCTTTATTTCTCCTTTTCCTCCAGCCTCCTGGCCCCATCCAAATGTATCAGAAAGTCCTGTGGTTTTCCACCTCCAGGATACAACTCAGATTCGACTTCTCTTCATTTTCAGTGCTTCCATCCTAGTCCAGGTCACACTCATCAGCAGTTTGTCTTCCAATACTCATCTCCCTGCCTCCTGTTTTATTCCCTTCTGAAGTACTCTCCAGCTTCCCAGGTGACTCAGTGGTAAAAAAAAAAAAAAAAAAAAAAATTCACCGGCTAATGCAGGACACACAAGAGGCGTGCCTTTGATCCCTGGGTCGGGAAGATCCCTTGGAGAAGGAAATGGCAACCCACTCCAGTATTCTTGCCTGGGAAGCCCCATGGACAGAGGAGCCTGGCGGGCTGCGGTCCATGGGTCGCAGTCAGACACGACTGAGCGCGACACGCACGATGTGCTCTCCACCCCACCCCCACCTAATACAATCTTTTAAAAATATAAATTAGATGACACCACTCCCCTGCTTCGAATCCTTCAAGGAATTTCCTGGGCATATAAAATAAAATGCACATTTCCTGTCACAACCTACGAGGCTCAGGCGACCTGACCACCAGTAACCACTCCGGCTTGTTCCTATGCAACTCCTTCCTTCCCCTCACCATGTTCTGAACACGCTGACTCCCTTCAGTTCCTGAAACTCCTCACACAGGCTGTCCCTGGGCCCTGAGATGCTCTTCTCCCCCACTTTCAACTCTACTGCCCGCCCCCCGCCACAGCCAAATCCTTATCCTTCAAGCCCTGCCTTAAAATTGTCTAAGAGACGTTTCTAAGAGTCATCGAAAGTCCTCCAGCAGTCATGCTCTGTCACAACAGCCTCCTTGTTCCCTTCCTTTCCCCACGTGAAGGGACAGGGGTCCTTTCTTCTCCCGCTCCCCTTGTTCCCACAAAGCCAGCAAACAGGACCTTCTCCCTTCTTGGAAGTACCAACTAAGTTACACTCCTCTCGGAAGCCCTCTCAGGTTCTCCTGAGACTGGGAAAATGGCCATTGCTCCCATGTGACCCGTCCTCCTCAGCTCTCCACCTCAAAGTCTTGTCTGCCTCCCTGCAGGCTGAGCGCTTTCTCCCTCTCCTCTGCTCGGCAGCCTGTTGGTGCCTCCAGGAGCAAGCAACGCCACAGGTTTCTAGCTGGCCTGCCTGTGCCTGAGTGTGCAAATTCAATTCACTGGGGAAGAAAGAAGACGCCTGTTTGAGCTGCCTGTCCAGATCATTCTCCGTATCAGCTGTTCAATAATAAAGTACATATTTGTATCTCTATTTGACTTCTGTATCTATTCAGCAAAAGGAAGGCTAGGGTTAATCAGTACCCTGCAAACTTCAATAATCACAATTTATTACTGTATGTTTATCTACCATCCAGCAGAGTGGTTAAATAAGGACTGGGGCTTTGGTATTAAGACTACCTGAATTTTAATTCCAGTTCTGCCAGTTAGAAGCTATATAACCTTGAGGAAGTTAATTAAATTCTCTCAGCCTCATATATAAGATGAGGATAATGTTTACATCTCATCTGTGGGATGTTTGTTAGGATTAAATGTGATAACTTTTGTAATAGGTTTAGAAAAGGGCCTGGTCCATGGTAAAGTTCAAATATCAGACATAATGATGTTTGCCTTTTCCACTCATCATAAGCACCTTGCAGGCAGAAAGGGTCTTCTGTTTTATTCAGTTCTATATTACGTAAGACTTAGAGTAATGCCTGGCTCATGATCCAGTCTGAATAAATGCTTAATGAAAATATAAAGTGAAATATAAAAGAAAAAACTTCAGCGTTATCATTTGGCCCTCAATTCTTATAAGTTCAATAGCATTCAACAAGAAATTGATATTAATGTTAAAAGCTTACATTTGTATTGAGTGTTTATTAGTGTTAAGCACTGGTTTTAATTTTTACATGAACGAACACCTGCATCACAACTTTATAAGAAGACATTATTATTATTTCCATTTTACAGATGAGAGGTTGACTAAAGTACCTACACAGACAGAAAGTGGCAGAGTTGGGATTCAAATCCATGTGTGAGTTTCAAGCATGAACTCTTTAGCCACTATACCATAACAGAAAAGCAAGTTCAACTTAACTAACAGTTCAGTTCACTTAAAATATATTCTAATTGTATGGACTCTGTTTCTCTTCTAAAATGTGTCCTACTATTATTAATTGCATCTCATATGGAAAAAGTTTTCCCGGTGATCTTACATTGAACTTAGAATAATATTAGTGAAAAGTATTTCATAAGAAATAACTTTTACTCAATATATATTACTTTATAAAGGGGAAGTTTTTAATCTCTATAAGTTATACTACTTCCTGTGACTCTAAAACACTAGTCAATGCTGTGGTATCTCATAATTACCAAAATATCACTTCCTAGGTATTTACTGAAATTTCTCCTTCATGAGATTTTTTGTGGATACAAAAGAAACATTAATCATAGTATACATAGTACACATTGACATCACAGAACTTAACCATCTAACCACTGGGATGATGAAACATACATGAAAGCAAAGAATGCCCAGCAATATAGTATAACTATTACACTTTTTAAAAAGTGGGGTTTAAAAATATATAAGTTGGGTTTAAAGATATAAATATGTAACAAAAATAAAAACAATAAAAATATAAACATGTAAGTTGGATTCAAAATACATAAATGTTCATTGCAGCTTGTTCACAAGAACAAAACTACAAACTACCATAATATCCAACACAGGGAGTTTATAAACTGTGTTATATCTTACACATAACATACACTGCAGACATTAACATGACTCTTGTTATACTGATGATGGGAAAGAGAACAAGTTATAGAAGTAAAGGATTTATCCCACCTGTAGGGGGAAAATGTAAACTCATTCAGGTATATACACATAAGCAGAGAAGCAGTGTCTGATTTATTCAAGATTTTAACACTTTTACTTTTTAATATACATTTTTCTATCCTTTTTTAAATGAGCTTGTATCTTTTAATAAGGCTGTTACTAAAGTTAGAAGCATAAGTCATCTGTGCTTTTCTGTTTCCCTAAAACAAAAAGAGGCAAGCTTTCTAAATTTCATAAAACCACTACTGACAACTATATTTCCTACAAATGATACTTATTGGGCTATCCTCAAAGTATGCAAACAAGTTTTACCCCCTTTATCTAAGCTATAACCATTTTCCATTTTACCAATCATTTACCGTAATTTCAAAAATATGTGAACCACAATCTACTCATTGTCTTATTGATGGATATTATAGCAATTTCATCAGAGAAGGCGATGGCACCTCACTCCAGTACTCTTGCCTGGAGAATCCCAGGGAAAGGGGAGCCTGGTGAGCTGCCATCTACGGGGTCACACAGAGCTGGACACGACTGAGGCGACTTAGCAGCAGCAGCATAGCTATTTCATACACACTAATAATATAAACACTACTACAATAGACATCTTCACTCACACTGCTTCTTCCATAATTGCATGATTTCTTTAGAACAGACTAATAATTTTTACTTCAAAGGACATACACTCTCACCTTTTAAAACATATTTTACCTACAAAAGAGAACAAACAGGAATTCTTCAGAGAAACTGCCCAGATTATTAGTTAGTAATCCCATGGCCAAAGATGCTAAAGCAAATACATGTTCCATCCCTTCCTTCATCTCTTTAAGCATTTAACTTCTAACCTGTTCTATCACTAATCAAAGCAATATTCAAAGAAAGAGGAAACCACATTTTTCATCCTAAATTGAACACTGTAACTACCCAAAGAAGAAATTCCTAATAATTTTTTAAAAATCACCTGATAAAAATCAACTGAATATGAGAGAAGAAAAAATCCAAATTATTGAATAGCTGATCATGCCACATATTATTTGGGAAATATCTCATTTAATCCTTTTAATAACTTTGGGAGATCATTTACTTCCAAAATAAGAAACTAATGGTCATAAATATTAACAACTCACTGAAGGGTATATAACTCATTTGCAGTGGGATTCAAATTCAGATCTAATTTCAATGCTCACTATTTTTTCCAGGATGCCAAGCTTTCTGAGATAAGGACAACCCCAACTGGCTTTGCCTTTATCATTATACTTACTCGTATTATAGTTGGGAAGGTTCCTCTTAAGCACATTTTTAAAACTGTAACTACAAATAAAACCATGTTTTCATGAACAACATCATAAAGTGGAATTATCTTTATGAAGATCAGGTTCTCCAAACTAAAATCCAGGACACATTGCTCAATAAGTTTTCCCCCCAATTGTAAAGTCATAAAGTCCTAAAATTAATTCACACTTTATAAAAAAGGCATTGCTACAGTAAAAAAAAAATTAAAAGGAGAAATAGAAAATTCATTCCAAACAGTTATTATATTGTGAAAACGTCATTGTCACTTATCTACTGTTGACTGAATCTATTGCCTAAGACAAAATAATATTCATTAAATAAAATTAAATGTTTTGTTATCCATTCATACTAGCCTCCCCCTCTCTGAAAAAAAAATTTGGCTTACTAGATTCTTAATATCCTAATTTTTTTTAACTTCTAAATTTACTTACACATACCCTGTTTTATTTTACAAGGGATTTAAAGTAGACTTTTAATAAGGCTGTTACTAAAGTTAGAAGCATAAGTCATCTGTGCTTTTCTGTTTCCCTAAAACAAAAAGAGGCAAGCTTTCTAAATTTCATAAAACCACTACTGACAACTATATTTCCTACAAATGATACTTATTGGGCTATCCTCAAAGTATGCAAACAAGTTTTACCCCCTTTATCTAAGCTATAACCATTTTCCATTTTACCAATCATTTACCGTAATTTCAAAAATATGTGAACCACAATCTACTCATTGTCTTATTGATGGATATTATAGCAATTTCATCAGAGAAGGCGATGGCACCTCACTCCAGTACTCCTGCCTGGAGAATCCCAGGGAAAGGGGAGCCTGGTGAGCTGCCATCTACGGGGTCACACAGAGCTGGACACGACTGAGGCGACTTAGCAGCAGTAGCATAGCTATTTCATACACACTAATAATATAAACACTACTACAATAGACATCTTCACTCACACTGCTTCTTCCATAATTGCATGATTTCTTTAGAACAGACTAATAATTTTTACTTCAAAGGACATACACTCTCACCTTTTAAAACATATTTTACCTACAAAAGAGAACAAACAGGAATTCTTCAGAGAAACTGCCCAGATTATTAGTTAGTAATCCCATGGCCAAAGATGCTAAAGCAAATACATGTTCCATCCCTTCCTTCATCTCTTTAAGCATTTAACTTCTAACCTGTTCTATCACTAATCAAAGCAATATTCAAAGAAAGAGGAAACCACATTTTTCATCCTAAATTGAACACTGTAACTACCCAAAGAAGAAATTCCTAATAATTTTTTAAAAATCACCTGATAAAAATCAACTGAATATGAGAGAAGAAAAAATCCAAATTATTGAATAGCTGATCATGCCACATATTATTTGGGAAATATCTCATTTAATCCTTTTAATAACTTTGGGAGATCATTTACTTCCAAAATAAGAAACTAATGGTCATAAATATTAACAACTCACTGAAGGGTATATAACTCATTTGCAGTGGGATTCAAATTCAGATCTAATTTCAATGCTCACTATTTTTTCCAGGATGCCAAGCTTTCTGAGATAAGGACAACCCCAACTGGCTTTGCCTTTATCATTATACTTACTCGTATTATAGTTGGGAAGGTTCCTCTTAAGCACATTTTTAAAACTGTAACTACAAATAAAACCATGTTTTCATGAACAACATCATAAAGTGGAATTATCTTTATGAAGATCAGGTTCTCCAAACTAAAATCCAGGACACATTGCTCAATAAGTTTTCCCCCCAATTGTAAAGTCATAAAGTCCTAAAATTAATTCACACTTTATAAAAAAGGCATTGCTACAGTAAAAAAAAAATTAAAAGGAGAAATAGAAAATTCATTCCAAACAGTTATTATATTGTGAAAACGTCATTGTCACTTATCTACTGTTGACTGAATCTATTGCCTAAGACAAAATAATATTCATTAAATAAAATTAAATGTTTTGTTATCCATTCATACTAGCCTCCCCCTCTCTGAAAAAAAAATTTGGCTTACTAGATTCTTAATATCCTAATTTTTTTTAACTTCTAAATTTACTTACACATACCCTGTTTTATTTTACAAGGGATTTAAAGTAGTCTAGAATGATATATAAACAATTGACATAGGAGTATATGCTTAAGGGAAAATAAACAAGATAAATAAGAAATAACGTATGGGCGAGGTTAGTGCAAATGCTTATCATGAAGCCCTTTCTAAATACCCGTTAGAGGTGGGCCCCAAATTTGGCTCTGAGCCCACTAAAGCCATCGCAACGAGAATGCAACTAGTTAAAACATGAATCATAGGAACCATATAATAAAAACAATCCAGGTACTTGGAGAACTGAGGAGAGGCATAATTATTCCTGTAATAAAACCAGAGAAGAGTTCCTCCTGTGTATGTTTATGAAGGAGACACTGTATAATGTGGTAACATTGTCCTAATCAACATCCTTACACAATTCTAATAGTGGGTTTCAGATGGTTCTTCACTTAAGAGTATCCATCAGCAGAGACTGTCTCATAAAGTCAAAACACAGTTCATGAGCAAAGGCAGGGAGGAGAGGACAAAGCAGCATGCCATACTGCTCTCTGATAGACTCAATGCAAGACTCAATGCAAGAAGAAATCTTAAGTGTTTCTAGAAAAATAAATAATAAGCTCCATATTCCTCAAACAATCTTCCAAAGACGACTTCCGTCAACTGAGCTCTTGATAGATAAAGAAACATAGGAACTTTGTGTTTATGCTCCATGACTGGAACCTGGCTTTAAGAGTGTCTGCATTACAAGGTAAAGGCAGATCAATATGCTGAGTCTACTGGCTCTTAAAGGGAGAAAGACAACCTCTTAGAAGGTGAGACGCTGTCTAAGCAGGACAACTGCCCACATCCACAGGGCATGAGAGCACAAACAACTGTACCAAGATTTTCTCAAAAAACAACTTGGTTTTTCCCCAACAGAATGAAGAATGAGCAACAGCTGCCAAGTATCTGAGTAATTTGTGGGAAGAACCGTAAGTGATTTAACAATTTCTCTTAATGGTCACAGACATCTTCTCTAATCCCTGAATGATGTTAAGGAAAAAGGAACTTTCAACAGTGGTTAAGAAGACAACACAATTTTACTCATTTTTGGAAGTAAAGATAAATATTTAAATATATTAAAATCCATCGCTGTTTAGTCACTAAGTCGTGTCTGATTCTTCTGCGACCCCATGGACTGCAGGCCACCAGTCTCCTCCTCCCTCCATGGGATTTCCCAGGCAAGGATACTGGAGTGGGTTGCCATTTCCTTCTCCAATTAAAATCTGCAGTCACGCTGAATTAATGAATTCTCATTAATACACTAAATTAATTAAAATACCTACTTGAGGAGAAATAATGTGCAAAGAGATAACAACTCCATATAATTTGAGGCTCTTTTCCAACTGAATCCAGGTTAATGAGTTTTCAAAATGCGTCTTCTAAATAACTAAGTAATTCAGATGACTAACTCTGAACTTTCTCTTTACCTGTTATACTTGACACAAATTTCAACAAACAACATACTGGAAATATTTCTTTTTGACACATCTCTCTCCACTACACACATATCCCTTGGTGGCTCAGATGATAAAGCGTCTACCTACAATAAGGGAGACCCAAGTTCTATCCCTGGGTCAAGAAGATTTCCCTGGAGAAGGAAATGGCCACCCACTCCAGTGTTCTTGCCTGGAAAATCCCATCGACAGAGAAGCCTGGCAGGCTAGTCCACGAGGTCGCAGAGTCGGACACGACTGAGCGACTTCACTCTCTCTACTACAGAAATCGACTTGACCTTCCTTCTAAATTCAGACAAGTGTGCAAGTATCACTGTACTTTTGATGTTTATGCTCTGCCCCTCCATTTTGGAAACAAGGTCATGAAACTAAAGGCTATTTCATGCAAAAACTGAAGTTTTTCATTTGAGAACTTCAAAAAATATTCTTGAGAATAGCAAGGGATTTAAAACTGACTTTAAAAACTTAACAACTGAAACACTGTCCACTCTCTCTTAGTATCTACTCTCAAATATCGTGTTTTAATGTCTTCTTAACACTCTGAGTTTTAAAATAAATCACAAAATGATCTACTTGCACTATATATAGTATTTTTAAATGGACTTCAGCTTTTTACAATTACACTTTCAGATTAGGAGAAAATCAGATGTTATTAATACAGCTGTTACAATTACGTGCAATATGATCAATCTCCAGCTTTTTGGTTTCTAAAAACTTCCTCTCAGAGACTTAAAACACAAATGACATATGAAAAATCTTATCAATAGATATATAGCCCAGAATGGGAAAAACTTATATGAATGATAACTTACCCTGCCTTGCAGACTTTACAGTCCAAAAACTTTTAGGCAAATGCAGTATTTTCATGAAAATCTCACTCAGACAGGAAAATATATCTGTGATAGGATTTATTAGGGACATTAGCCATGGGGCTGGCACTCAGGGAATGGCAACATATATCCTAATACTTGCCATTTCTAATCTGGTTCAATTCCTCTTGCAAAAGCTTCTAAACTATTGGAACAAAAATTTTTTAACAACTGCTTCAGTTTCTACTAGGCTGATGAACAGAAGGGAAGTTAAGTGAAAGTCCCTCAGTCGTGTCCAACTCTCTGTGACCCCATGGACTATACAATCCATGGGATTCTCCAGGCCAGAATACCGGAGTGGGTAGCCTTTCCTTTCTTTAGAGGATCTCCCCAACCCAGGGGTCAAACCTGGGTCTCCAGCATTGTAGGTGGATTCTTCACCAGGTTGATGAAAACTAACATTCAAATTATACAGAAATTCACTTAGGCATGCAACCTAAAAATCCCAAACCATCTGCGATTAAAATGTACTTAATCTTCATTTGCTGAAAGCTCCATTTGAAAAAGAGTAATTCTATAAGATATTTCTTCACTGAAGCTTTAAAAGCTCTGTGGTGTCAATTAACATAAATCTCTCGCTGCAAATGTGAAGCATATATCTGCAATAGTTATCCCACATTGAACGCAAAAATATTATACATGGGTTATTTTACTTCTTTTATTGGGGATTATTTTTCAAAGTCTTGTTAGAATGTTGCCACCACAGGTATGTATCTTCTCTACTTTTACATGTTTGAAAGTTTCAATAATACATGTTTTATAAGTTGTCACTAAATAATTTTAACTCCTTTCGAGAAAATCTGAAATGCTAAATAGATATCATATATTACATTGTAACTATTAGG
>SJYX01006455.1:224228-297498 GCA_006410675.1 Oreotragus oreotragus
AAAAAAAAAAAATCATCAGAGTTCCACTTAACAAAGCTTATGTTTGCACCTCAGTGAACGGCCTCTGGAGTCTTTCAGTGGTTTGATCTCAAAAAATTCTGCTAAGCATAAACACAGGCAGTCTGATATAGAGAAAAATAAACTAGTAGTAAAAAGATTTCAGTTCTAGTTTTGGTTTTGGAACTTCCCAGCAGATGATCATTGTCAAAGCGTCTATGAGTCTGCTTCCAAGTCAATAAAATGGGGGTGTCACTAGCCCTGGTTATCTTACAATGCTGTTTTGAGGCTCACATAATTATGTGTGAACTATAACTTTATGAACAATAAAAGACAGGTAGTAAATGTTCCAAATGGATATGAATGTGTTACTATGTAAGAGTTTCATGATCAGTTTCCAGCATGGGGTTTATCACATAGCAAATTTTCAATATGTATTTTTAGATCTCTTACTCTGAAATTTGAGGTTGAGTATATTTCTGAAGTAACAGTAAGATAGAGCAGTTATTAAAACATAACCAAAGGTTCAAATCCTTGATCATTTGTTATGTTATGGAAAACTAAAATATCATTTCTACAAGTTAAAATGAACATTTACTCAGCAGTTAACAGAATCTAAGAGTTACTACAATCAGCAACATAATGTAGCCAGTTCTTTAGAGACTGAACTGAAAAAAAAGGTATTACTTTATATATCTGTTTCCCAATTTTAAAGGAGAACAGAAGCTATAATGTATTTATCTGTTTATCCTTAAGAACACAATGGAAGATTAGTAAATAAACACCAAAGATCCTGACCTCAAGGAATTAAGAAGTCCAACTGGGAGTCAGGTTCAACAGAAAGGCACATAAATTACTAAAGACTTTTACAAAGCAACATATTTGCTTCCTGCAATCCATTCTGTAACACTCCAATCAGGTCAGTTTTAAAATACTTCCCCTCCTACTTTACAGCTCAAGAAACTATAGCTAGCTCTTCACTGCCCAGAAAAACGCAATTGCTTTAGTCCTACCCCCCTAATTATTTCTGGACGTAGGACCCAAGTACCTGTATGTTTAAAGGCTCCTCAAGTGATTCTGAAGCACAAGCAGAATGAAAACCAGAAGCGGGTTCACCCTATCTGAGATATTCCTCCTGTCAGGCTAGTCCATCTCAGATCTAATTTTCTTAGTTATGATTTCTCCTGTTACCTAAAAATGTTCCCTTTCTAGAAATGTTCCAAATACTACCCACCCTTCAAAATAATCCTCAAATCCTTCCTCCTCCATGAAACATTCTAGCTCCTATAGCCCACTGGACCTCCAATTTTCTGTACACATCAATACTTAAAAAAAAAATCTTATTCATTTATGTATTTGTCTGTGCTGGATGTTCACTGCTGCTAGGGCTTTTTCTCTAGTTGCAGCAGGTGGGGGCTACTCTCTAGTTGTGGTGCAAGAGCTTCAGAAGCTGCAGCACATGGGCTGAGTATTTACGGCTTCGTAGTTGCGGCACACGGGCTTAGTTGCTCTACACACACACAAAGACACACACACACCCCCCACACACACTCCCACCCACCACTGAGACACCAGGAAAGACGCACACACACACACCACTGAGACACCAGGAAAGCCATACACACACACACACCACTGAGACACCAGGAAAGACACACACACACACACCCCTGAGACACCAGGAAAGACACACACACACACACACCTTCCAGTGTATAAAAAAGACAGATACAACACAGGCTCCTCCATCCATGGAATTTTCCAGGCAAGAGTACTGGAGTGGGTTGCCATTTCCTTCTGCAGGAGATCTTCGTGACCCAGGGATCGAACCTGGGTCTTCTGCATTGCAGGCAGATACTTTACCATCTGAGCCATCTCGGAAGCCCTATAGGGTTTATATATATATATATATATATATATATAATGTGTTATATAATATATATATAACATATTCACTAATCTGTTATACCTGTTTCTTTTATACACTGGAAGCCATTTCACACTGTCAGATGAATGCCGAACAGATTTTTTTCACTAAAACAAACCTATAACATAAATACAAAAATACACATATTTCAAACTTCCAAAATTATGCTGCCTTAAAACCTAGAGTTACAGAAATCTTTAGGAAACTGGCTCATTTCCTGACTGTAATTTTCATGGCCACTGTCATTCAACAGTGTTAATGAAAAGCTTCCTTCAAGTATCCACTCCACATACCTAAGGCTGAAACATACAAGTTTATAACCTGAATCTAATTCTAAGGTAGTTAATATCTCAGAGACTGTCCTCAAGAAATATGTAGAAAAATAATCAGGGGGAGGCAATAAACATTACTTTTCAATACCCTTGAAATCCAAAAGGTTAGACATTCCTGACATTAGATTTGGAACTATAAACTTGGATGTACAAGTATATGAACAAGGCCATTGTTGAGACTGTATTGGACAATGAATTCAAAAGGAATATGCACAGAAAATATAGTGTTTCCTTTTGTAGGTGGAAAAGTCAACTCACCCTATCAACTTTTCACTCAGGGCCAATCAATCCAAACATACAGGGTTTATAAACAGTTCTCAACCAAAGGTGATTCTGCCCCCAGATTAAAATGTGGCAATGTCTAGAAACATTTTTGGTTGTCACACCGGGGGTTCCAACTGGCATCTAGTGGGTAGGGATACAGGGATGTTGTTAAATACCCTACAATGCACAAGACAGTCCCCACAACAACAAAAATACCGACCCAAGATGTCAACAGGATGAGTAACACTGATCCTAGTGTTATGTTATATTTGGGAATGTAAACACAGCTTGATAGATGCTCATAATAGTTATTGTCTATTCTCTTAACTTGCTATTTTTTACCCTTTTGCATCAGTTCAGTTCATTCGCTCAGTTGTGTCCAACTCCTTGCGACCCCATGAACTGCAGCATGCCAGACCTCCCTGTCCATCATCAACTCCCAGAGTCCACCCAAACCCATGTCCATTGAGTCAGTGATGCCATCCAACCATCTCATCCTCTGTCGTCCCCTTCTCCTCCTGCCCTCAATCTTTCCCAGCATCAGGATCTTTTCAAATGAGTCAGCTCTTCACATCAGGTGGCCAAAGTACTGGAGTTTCAGCTTCAACATCAGTCCTTTCAATGAACACCCAGGACTGATCTCCTTTAGGATGGACTGGTTGGATCTCCTTCCAGTCCAAGGGACTCTCAAGAGTCTTCTCCAGCACCACAGTTCAAAAGCATCAATTTTTCGGCGCACAGCCTTGACTAGACGGACCTTTGTTGGCAAAATAATGTCTCTGCTTTTGAATATGCTATCTAGGTTGGTCATAACTTTCCTTTCAAGGAGTAAGCGTCTTTTAATTTCATGGCTGCAGTTACCATCTGCAGTGATTTTGGAGTCCAGAAAAATAAAGTCTGACACTGTTTCCACTGTTTCCCCATCTACTGCCCTGAAGTGATGGCATCAATGTCATTTAATTTATTGAGACTGCTAATTTCAAAGTAGATGATTCAAAGCATAAGGCATTTAGGACACTAACCTAGGAATCAGAAACTGAAGCAAGTCAAACTTGTAATGTCAGGTGAGGAAATTATTAAACTTCTAGAAATATAAGATACCAATACCACTATTTCACTTCAATTTAATACTAAGATCACTGAGGAGTCATATTTTACTATAACAAATGAGAAAGATAACTAAGATTTTCACCAGCATGTGGTAGCCTGGAGAAGAAAACATAAACAGAAACTTATTATTCAAAAGTCTAAGTTCAAGAAGGTTCCAGCTACTTAACAATCCTATATGAGCAAATTGACAGAAGAAGGGAAAAAGAAATTGCTACTAGGGATATTAAGCATAAAGCAATTATTTATGAGAATAAAGTTATACCACAAGGATAAGGAAATATCAGAATGAAGAGTTCAGAAAATACTGCATAAACCAGACACTTCAACTTAAGTGTCACGGGACAGACTTGGGGCATTGCATCTGGTCCCATCACTTCATGGCAAATAGAAAGGGAAAAAGAGGAAGCAGTGACAGATTTTATTTTCTTGGGCCCCAAAACCAGTGTGGACGGTGACTGCAGCCGTGAGATCAAAAGACGCCTGCTCTTTGGTAGGAAAGCTAAGATAAACGTAGACAGCATATTAAAAAGCAGCGAGATCACTTTGTCAACAAAGGTCCATAAAGTCAAAGTTATCGTTTTCGCAGGAGTCATGTACAGATGTGAGAGCTGGACCATAAAGAAGGCTGAGCACTGAAGAATTGATGCTTTCAAACTGTAGTGCTGGAGAAGACTCGAGAGTCCCCTGTGAGATCCCTTGGACAGCAAGGAGATCCAACCAGTCCATCCTAANTCATGTACAGATGTGAGAGCTGGACCATAAAGAAGGCTGAGCACTGAAGAATTGATGCTTTCAAACTGTAGTGCTGGAGAAGACTCGAGAGTCCCCTGTGAGATCCCTTGGACAGCAAGGAGATCCAACCAGTCCATCCTAAAGAAATCAACCCTGAATGTTCATTGGAAGGACTGATGCTGAAGCTGAGGCTTCAATACTTTGGCCACCTGATGCAGAGAGCCAATGCACTGGAAAGGATCCTGATGCTGGGAAAGATTGAAGGTACAAGAAGAAGGGGGTGGCACAGGATGAGATGGTTAGACAGCATCACCAACTTAATGGATATGAATTTGAGCAAACTCCGGGAAATAGTGGAGGACAGGGGAGCCTGGTGTGCTGCAGTCCATGGGGTTGCAAAGAGTTGGACATGACTTAGCAAATGAACAACAGCAAACAATTTGCGGGTGAGAAGGTCAGAGACACTACCCTGTGTGGAATTACAGAGCTGCAGGAAGCATCTAGACCCTGGAGAAGGAAATGGCAACCTACTCCAGTATTCTTGCCAGGAAAATCCCAAGGACAGAGAAGCCTGGTGGGTTGCAGTCTATAGGGTCACAAAGAGTTGGACTTGCCTGAATAACTGAGCACGCATCATCTGAATGTGTAGAGGACTCTTACCCTCACTGTCCCTTTCTTCCCCTAAGACACAGCCTCCCTGAGCCCTGGGCAGATCAAAAGAAGAAGTTCTGACCTCTTGTGGGCACATGCTGATGTCATCACTTTCTAGTTCTGAATCAGATGGAAAGGTCTCTCTGACAGAGATTTCAAACACATACCCTTGCAACAAAGTTGCCCTTGATGTACAAAAGTTACCAGTATGTCACTAGATTCAAGACAGACAGGGAAAAATCTAAAAGATTTCAAGATAAGCATTAGAAATAGAAGAGTAGATTTGAGATGGCAACTAAAGCTGAAAGAATGCAGAAAAGAAAAGCTACAAAGGACTTCCAAAAATAATCTCTGAGAAAGCAACACAAATGTGCCCCTTCTAGACTGCTGTTTTCAAAAGCAAGAACCCTTTCTGCTTTTTTTTTTTTTCAATCTTTATAAACAAAACACTTCCAACAGCGCTTTAGCACTGACTAAGCTAAATTAATGAAGTTAAGAAAGCAAAGAAGAAATCGGTGTGGGTTTTTTCATGATTTTTTTTTTTGGTATAATGATGTGTCATGCCTATACTCTGGCCCTTAAGCTTGGGAAAGCAACAGGCGCATACTTGTGGGTAGACTGACAGTAAGCCACACACACTCACGCATCTTCCTTTGTGTCCCAGGCACAGTGACAATGTCACCAAGGCCTAAGAGGAGAAGGTTTTGAGGAAAACAAGGAAATCTGTAACATCATTCAAAGCAACAGGAGCCAACATGCTCAGGGTGTAAAGTTACTCAGACAGCAGGCTTAGACAAAATAAACATTTGTTCTATTACCTTTTTGTTATGTTGTCATGGGAATCTGTGTTTAGGAATATTTATTTTCTGCAACTAGATGATAGAGCAGTAAAAGGGGAATGGCTTTCATAAGAGAAAGAAACTTTTATCTGTAAAGGCAGAAAAGAAAATAAATAAATCCTATGGGTTTTTAATGGGGCCACATGTGTAGAACCGTTCAATCCATAAGATTTATTCAAGTTAACGGAGAAGTTCACTGGGGGCTCGGAGCCAAAACATTGTTAACAGGTAATAATAATCCAACAGCTACTAAAATTATTATAATAGGGGAAAGGCAGAGGAACGTAAAGCAGATACACGGCCAAATAAAACAGAAAATAAATGAGATCTTAAGAGCTGAAAGGAGGTAAAAATGACTTTTTAAAAATAACCCAATAGCAAGAAAAACCTAGAAGCCCAAACATGTTAGAAAACAGTCAACCTGCCAGCAGGCTAATCTTCTTTTGTCACCAGAAGTCTAGGGCTAATCTCTTTGCTCCCTTCCTTTTGGCAACAGAAACCTGAAAAGTGAAGTAAGCTTCACATGTTATTTAAAGAGCTGGACCAGAGTATCCTGAATTTCTAGGGCCCACCGAAAGTACTGGCTCAGGGACACTGAGGCTTCTGGAAGGAGCATGGGTCACGGCTGCGCACCAATTCATCTGACTCCTCCACTCTGCCCTAAAGTTCGATTAGCACCTCTGAATGGGTAAGAAACAGAAATGAAAAAGCAGAGACCCCAGTGCAGAGTGAGCTCGGAGAATAGGGCCTTTGCATGTTGTGATCCCTCAGCATGGGATGTTCTTCCTTCCCACTCAAGTCCAACCAGCGTCCATCACTTCCTTCAGGTCTTTGCTCAGCTGTCACTCCATCACTGAGGCCTACCCCGTTTATCCCGTGCAACAGCACTCCCTCCCCTTTCCTTACTTTATTTTCCCCATAGTGCTTATCACCTGACACGCTATAAATCTTAATTACTTATTTACTGTCTACCTCTGTTCCCCTTCCCCTTAGCCTATAGGCTCTTACAGGCAGAACGTTTCATGTTTTGCTCACACTCCATCTCTAGCACCTAAAAAGTGACCCCCCCCACACACACGACAAGGTGTATAAGTATCAGTATAACACACAAGAGTCCTATCCTCAGGGAGATGAGCATGAACCCATCCTCCTCTGTCTTTAACTACACAACCATACACCCTGTAAGACCCCAAAGTTGAGACCTATCCATCTGTCCAAGGCCAAAACTTAGGCATCATTCTGGACTCCTTTCTCTTCTGTACTTTTTTCTCCCCAACGTTCAGCCTAGGAGCCAAGTATGTCAGAACCCAGGATCCACTGTCAAAAGTGCACAGTCTACAAACCACCACCTACCTCCCTCCCTAGAACAAATTATTTAAAGACTAAAATGCTGGGCATTTGGTTAACTTTATCAAATCTTAATGCACACGTACTAACTTTATGGAAACACTATGCAAAGACAACTACTTCTAATACTAAAAGCTTCATTTACTTAAACAAACTAACAAAAACTTCAGGTTTAGAAGTTCTGTTTTCATTTGTCCTGAAGAAACACATGAATCACCTCCAAGTACATGACAACCATGAAAAGATTTCTAGGTTTCAGAGCCAAGGGAACCCACTTCATAACAAGGTGTGGTTTTTTTTTTGTTTGTTTGCCTTTTTTTTTTTTTTTTGAGCTCTCCAGTAATTATACCTCTAGGATAGGAAAAAATCAATACCAAATTTCACAGCAAAGAGCAAAAATCCAAGATATTTTCAAAGGCCTAGAGAAGCAGTTATTTCTATTTATATCCTATACTTACATAACAGAAACATGTACAGATAGTCTCAACTTTCCAAAATGTGCACAGAAGAACTTCAAACCAAAGGGATTCATAAATTCAGGAATTAATTATGTGCACTGATAATTCTTTGGGAACTGGTCTATCAATTCTGAGGAACAGATGCGACTTTAACAAGTCATTACCTCAGGTTAGCCAGGCTTACACTGGTGGGATTGGTTAGTCATAGCTCTACTATTTCAAATGACCCAGCAACCCCTTTCTTCTCAAGAGGAGGGTGGGGAGAGGCGAACAGCACCAGAGAAGGTGCCACCAGACAATCTTAGCAGCCTAAAGCATAGGAAAGGAGAATTCTGAAGTCCTGAAATCACAGAACCAAATCCAAAGTAGTACTGTATACCACTCATTAAAGGAGTCCAGCTCCTCATCTATAAACCTAGGTTAATACTAGCCTTCACAGAGCTAGTGAAAACTGAATAATGCTTTGAATGCAAATATATTATAAAGTATAAACTCCCATAAGAATGTTTGTTAATACTAAAGTGAGATATTAATAGATCTTTGAGGCTAAAGCAGAGGGAAATCAAAGGCAGAGTAGTCCTCCTCAGTATCAAAGAATTAAACTGGCAGAATTGAAATGCGAGAGGTTCAGGATACCCTTATTTTCAAATGGGAGCCTGTGGAAAACGGGAATCTGACAAACTTACTTTATAGCCAACTTAAAGGAACTCTTTCTTTAAACCCTTTACATATCAATAATACAAATATTTTGCCATTGTGTTTAAATATTTATTGGTTGGTACTGGTAACATGCAGCCAATCACCTTGCTTTTGGTTACAAAGAAGATCAAATGCAAAGAAACATCAGCAAGGGCTTACTATCGCCACTAGAAAAATAAAAGACTACCCCTCTCACTCCAGTACTCTTGCTTGGAAAATTTCATGGATGGAGGAGCCTGGTAGGCTACAGTCCATAGGGTTGCAAAGAGTCGGACACAACTGAATGACTTCACTTTCTTTCTTTCTATAGTTCCTTTTGGAGAAGGAAATGGCAACCCACTCCAGTGTTCTTCCCTGGAGAATCCCATGGACAGAGGGGCCTGGTGGGCTACAGTTTATGGGGTTGCAAAGAGTCAAGACACGACTAAGCAACTAATACACACACACACCCCTTTCACTGATTAAGAGTCAGGAAAGTCACCTTTGCACACTCTATAATGACATTCTTTATTTATTTGTGCCCTGGCTCATGGTTTTTTTTTTTTTTTTTTTTAATTTAAGATGATGAGTGACTATTAATACTAAAAAACTTAGCTTCACTTATCTTTACTACATTTATTTTCACAAAGCATTTCGGATGTTGGATTTGACTTCTTAGTAAATTTTGGCATTCTTTTACCAAAGTTTTGGTATATACTTTATATACTGATGATAAATATAAACAGCACAGAACAATGCCCAGGAACATAGAAAGCAATCCATAAAATGTAGTTACTGTTCACATCACACTATAAACCCTACCAGGGAATGAACTGTCTTTGTCTTGTTTAACAGTCTGCTCAAGAAACCTAGCCTGCTATCTGGTCTGTGAGTGTGCTAAGTCATTTCAGTCAAGTCCGACTCTTTGCAACGCTACGGACTGTAGCCCACCAGGCTCCTCTGTCCATGGGGAGTCTCCAGGCAAGAATACTGGAGTGGTTTACCATTTCTTCCTCCACAGGATCTTCCCCACCCAGGGATCAAACTTGTGTCTCTTGCACTAGCAGGCGGGTGGGTTCCTTACCACTAGCACCACCTGGGACAGCCCTAAAGATGTGTGCGTGCTAAGCTGCTGGTCCATAGTTGGTACTCAATAAATATTATTTAATAAGTGATTAAATATGATTTAAGAATAATTCTGATCTCTCACCTGTTTTATGGTTACCACTGCGGCACCTCCTATAATCAAAGGCAAGAGTCTGGAAAACCCATACACCAGAGGAAGGGCATTTAAGTTCCTGTTTATATTTCCTTAAACTCACCACAAAGATCCTCCCCCGCCCCTTTTGTCCCCAAACCACAAAATCAATGCTTTGCAACACCGTACTCTTGAACAATTTTGCTTCATTTCCCCTCATTGACAGCGCACAAAGTTCCTTAAAGTTGCAAGCTTTAGTTTAGTTCCCTTTACCCCTTAAGAAGGAAAAGCATATTTGTAAAACTCTAATACTCAAATTTCTATTTTGATTCCTTGATCTTTCATTCACGATTAGTTATCACACTTGCTTTACTAGATACTTAGTACAAATGAAAATACTGAAAATTGGCTTAATTTTTTTTTTTTTAATTTTTAAAGTTAACACATCAAAGTGTATCACACTTCAGAGCAATCAAATTAGGAAACTGACACATTTCAGTGATGTTGCATTCCTTGAAATACTTTCAGAGATTCTTTTTTGGAACAGACTTCAATCCAGTTCTACAAGTCACACAGGAAATTCTGTGTCATTACTTTATGGTTACAACTCCTATCTGACCTCAAACAGTATCACCAGCCTGGCTGCCTAATCTTTTTCACCAGACTTGAGTCCAAATTCTCTAAATTATTTGGATTCAATCTAACTTCGTTATTTCCTAAAATCAAATCTACTCTCAAAAAAATGAAGATAGTGAAAAATAACACAGGCTCCAAAGTAGATTCTAAGAGAAGTTTAAAAAACATTTTTTTTTCTGCCGCACCTAAAAGCTGCTGACTGGAAGAACAACTTGAAATAACTACTCTGAATGAGATAACACATGTGAATGTAAATTCTGATATTTTCAATCCAAAATCAACTACACTTGTTTACGGTCAATTGTCACATAATATTGGTTATTTTTCTCCGCCAATATGTTATAGGTTACACCTTAAATACCCTTGGCAGAACTGCCTCCACAGAAAAACACTCAAGAAACTTAACAGGGGTTGTCTCTTGAGAAAAGAACTAGTACAACTGGACAAAGAGAATGGAAAGTTTTCCGTCTTTCTATGCCTTTTACATTTTATACAATGTGAATGTATTACCTACTTTTAAAAATCTGTTTAACAAAATTACTTCTAAGTGTCAGTTTTGATGGCTTCTAGAAACCAGAAAAATAAAGCACTAAAAAGTGTGGAGTTCATATTTTATCAGCACTTCACTGGATCTCCAGTGCCAGGGCTGAGTTCTTCACATCAATTGTAGGGAAACCTTGCAAGCAGTTCACTGAACTCCCCACCGTTGAGCTGTGTCACTCCACTACTGCTACTGCTGCTAAGTCACTTCAGTTTAAACAATAATGATAGAAACAAAAATTCAGTACCACAAAAATTAATGTGTCAATTCCAGAATGAAAACTAGCGGTAAACAAGTGAGCTATTAAAGCAGCAATGATCCAAACACATCTTCGAAAATTAGCAAATCAACAGCACGCTACAAAAAGGGAAAAAAGATGTCAAGCATAGGGCCATCAGCAACATCACTCAAGCAGCCTGAACTAGAAAACGCAATATGATCTGTTGCTGGACACAATTGCACAATCTCAATTACCCAAAAGATTCTACCAAACAGGAAATTCATGCTGGGGCTTTAAGAAACACAGGAATTATATTCAAAGATTAACAAGTCTAAAAGCCTGGAATCTGCCGCGAAACAAAAACTGATTTTGTAGACCTCTTTGCAAATAATGCATGCAAAGGAATTACATGAATTAGCTTCAGGTCAGTTCTCAAATTACACAAAATCTAAAATACAGTGTATAAAACCTTAGAAGTTAGAAAAGTTAGTGAATTACGGTCTGGAAATTTTACAGTAGCGTTTAATTTAAAAGACATTCATAGTGTGAATTAAAGCTGAAAAGTGTCTCTTCCTTCCTTTGCTATATACTCCATATCCCATGAAAACCATTATGTACCTCTCAGGCTGTAAGTGCAGATTAAGTTCTCTGCAAACCCTCTAAAGGACTTTAAAAACACAGTGTTTCACAAGAATTATCAAGATTAAAAAATATTTATAATACATGGCAGCAATGTTAATAACTTTTTGATCTTGAGGGCGTCCAACGGATCTGAACCTCACTTGCTCCAAAGGAGAAAATCGTTTTGTCAAACAATACTTAAATGAGCAGTGGTATGTGACTAATCAGCGAGGCCGCCAGCTTCTCAAGCTGCAGGCACTACCACCACCCCCCACTCTGCGAAAAGGAAATACGCTTTCAACTGAATCGGAAACACACCACTCAAGCTGGCACAGGGCTCACCGAGATAAAGTCGGTACGATAAAGTCGGTATTTTAAGCTCCCTGGATAGTTGCTAACTCAAGTGCGAATTCAAAAAGAATCCCTCTCAAAATGCAATTTCGACCGAGGTTTGCAGAAAAAGCCCGAACTCAACGCCCTTCGTCCTCAGTTTTGTTCAGATGACCGCAGTCGAGCTTTGCCCTTCTGCTTCTCCGGGCAGCTCCCCGGGCTTGTCTGCTCCGAGGGCAGGCACATCTAGAGAGAGTCCTTCTGCTCGATGCCAGCAGGGAGAGACCGCCGAAGAGGGACCCGTGTTCCTGGCCCCGTAGCAGCACCCCCCCTTCCCCCAAGGGAACGCGCAGGGTGCGTGTCAGGGCCCGGCTTCAACACCATCACCCACTGCCCACAGCAGACCTGCGTCCTACACACAGCTGACCATCTACGTGGGCGTGCAGGGTGGGGGTGCAAGGGGGACGGGGAGTGCAGGACAGGGGTCAAAGAGGGCTGGGATGCCCTCCCCCCTCCCCCCGGAAAATTCCTGCCGCTGGGTGCATTGCTGAGCAATGGGGGCAGGCCAGACTCTGGGGCATACGGAGACACCCGGCCCAGCGAGGCCCCCGGCCCGGTGACACTCACCACACGGAGCCATAGGCGCCGGAGCCCACCGGGGACAGGTTCTGGTAACGCTCGGGCACCTCCCAGACGGTCTTGTTCAGCTCCTGCCGGTAGAACGTGGGCCTCTCCTGAGACATCTTCCAGCGGTGGCCGCGGGGCGAGGAGGTGGCCCTTGCGGGGCCCCGCCTGCACCCGCACCCGCTTCCCCTGACCTCGTAGCCCGCCCGGCCGGGCGGGGAACCCTGCTCTGGCCGCCCGCGCAGGTGCGGCTGCGGCGACCCTGAAGACTCCCGCGCGCGCGCGCGGCCCCTGTCAGCCGCAGCGGCTGGACGCGCCTCACCGACGGCGGGGGACGCACTGCGAAGGGCCGGGGCACGCTCCGGGGCCCTGGGCTGGCGCCCCGCCCAGCTCTCCCTGCACTCTCTCCACACCCGGCCGACTCCCGGCTGCGCGGCGAGGTCACAGCTCCAGCTGCAGCGCCCGCGGAGCTTCCAGTGGTCGCCTTTCCCAGAGCCAGCGACAGGAGCCTCCCGCCGTGCTCTCGCGAGAATAGCTCCCGGACTTCTCCTCGAGCCGAGATTTTACCCAATATGGAACCTGCCCGCGGGAGGGGGGTTGATGAAGGGAGAGCTCGGGAGAAGTAATTCTCGCGAGAAGAGAGCAACAGCTGGCCCCCAGAGGCAGGAACTCCCAGGGATTGCTCTTCTTTAGCGCGCGAAGGCGGACCCGGGAAGAAGCGCAGAAGCAAACGACACAGGCCGCGTGCGCCCCATCGTGGTCGGGGGGGCAAGTGCTTGGCTCCCTGTTGGAAAGAGACAGTGACAAATCAATCGGGTATCTGGGAAAAGAGCCAAAAGACCTTTAAACGGTGGGTAATCACCAGCAGCTGAGCACCTGCTCGGCGGAAAACCCCCAATTTCCAAGAAGTACTTGCATAAAAAAGAGAAAGATTCCGGCCAGAAAGCCGTTGTAGTCCTCTCTGCTCAAGGACATACACTTACTCTTCGGAATGCTGACGAAATCTGTCTCAAAGGTAAATATTATCCCTGAATTAAGGTTGAGGTTTTTCCACCCAAACACTTCTAGTAGTTCTCTAACTTTTACATGCAGAAGAACCACCTTGGGCGGTTAAAAATGCACAGCGAGTTTGATTAGATGGGTCCCAGAGGGACTCCAAGACTGTGCATTTTTACAATATGCGCCAGGTTCAGAAAAGTCCTTGGTATCTCCCTTGGAGAAACATTTTCAAAACCTTTACCCTGGAGGTTTGAAACTGATTCCTACCTTAAAGAGCTTCCAGCAAAGAGGGTTTTAAGAATTGTAATCATGCCTCTCAGAGTAAGAACAATGCAGACAGTGGTTTTCTGGCAGTATCCTGTTGGGCAAGTCAATTGAGCTTTCTTAGACCTTAGCTCCAGTTTATGCAAAAAAGAATTGCTGCCCTACTTTCCCACCTGAAAGCTGAACAAGATAATAAATGTGAATGGGCAAGGTATTATAACCCCATACCTTCACCTCACTATTAACTTATTCCTACCCTAAAACTTGTTTCAATAAGCAGAATTGGACCCTATCTTATTCTTGGTCATTTCTTTTAGAAATAACTGGGTTCAAGCCAGGACACTTCCCATCACTATCCATGACTATTCTCTTTTGTGTTATGCATCCCCTGAAGTGCTCGAATTTTGCCTATCTTGTCCCAGCATCTAGCTCAGGGCCTCGAACATAAAAGTTCAGTTCAGTTCAGTTCAGTCGCTTAGTCGTGTCCCACTCTGCGACCCCATGAATCGCAGCACGCCAGGCCTCCCTGTTCATCACCATCTCCCGGAGCAAATTATGAACAAGGACATGATCTCAATTTAGGAGGCAGTGCAGGATCCTCAGTTCTCAAGGGAAAATAAAACCCCAAACAAGGGTCATGGGTGATCTGCGGAAAGCTTTCTTTGGANGCAGCACGCCAGGCCTCCCTGTTCATCACCATCTCCCGGAGCAAATTATGAACAAGGACATGATCTCAATTTAGGAGGCAGTGCAGGATCCTCAGTTCTCAAGGGAAAATAAAACCCCAAACAAGGGTCATGGGTGATCTGCGGAAAGCTTTCTTTGGATTCAATGTGACAGCCTAGATTTTCTTGCCTTAGAAGACATGTTGCTTAAAAATGTTCCAAGCCAAACTGCAGATAGTGAGCTTTCTAAGAAGTATTGGAGATAGGAGGAAGCAAGAGCAAAAATGCAGCTGTAAAGAATTGAGAGGTAAGAGTAGGGGATCAAGGTGAGTGCATGGATAAAAGGGAGAAAACTTGGAAGCTGAAATTCTAAGAAATTCATGTATTTATCCGACAAATTGGGATGATGACATGAGAGTGAGCAAAAGAGTAAAGATGAGCAATACACTCACTCACTCAGTAAATATATATTGAATGCCTACTAGGTACCAGGCACTTCTAATGGGAAGTTGGTTAAAAGGCAGATAGCGGCTGCCAACCTGGAGCCTACAGTGAATAGTGGCACAATCATTCAATTCTTCAACACAGATTTATTGAGCACTTACTACATCTACCACATTGCTTTGGCACCAATGATACAGCAATTAAAGAAAGACATAAAAATTCCTGCCCTTCTGGGGATGAGACAGATTACAAACAGGTATAGGCAGGGACTTCCTGTTGGTCCAGTGGCTCAGACTCCATGCTCCTGAAGCAGAGTGCCTGGGTTGATCCCTGGTTGGGGAACTAGATCCCACTTGCAGCTAGGAAGATGGAAGGTCCACGTACTGCAGCTAAATCCTGATGCAGCTAAATAAAGACGTAAATATATTTTTTAAAGCCATAAGTAAAGTGAATAATATGTTAGACATTACTACAGTAATCAAGCAAGTGGAAAACTGCAACTGGGCAAAGAGGGAATGCAAGGCACAGGGAGAAACAGTGACAGGGACTGAGCTTCAGAAGGGTAAGGGGTCTTGCGGGGAGGAGCTGGGCAGGAGAGCGTTCTTCAGTCGGGGTTGGAGATCTCGGCAACCCTCTTAGCCTCCAGTTTCCTCCTGCGTCTTCTGTCCCCAAGAGTCGTCGGGAGGCCAAGTGCGGCGCGCGAGGCCTGGCATCAAGGAGGCCCGCGGGTTCGGCCGCAACGGCTCGGAAACCGCCGGCGTCCGCGTCCACAGCGCCGCCTGCCCGACCGGAGCTGCCTCCGGCTCCAGCGCCCGCCCTTCCGCCGTAGCCCGGGAACCAGGTGAACCAAGGGACCCGGGGAGCCGCCCGGGGCCGGGCTTAAGGTGGTGGCGGCGGCGGGACCCGGGCTCCGGCGTTGGGTGCGGGGACCACTCCCCCTGGTCCCCGCGTAACACTCGGAAGTCCCCGGGCCACTGTCACCGCAGGGTCAGGCTCGTCGAGGGTACTCAGTCAGTGTTTGCGAAATGAATGAATGACTGTCGTCCCTGGGAGCTTCTCACTCCGTGCGATCCCTGCTTTTGAAAGTCCATGAGGAAAGACGGCGCGTGCGTTTGGCAGGCTGACTCCTTCACGCTCGTTGGTCTGAGCCGTCATAAGCCCCAGAACTGGTCTGCTGCCGGAGTCTCCCCCTGATCAGCGCACCCCGCTGCCATCCTCCTCCTCCTCCTCCTGAGGCTTGACTGCCCAGTTGCGCGCCTTCTGCTTTTTAGACCTCACTGCTGTCGTTCTTGTTGTTCCTTCTAACTGAACCCCCACTTCCACCTCTCTTAGCCCCTTCTGTTCCTTGCAAGTTCTGTTGATGGATCGCAGCAGCCCCTTCTTCAACATCCCCACCCCAACAATGAGTTTCTCTCCAACCAGCCCATTGGTAATACTCTCACCAGGTCGCATTAAAGGCAGTTGTCTGTGTGTCGGATGGTCAGCTCCTTGAGGGCTGTCCTCTGATCATTCATCCCCAGCCACTAGACCAAGTGACGGAAAGGTACTGAAAGCAATGCCCTTTGCTTGTGCCTTTCTTTTTCACATACATTCCACCATAAAAACGTAGTTAGAGTGGGCAAAGGCCTGTTTTTTCTGATGGAATTACAAATATTTATTTTGAAATTCTGAAAGTGAATTTTCCTTTCCCACTATTATAGGGAACATGTGAAAGTTGACCATATGAAAGGATAATCTTGAAACTAAGTTTCAGGATTTCACATCAGTTGGGATAATAGAAAATTGGGTTGAATTGGGTTGTGTTTAAATATTTTACTCTTGGCTTTTAAAGTACTTTTAGCACCTTATGTAAAAGAATCAGTGGATGGCTGGATGGATAGGGGTAGTATGGGGATGAAGGAGCTAGGTCAAAAGTGCCTATATTAACAGTGCCCCAAATTTAATCCTGATTGTCTGACTGAATAAAGATAATTAGCTACATTTACAATGGTCTTCATACTTCCCTGTGTACCAGAATCATCTGGAGGGCTTCTTAAAACAGACTGCTGGTCCATCCTCAGAGTTTCTGATTAATTGTGTTTTGTTAGGTGGGGCCTGAGAATTAGCATTTCCAACAAGTTCCCAGATGATGCTGTTGTTTGTAAGACCAAATATGGGCTATAGAGATTAATTTCTATTAATTAGTAGTGAATCCAGATGCCCCAAATTATGTCACATTTGTAGAATATGAAAATGAAACCTTAAGTTGTTCAGATCATGGCCCACCCACCTGACTGTTTTGTCTGCTGGCAGGAAGCATCAGGGAATTTTAGGAATCAGTAAGAGACAGTCCCTCTTGTGTTGTGTCTCAGCTGAAAGGTCATTATCCCATCAGTGTGGTTTGGATGACCTCTTCTGAAACGCATCATCTTCTCCACATCAAAGTGCATCTGCCACTTGTCAGTAATAGCTTCTGATCATCATACTTTAAAGAGAAGGGTTGTGTTAGTGAAGAAAACAAGCCAGTAGGTTTTCTGTGAAGTCAAGAAAGACTAGTGGAACTGAAGAAATTCCAGAGATGACTACTGGAAACAAAACAGTAACTGAAAGATGTTTTCCCTTGCTGCCATTAGCCAGTTATATGATAAGCCCTTTGAAGACAGCTTTCCACCCGCCCCTCCTAGCCACTCAGACTGTGGTCACTGAATTGTGACTTGATTGCCTCTCTGCCAGACTTCCATAATATAAAGGGCTCTGACTGGTCTTTTTGCCTCAGTCTCTCCTGTCTCCAGTGCTATCTTGTAGAACTTTCTGTGAGGCTAGAAGTGTTTAATACCTGCCCAGTCTAGTTGCTAGTCCCTACCACGCATTGCTGTTGAGCCCTTGAAATGTAGCTATTGTGACTAAGGAATTGACGTTTTCGTTTTATGTATTGGCCATGCCACAGAGCCTGAGGCATTGCCACGTGTTTTCCTGACCAGGAATTGAATCTGGGGCTACAGCAGTGAAACAGCTGAGTCCTAACCACTGGACTGCCAAGGAATTCCCTCATTTTATTTTAATTAAGTTAAATTTAAGTTTTCACAGGTAGCAGTGACTGCTGTACCGGTCAGCACAGCTCTAAACTCTACCACTGACATGATTCTTCCCAACGCATGTCTGTGCATGTTACTACTGCTTCTTGAACATTTTAGATTGCCGAAAAGTCCAGGTTCAACTCAGCATTCAGGACACCCCAGAAATAGACTGCAACCTTTTGAGTTTGACGCTGACTTTACTTAGACCTGTTGAATCAGTTGCCTTATATTATCTCTGTAATTTTATCCTGTTCTCTTCCTGAAATGCCTTATTCTCTTACCTGCCTCCAGTTTAGCCAGAGCAGTTTAGCCATATCTCCCCAGGGAGGCCTTCACCTAGCTGGGGTTATTAGTCTCATTCTATAGGACATCATGTGGCATTAGATGTGGCATGTATTTTAGAATCAAAAAGACAAGGTTCAGACTCTGGCTCTGCTGTTTAATGGTTGTATGACTGAGGAACTCACTAAAGTCACCGGTAAAAATGAGGATAATTATTATCAGTAAAATAATATCTGTCTTTTGAGACTACATGTGTGAAGAAACTGGCTATGGCAGGCCAGCAATAAATGTTAATTTCTGCCTTTCACACCTCTAAATTCTGGTAGCACCATATTTTGCTATTTTTATTCTACTAAATTGTAGAGTCTTTGTCCTTTTGTATCCTTTGAGCACCTAGCATTCCGCAAATGTTTGTGGAACACTGAGTTAATTGGCCGGGGCTTCCCTGGTGGCTCCGTGGTAAAGAATCCACCTGCCAGTGCAGAGACATGGGTTTGATCCCTGGATCGGGAAGATCCCCTGGAGAAGGAAATGGCAACCCACTCCAGTATTTTTAAAAAAAATTCCAGTGGGCTATATAGTTCATGGGGTCACAGAAGAGTCAGACTTGACTTGGCGACTTAACAGCAACAACCATAAAGTAATTGACCGCAGGTGGAAAAGCATTCTTGAGTCAGAAATAAATGAAGGCCAAGACTGCATATGGTAGAAATTTATAAGACTGTGAAAGTTATAGCAGGCAAACTTACCAAATCCTAGTCTAGTAGAACATGGCTACCTTTTGAAATATAACTCATGTAGGTTGAAGACAATAATGAGAAATGCTTCTTTCCATAAGTCGGTTGATGAGATAGAATACCTCCCAAGGGTGTGACAGCAGAAAAAATAAATGCTTTAGCTTTGAGAGAGAGAGAAATTCTTGAAGGGTAAGTTATAATTTGTGATGGGAGGAGATGAGAATATTTTGTTTTTTTTTAACAAAGCTCTGGATCAGAGGTCACATGCTGCTGGGTCAGACTGAATCTGGCCTGCAGAGATGTTTTGTTAGATGCAGACTGTGTTTTTAAAAAATATGTAAGGTGACTGACAACATTTCAAAGTCAGAAGATTTCACATAAAAATCTGGAATTATGGCTTCCCTGGGGAAAGATCAGATCTGGCCATCCTGAGCCCCATATGCCCCGTGACAATAACTGCTAGAATGGAGTAGCTGCAGCCACCTTTCCCTGGCCCACTGCTGCCATTATGCTTGTCCGTACGTTGCCTGCTTCCCACCTGCTTCGTGGCATTTCAGAAACAAAGTGCTGGATTCTAGACTCTCCATCTAACCCAGGATGGCAGTTGTTTTACGTTTTATTTCGATTTATTTCTTGGCCGCACTGGGTCTTCGTTGCCACCCATGGGCTTGCTGTAGCTGAGGTGAGCAGGGGCTGCCCTCTAGCTGTGGTGCACAGGTTTCTCATTGTGGTTGCTTCTCTTTTTGCAGAGCACAGGGTCTAGGGCGTGCAGGCTCAATAGTTGTGGTGCACAGGCCCAGCTGCCCCGCGGCATGTGGAATCTTCCCTGACCGGGGATGGAACCCATGTCCCCTGCATTGGCAGGTGGATTCCTTTTAAATTTTATTTTATGTTTAATTGGAGGATAATTACTTCACCGTATCATGATGGTCTCTGACACTCATCAACATGAATCAGCCACAGGTAGACATATATTACCTCCCTCCCCATCCCACCCCTCCAGGTTGTCACAGAGCACCAGCTTTGGGTTCCCTGGGTCACACTCCAAATGCCCACTGGCTATCTGTTTTACACACGGTCATGCATATGTTTCAGTGCTACTCTCTCAAGTCACCCCACCCTCTGCTTCCCTGACTGGGTCCAGAAGTTTGTCCTTTATGTCTGTGTCTCCTTTGCTGCCCTGCAAATAGTATCGTCAATACCATCTTTCTAGGTTCCATGTATTTGCATTAATATATATAGTATTTGTCTTTCTCTTTCTGACTTCACTCTGTATAATAGGCTCTAGGTTCATCCGCCTCATCAGGACTGATTTGAATGTGTTCTTTTTTTTATAGCTGAGTGATATTCCATTGTGTACCACAACTGCTTTATCCACTTATCCATCGATGGGCATCTAAGCTACTTCCATGTCCTAGCTATTGTAAATGGTGTTGGCAGGAGGATTCTTTACCACTGGACCACCAGGGAAGTCCCAGGATGGCAGTTTTTATAATCTCAATGTAATAAGCAAGTTAATTAGGCTCTTTAAGTTGCCAGGAACAAATAGATTCTAGTCATGGAAGTTTATTGTAAGATTACATAGGAAAAGTAAGGAAGGATGGGTCAGTATTCCTATGGATGGGATAAAGGGAAAAATGTTACTTATATTTTAGTGTATAGTTCTGTTTTTTTCTGGAAGACACAGAGTACTAATTCTCTCAAGTAATACATTGTAAAGCAGCTCTTCCATCCTCTTCTGTATTCCCTAACTATACTCTCACTTCTTTGATCATTGGTTCATAGTGTTATACAGTACATGCCTGCTACCCTATGTTTTGAGAGTAAAAATACATTATATAACTATGACCGAGTTACCTAACATTTCCAAAACCTCAGTTTTATCACCTGTATTCTTGGGCTTCCCTGGTGGTTCAGCTGATAAAGAATCTACCTCCAATGCGGGAGACCTGAGTTCAATCCCTGGGTTGGGAAGAGCCCCTGGAGAAGGGAACAGCTACCCACTCCAGTATTCTGGCCTGGAGAATTCCAGGGACTGTATAGTCCATGGGGTTGCAAAGAGTCAGACACAACTGAGTGACTTTCACTTTCACTTTCAAAAGTAGTATTAAGATTGTTGTGGGAATTAAAAGAAATAACTCATGAAAAAATCTAGTGCAATGCTTGGTATATATTAAGTGCTCTATGAATGTTGTATGTGATGTTGATGATAAATATAGATCTACTTTTTTACATTTATGTGGAAGAATATTAGCTATGTGCCCTTTTTGTTATTCAAAAACACGGACAGTCAAGAACAGTTGCACTTTCTCCAAGAGATGGGACTATATCCATCCTCATTAACTCTTTCTTCTCATTCTTTTTAAAAGAGCAAGATGATAGTACATATTTTTAAAGTTTGATATAACCCTCAAGAGGCTTCTCTGGTGCCCAGATGGTAAAGCATCTGCCTGCAATGAGGGAGACCTGGGTTTCATCCCTGGGTCAAGAAGATCTGGAGAAGGAAATGGCTACCCACTCCAGTGCTCTCACCTGGAGAATCCCATAGACAGAGAAGGAAATGGCTACCCACTCCAGTGCTCTTGCCTGGAGAATCCCATGGACAGAGAAGGAAATGGCTACCCACTCCAGTGCTCTTGCCTGGAGAATCCCATGGACAGAGGAGCCAGGTAGGCTACAGCCCATGGGGTCGCAGAGAGTTGGACACAACTGAGCGACTTCACTGTGTTTCACTTTTCATGACCTTAGAGATCATACGGTCAAACCATGTCATTTTATGGACAGGGAAACTGAAACTCAGTTTCTAAGAAACTTGCCCCCAGTCATAACAGCTAGTTGTTTAAAAAAAAAAAAAAGAAAAAGCCAGAGCTAGAACTCCAGAATCCTGATATTCTGCACCATGCTTTTTCTGCTACGTTATAATGCCACTAACTAGATACTCTACCATCCTTCAGAAAATATTTGTTGAGGGCCTCCTAAATGTCACACAGTATTTGGGGCCCTGGAACAAAGTCCTGCCTCTTGAAATTATATTTTAGTGTGGGAAACAGACAGTGGACAAACAGACAAATGCTGGGTCAGGCACTATTAAGTTTTGTGAGGAAAAGGAAACGATAAAGGGATAATGATGGGTGCTGTTTTAGAGAAAAAAAGGAGTTAGAAAACCTCATGTTGATCCCTTAAACTTTAGCATTTTCAGTGAAAATTAGTGGTTATACTTATGCCTCTTAATCTTTTCCCTGCAACAGAACAACATATGAAGAAAAGTAGGCTTTCTAGCCAGACATTTGGGTTCTAGTCCTGACTAAATATTCAACAGCCAAAGCTGTTTAAACTTTCAGGCTTTGGTTTCTCTATTTGGAAAATGAGAATATACACCTGCCTTTTATTTATTTATTTGTTTATTTTAATTGGAGGCTAATCACCTTTCAATATTGTAGTGGTTTTTGCCGTACGTTGTACACCTGGCTTTTTTTATCGGGTTGTTTTAGGTATAAGATTATACACTAAATGAGAAAATTTTCTAAAACTGATGCATTATGTAGATATGCTTAGTTGCTCAGTCGTGTCCGACTCTTTGTGACCCCATGGACTATAGCCCACCAGGCTTCCCTGTCCCTGAGATTTTCCAGGCAAGAATACTGGAGTGGGTTGCCATTTCCTCCTCCAGGGGATCTTCCCAAGTCAGGGATGGAACTTGCGTCTCCTGTGTCTTCCTGCGTTGCCTGTGGATTCTTCCCCACGTTTTGTAGGTATGCTACCATTATATGGAGATTTTATCTCCATAAAAATGTGTCAAGGATCTAGATTTTTTTTTTTAAATGTCATTTGTTCAGTTTCTTTCCACTCTTCCAGGAACAATGCAACCAGACAGGAGCTTTCAGAGTTTTGCCTCTAGGTACAGACAAAGTTCTTTCACATATGATGTGAAGCGAGACGTGTACAATGAGGAAAACTTTCAACAGGAACACAGAAAGAAGACCGCTTCCTCTGGGAACGTGGACATCAACATCAGCACCGTCAGCCACCACGTACAGTGCAGGTGTGTGTGTGCAGCCATTCAGCTGCAGCCAAGCTGGCAGCCCCAAAACTACTTGCTGCCTTTGGTGCCTACTTCTGTTTCCTGTTCTGAATTCCTGTCATCAGAACCCCTAGCTTATTGCATAATTTCTCTTCAGTTGTTTTTTGTGTTTTTTTTGTGTGTGTGTGGTTTTTTTTTGTGTGTGTGTGTGGGGGGTTTGTCCTCTATTGCCTTCTTTTTAAATTTTTATTAAATTTTTTATTTATGGCTGTGCCGAATGTTTGTCAGCGCACAAGGGCTTTCTCTAGTTGCGGCCAGTGGCGACTACTCTCTAATTGGGCTGTGTGGGCTTCTCAGTGTGGTGGCTTCTCTTGGTGTGGAGCACAGGCTCTGCGGTTCTGGGGCTCAGGAGTTGCAGAGCATGGATTTAGCTGCCCCGAGGCATGTGGAATCTTCCCCCACCAGGGATCAAGCCCATGTCCCAGCACTGGCAGGCAGATTCTTCCCACCGGGGAAGTCTCTGTATCACTTTCTTGATTATAAACTTGGCATAAAGACCTTAGTTGTCCCCCACAACATCCAGGGATGATATTTAATAAATACATTGTTTGATTAACCACCGTTGCCAGTCTCCTAACAATGACAACAAAAAGCAACCATGGTGGACTAATTAATGATCCCAGGACAACTACGTAAGTTCTATAGTTCAGGGGCTTATAACCTGTTTTTGTGTTTGAACCTTTTAGCTATCTATCAGACCTAATGAACCTCTTTTCAGAATAATTTTTTTTAACATTTTTTATTGTGGTAAAATATATACAACATAAAATTGGTCATTTTAACCTTTTTAACGTGTACAAATCAGCAGTATTAATGACATTCATGATGTTGTGCAACCATTACCGCTATTTCCAAAACTTTTTCATCACTGCAAACAGACATTTTGTACCCATTAGGCAATAACTCCCCATGTCCCCCCCTCCTCCAGTCTCTGCTAACCTCTCTTCTACTTTCTGTCTCTCTGAATTGCCTATTATAGATATTTCATTTAAGTGGAGTCATACAATATTTGTCTTTCACGACTGGTTTATTTCACTTAGCATGATGTTGTAGCATGGGTCAGTACTTCATTTTATGGCTGATGATATTCCATTGTAAGTATAGACCTTGTTTTGTTTATCCATTCATCTGTTAATGGACACTTGGATTGTTTCCACTTTTGGGCTGTCGTGAATAATCCCACTATGAGTATTAGGCATAGGAATATCTGTTTGAGTCCCTGCTTGTAATTTTTCTAGGTATACACCTAAGAGGGGAACTGTTGGATCAAATGGTAATTTTATGCTTAATTTTTTGAGAAAATTTTTTTCACAGTTGCTGCACCACATTAGCATTAGCAAGTATTCCAATTTCTTCAAATCCTCTCCAATAATTGTTATTTTCCTTTAAAAAAATTATTGTTATAGCCATACTGCTGCTGCTAAGTCACTTCAGTCTTGTCCAACTCTGTGTGACCCCACATACGGCAGCCCACCAGGCTCCCCCATCCCTGGGATTCTCCAGGCAAGAACACTGGAGTGGGTTGCCATTTCCTTCTCCAACGCATGAAACTGCAAAGTGAAAGTGAAGCCGCTCAGTCGTGTCCTACTCCTATCGACCCCGTGGACTGCAGCCCACCAGGCTCTTCCATCCATGGGATTTTCCAGGCAAGAGTACTGGAGTGGGGTGCCATTGCCTTCTCCTATAGCCATACTAGTAGGTGTAACATGGTATCACATTGTAGGGTGTGTTTTTTTTTACATTTCCCTAATAACTAAATATGATGAGCCTCTTTTCATGTGCTTATTGGTCTCTTGTATGTCTTTTTTGGAGAAATGTCGATTCCTTTACCCTTTTAAAAACTAGATTTTTTCCCCCCCTTTTTGTTGTTTAATTGTAGGAGTTCTTTATTTATTCTGGATATTAAACCCTTATCAGATATGTGATTTGCAAATATTTCCTCCCCTTCTGTGGGTTGCCTGTTGATAGTGTCTTCTGGTGTACAACAGTTTTAATTTTAATGAAATTTGATTTAATCTATTTGTTTCTCTTCTTGCTTGTGACATTGGTGTCTTATTTAAGAAACTATTGTGAAATCCAAGATAATGATTTTCCCCTATGTTTTCTTCTAAGAGTTTTATAGTTTTAGTTCTTAAATTTGGATCTTTGATGCATTCCGAGTAAACTTTGTATGTGATATAAAGTAAGAGTCTGACTTCATTTTTCTCCAAGTGGCTATCTCATTTTCCCAGCACTATATGTTGATGAGTCCATTCTTTCCCCATTAAATGTTCTTGGCCAGAATATTTTAAAATGCATAAAATACATAACATTATGAAGGAAGCCAGTTATACTGAAGTATAGTTATCAATATATAAAAAAATACAGAAATCATGATATTTAATAATTGTGGGTCTAATAACTATAATTTCTAAGTAGTGATGCATATAAGTTATATCTTAAGATATCTGTGGCAGTTTTACTGTAATGTGAAAATATTTGTGATTCTGTTGGTGACAAAATCAAAACTCTGCTGATAACAACTGTTTGTTGTCAACATACATAACTGAAAGAAAGACTACATTTCAGTTAGGAGGTTAGTGAAAATAAAGATATCCTTTTTCCTAAAGTCACATACCCCCCGAATTTCCTCTAGAGGCTCCTTGGTCATCTGCAGACATCAGGTTAAAAACCTCTTGTGACCTGCATCATTATATTAACCCTAACCACTCAGACTGTCCTCACTCACACTGCACATTTGGTAGCCCCTGTCATCCCTTGGTTTCATCAAAGGTTGGCTGGTGGCTTCCCTTGGTTTCACCCACAGTTGGCATGTATCGGGTGACAAGAGAGGAAGGCCTCCATGCAGCCCTATTGCAGACCTTCCTCCCTCTGAGCCGCCTCCTTTACCCATATCCTGCCTTTTGCAAGTTGTGGTCTTGGATGTCCCTTCCCTGTCCTGTATCACAACTCTCATTTTTTCTGCTCCAGGATGGGTCAGAGGTCAAAAGAGAGCACTTGGGGGCCGCATTGGCTTTGCTCTGTGAAAGCATAGTCTTTTCCTAATTTATACCTCATCATAAACAGGCACTACCAAAGAAGTTTCAGCCATATTCTCCTCCAGCTGTCCTATCCTTAGACATTTAAATCTGACCTGCACTGCCTCCCATGGGCTTTTACTTACTTACTTACTTCTTACTTACTTCTAAAGCACACAGTTATGTCTGTTTCTGAATTTTAACCTGAAAGGTAGCCCAGCGCTGTGGCTAAGAGCAAGGATCTGAAGCCAGATTGCCTGGTTTTGAATCCCAGTCCTGCTGCTTCCCAACTGTGTGACCTTAAGTAAGCTATCCAACCCAACTGAGCCTCAGTATTCTCATCTGTAAAATGGGGATGATAATAGCACCTACCATACAAGGTGATTGGGAGGATTAGAGAGTATTTGTAAAGCAGCTAGCAAATAGTAAAAAAAAAAAAAATATATATATATATATATATAATCTTTAACTTCATCTCTTCCTTTCTTCAAGAAACTTCNAATTTTTTTTAACATTTTTTATTGTGGTAAAATATATACAACATAAAATTGGTCATTTTAACCTTTTTAACGTGTACAAATCAGCAGTATTAATGACATTCATGATGTTGTGCAACCATTACCGCTATTTCCAAAACTTTTTCATCACTGCAAACAGACATTTTGTACCCATTAGGCAATAACTCCCCATGTCCCCCCCTCCTCCAGTCTCTGCTAACCTCTCTTCTACTTTCTGTCTCTCTGAATTGCCTATTATAGATATTTCATTTAAGTGGAGTCATACAATATTTGTCTTTCACGACTGGTTTATTTCACTTAGCATGATGTTGTAGCATGGGTCAGTACTTCATTTTATGGCTGATGATATTCCATTGTAAGTATAGACCTTGTTTTGTTTATCCATTCATCTGTTAATGGACACTTGGATTGTTTCCACTTTTGGGCTGTCGTGAATAATCCCACTATGAGTATTAGGCATAGGAATATCTGTTTGAGTCCCTGCTTGTAATTTTTCTAGGTATACACCTAAGAGGGGAACTGTTGGATCAAATGGTAATTTTATGCTCAATTTTTTGAGAAAAATTTTTTCACAGTTGCTGCACCACATTAGCATTACCAAGTATTCCAATTTCTTCAAATCCTCTCCAATAATTGTTATTTTCCTTTAAAAAAATTATTGTTATAGCCATACTGCTGCTGCTAAGTCACTTCAGTCTTGTCCAACTCTGTGTGACCCCACATACGGCAGCCCACCAGGCTCCCCCATCCCTGGGATTCTCCAGGCAAGAACACTGGAGTGGGTTGCCATTTCCTTCTCCAACGCATGAAACTGCAAAGTGAAAGTGAAGCCGCTCAGTCGTGTCCTACTCCTATCGACCCCGTGGACTGCAGCCCACCAGGCTCTTCCATCCATGGGATTTTCCAGGCAAGAGTACTGGAGTGGGGTGCCATTGCCTTCTCCTATAGCCATACTAGTAGGTGTAACATGGTATCACATTGTAGGGTGTGTTTTTTTTTACATTTCCCTAATAACTAAATATGATGAGCCTCTTTTCATGTGCTTATTGGTCTCTTGTATGTCTTTTTTGGAGAAATGTCGATTCCTTTACCCTTTTAAAAACTAGATTTTTTCCCCCCCTTTTTGTTGTTTAATTGTAGGAGTTCTTTATTTATTCTGGATATTAAACCCTTATCAGATATGTGATTTGCAAATATTTCCTCCCCTTCTGTGGGTTGCCTGTTGATAGTGTCTTCTGGTGTACAACAGTTTTAATTTTAATGAAATTTGATTTAATCTATTTGTTTCTCTTCTTGCTTGTGACATTGGTGTCTTATTTAAGAAACTATTGTGAAATCCAAGATAATGATTTTCCCCTATGTTTTCTTCTAAGAGTTTTATAGTTTTAGTTCTTAAACTTGGATCTTTGATGCATTCCGAGTAAACTTTGTATGTGATATAAAGTAAGAGTCTGACTTCATTTTTCTCCAAGTGGCTATCTCATTTTCCCAGCACTATATGTTGATGAGTCCATTCTTTCCCCATTAAATGTTCTTGGCCAGAATATTTTAAAATGCATAAAATACATAACATTATGAAGGAAGCCAGTTATACTGAAGTATAGTTATCAATATATAAAAAAATACAGAAATCATGATATTTAATAATTGTGGGTCTAATAACTATAATTTCTAAGTAGTGATGCATATAAGTTATATCTTAAGATATCTGTGGCAGTTTTACTGTAATGTGAAAATATTTGTGATTCTGTTGGTGACAAAATCAAAACTCTGCTGATAACAACTGTTTGTTGTCAACATACATAACTGAAAGAAAGACTACATTTCAGTTAGGAGGTTAGTGAAAATAAAGATATCCTTTTTCCTAAAGTCACATACCCCCCGAATTTCCTCTAGAGGCTCCTTGGTCATCTGCAGACATCAGGTTAAAAACCTCTTGTGACCTGCATCATTATATTAACCCTAACCACTCAGACTGTCCTCACTCACACTGCACATTTGGTAGCCCCTGTCATCCCTTGGTTTCATCAAAGGTTGGCTGGTGGCTTCCCTTGGTTTCACCCACAGTTGGCATGTTTCGGGTGACAAGAGAGGAAGGCCTCCATGCAGCCCTATTGCAGACCTTCCTCCCTCTGAGCCGCCTCCTGTACCCATATCCTGCCTTTTGCAAGTTGTGGTCTTGGATGTCCCTTCCCTGTCCTGTATCACAACTCTCATTTTTTCTGCTCCAGGATGGGTCAGAGGTCAAAAGAGAGCACTTGGGGGCCGCATTGGCTTTGCTCTGTGAAAGCATAGTCTTTTCCTAATTTATACCTCATCATAAACAGGCACTACCAAAGAAGTTTCAGCCATATTCTCCTCCAGCTGTCCTATCCTTAGACATTTAAATCTGACCTGCACTGCCTCCCATGGGCTTTTACTTACTTACTTACTTCTTACTTACTTCTAAAGCACACAGTTATGTCTGTTTCTGAATTTTAACCTGAAAGGTAGCCCAGCGCTATGGCTAAGAGCAAGGATCTGAAGCCAGATTGCCTGGTTTTGAATCCCAGTCCTGCTGCTTCCCAACTGTGTGACCTTAAGTAAGCTATCCAACCCAACTGAGCCTCAGTATTCTCATCTGTAAAATGGGGATGATAATAGCACCTACCATACAAGGTGATTGGGAGGATTAGAGAGTATTTGTAAAGCAGCTAGCAAATAGTAAAAAAAAAAAAAATATATATATATATATATATAATCTTTAACTTCATCTCTTCCTTTCTTCAAGAAACTTCATCTCTCCCTTCATTTTTTCCCTTTTGGTTAGCAACTGAAATACTCTTTTTCTTTTAGAGTGCTCCCTTGTGCTTTCACGTCAACTCTCACATCCCTCACTTTTAAGATGCCTTAACTAAGACCTAGATTCATGTTGAAGTGCTTATACTCTTTCTGCATCAACTTCAATTTCTATTCCTCCAGTTCCTTCCTTGATTCCCATCCATCTTAGGTCCTCATTATTCCAAGTCTATTTTATTTTTCTGGCATGCTAAAGAATTCTGATGACTCTCCCTAGGGTGGCGGGTCTTCAGTCAAGTGGCACATGGAAAGGAAGGAACACTGGACAAGATAGGAAACAAACTGTCCCAATGCCGTGGTCTGCTCCCCCTGCCACCCACAGAGAGGGCCATAATTGGAGAGAGCACACTCTCTACACCTGCCTAACACACAGGGGTTCTCATAAGAATCACAACACGGGATTCTTTCCAGGGGCTTTTTCCAGGTGGCGCAGTGGTAAAGAATCTGCCTGCCAGTGCAGGAGGTGCAAGGGACACAGGTTTGATCCCTGGGTCAGGAGGATCCCCTGTAGTAGGAAATGGCAACCCACCGCAGTATTCTTGCCTGGAGAACCCCACAGACAGAGCAGCCTGGTGGGCTACAGTCCATGGGGTCACAAAGAGTTGGACGTGACTGAGCACCTACTAATGCACATTCTCTGAAAACCTATGGTCTTGCATTTGACCACTGTCAATAGGAACTGTAGTGGTAGCAGAGTGGGTAGAGCACTGATCTAAAAACCAGGAGATCTAGTTTCTAGCCCCAGCTCTGCCCACACTTATTACTGTGACCTTGGCAAAGACATTTACACTTATTTGACCTTAACTTCCTTATGGGACAGTAACATTGTTATCCTTGTGAGAGACAAGCATGTTGAAATTTCTTCTTTTCTGAGCACACATTTTAGCCTTGCATACACTAAAGTTACATTTGTTGCTATGATCAAATCCCAGTTATTCAGCTATAGCTCATACATGAAAAATCTCCATACTCTGTTTTCAGCCCCTCCTGAGATATAAATAGCAAAAAGCAATGTAAAACTGTATTCGTTTTACTGATGGATTGACTGATTAACTGATTGATTGCTTTACAGTGATTCTTCTGTTTTAGAATGATCTAAAGGTTAAAGTAGATTTTCTTAATCTCAGGATCGTTGACATTTTGGACCATAAAATCATTTCTTATGGAGGGGTGTCCTGTACACTGTGGGACGTTTGATCCCTGGCCTGTATCCACTAGATGCCAGTTGTGATCATCAGAAATGTCACCAGACATTACCAGGTGTCCCTTGGGAAACAAAATGCCCTCTAGTTGTTATCCACTGAGATAAAAGATAATAAGGCCTTATTGTATTGCCTTTTCTTTACATGGCTAATGCCATAAGCACAAGACTCCATATGATATATTTTCCATAAATTTCTACATGAAAGTGAAAGTGATAGTTGCTCAGTCCTGTCTGACTCTTTGCGACCTCGTGGACTGTAGCCTGACAGGCTCCTCTGTCCATGGAATTCTCCAGGTAAGAATACTGGAATGGGTTGCCATTCCCTTCTCTGGGGGATCTTTCCAACCCACGGATCAAACCTGAGTCTCTTGCACCTGCATTACTGGCAGATTCTTTATTACAGGTCAAAGCCATGTAGAGTTAGTGCTTGGTAAAAATTTTAGTATACAGGAATGATATGAATGTGTTAATTCCCTGCCGCCCACCAGTATCACATCTCAGAAAACTGTCCTTACCGAGAGAAAGCCATAAAAGTCAATTTTTCTACTGGTAAATCTTGGTAGCTTGCATTTTCTTCAAACGTTCCATGAAACTACACACCCGATTTGTATACTGGACTTACAAGGCTTTTGTTGTTTAGTCGCTAAATCACATCTGACTCTTTTGTGACCTAGTGGACTGTTGCCCACCAGGTTCCTCTGTCCATGGGATTTCCTAGGGGAGGATACTGGAGTGGGTTGCCATTTCCTTCTCCAGGGGATCTTCCCGACCCAGAAATCGAACCCATGTTTCCTGCATTGGCCGGCAGATTCTTTACCATTATGCCACCAGGGAAGTCCTTATAAGGCTTAGTTCTTATCATGTATGGCACTGACCCTTAACTGGAGGTGATACCGTTCCCCACAGAATATTTGGCAGTGCCTGGAGACATTTTTGGTTATTAAGACTAGGGGAGGGGACGCTGGTGGCATCTAATTAGGATACAGACCAGAGATGCTGCCAGACGTCCTACAGTGCACAGGACAGCCTCACAACAAAGACTTAGCCAGTCCAATATGTCCAAATGTCGGTAGTATTGACAAAAAAACTCTGTTGTGTCAAAAGAAGAAAGTATTTGGTGTGGCTTTTCTTGGCCTATGGACTTTTTCTTCGGAGAACTTAAGTCTGTTCTTTCTCGCAGATGCTCATGGCACAAGTTCCGAAGATGCCTGCTTACCGTGTTTCCCTTCCTAGAGTGGATGTGTTTCTATCGATTCAAAGATTGGCTTCTTGGAGACTTACTTGCTGGTATAAGTGTTGGCCTTGTGCAAATTCCCCAAGGTAAGAAAGATACAAGGGCTTTTCACCCACAGACAATATATCACTTGTCCAGAGTAAACAAGTTACTTGGGCTAGATAAATAGAAAAAAAAAAAAAAAAAGTGATTTCCATTCATGTCATTACCAGTTGTTTCCTTACCTGCCAAATTTCTAACTCTTGAAAGGTGGTTCCAAAAATCTCAGTTTAGTTTAGAACCCTGAATTCTTGTAATTCTTGAATGCCTGCTCAGTCATTTTTTCCTTAACTAGTCACTTCATACTCACAGGACTCCAATAGATCTCACTGGGCGTTGATTTTACTTAGTAAGGTGAAGAATAAGAAACCCAGCATGCTAACTTCTCTTTAGCAAGTCCCACACAGCAGTCCAGGGGCCACTCTTTGATCTTACAAGTGGCAGTTCAGATATAAGACAAGATCATTTAGATAGGCAGGGGAGCTATCTGGGCTTTAGAAGTCCTATTTCCCAAGTAGGAACCAACATCTCTTATAATTCCCATAGCTGACGCCTCCGGGGGTCCCATAGTGACATGTCCAGTTGCAAGTGTCATTGTGCTCTGAGAAGCTCAAAGTTAGGGCTTCCCACCAGATACTAATCTTTCATTCACCCTTGGTCCAGCTAGAATATACTAATCAGGTCCTTTTTACCATAACTAGTATTGCTTGGTGACACAGTTGACATTCCACCATTATCAGGTTTCCAAAGAAACAGCTAGAAAGCTAACCCAAGATCAGCTTTCTCAGCAAAAGGATTTAGTGTTAACGCTTTACTCAGTGAATGCTAAGTTGCTTCTGTCATGTCCGACTCTTTGGAACCCTATGGATTTTAGCCCATCAGGCTCCTCTGTCCATGGGATTCTCTAGACAAGAATACTGGTGTGGGTTGCCATGCCTTCCTACAGGGCATCTTCCCAGTCCAGGGATTGAACCCACGTCTCCTGTGGCTCCTGTATTGCAGGCCGATTCTTTACCGCTAACCCACCAGGAAAGCCCCTTCTTTATTCAGTTCACAGTTCCCTTCATAGTCTTTAAACACTTCTATTTCTCTATTCTTGTGGGGGCAAACCAAGAAAGATTGAAATTTGTGATCATACAGGTTGTGTAAAGCACAAATGAAGTGAAAGGGGCCAAGTAAGTAAATAAAGTCACTCAGTCGTGTCCGACTCTTTGTGACCCCGTGGACTGCAGCCCACCAGGCTCCTCAGTCCATGGGATTCTCCAAGCAAGAATACTGGAGTGAGTTGCCATTTCTTTCTCCAGGGGATCTTCCCGACCCAGGGATCAAACCCAGGTCTCCCACATTGGAGGCAGTCGCTTTAACCTCTGAGCCACCAGGGAACCAATGGTAGCTGAAATCCAACTCTGGCAAAAGGGCTGTTAGTGGGGAAAAGGGATCCCTTTAAAATAATTATCTTACAGTAAAATTTACTTATTTCTTACAGTTCTATGAATTAAAACACAGGTATAAATTTGTATAACCACTGCCACACCAGGCTACATAGCAGTTCCATCAGCTCCCAAACTCTCTTGTGTCATCCCTTCTTAGTCACATTGTCTGCTAACCTCTGACCCCTGGCAACCACTGATCTCGTCTCCATCACCATAGCTCTGTCTTTTTCAAAATGTCATATACATGGGCTCATATAATATATAACTTCTGAAGGATGAGAGCTTTAATTCAGCATTATGAATTCAATGCAAACTGCTATATGCATCAATAGTTTATTCCTTTTTGTTGAAGAACAATATTCCATTATATGACTATGTCACAGTTTGTTTATCCATTCATTTATTGATGGACATTTTGTTTCCAGTTTGGGTCCATCACAGAGTTGCTGTGAACACTCATGTACAGGTTTTTGTATGAACATAATTGTCATTTCTCCAAGGTAAATACCCCAGGAGGTTATATGGGAAGTATATGTTTAACTTTACAAGAAACTGCCAAACTGTTTATGCAGAGTGGCTGAACCTACCATTTTATATTCCCACCAGCAATATATGAGAATTCTAGTTCCTCCACACCCTTGTTAGCACTTGATAAACACTCATGTACAGGTTTTTGTATGAACATAATTGTCATTTCTCCAAGGTAAATACCCCAGGAGGTTATATGGGAAGTATATGTTTAACTTTACAAGAAACTGCCAAACTGTTTATGCAGAGTGGCTGAACCTACCATTTTATATTCCCACCAGCAATATATGAGAATTCTAGTTCCTCCACACCCTTGTTAGCACTTGATATTGTCAGTATCTTTAACCTTTCTATTTTGAGGTAACTATAGATTCACATTAACTTGTAAAAAAAAAAAATAGAGACCCCTTACATCTTTTTTTATTTAAAGGTTTTTTAGGGACTTCCCTGGTGGTTCAGAGGTTAAAGCATCTGCCTGCAATGTGGGAGACCCGGGTTCGATCCCTGGGTTGGGAAGATTCCCTGGAGAAGGAAATGGCAACCCACTCCAGTATTCTTGCCTGGAGAATCCCATGGATGGAGGAGCCTGGTGGGCTACAGTCCACGGGGTCACAAAGAGTCAGACACGACTGAGTGACTTCACTTTCACTTCACTGGTGGTTCAGTGGTTAAGAATCTACCTTGCAATGCAGGGATTATGGGTTCACTCCCTGATCAGGGAGCTAGGATCCCATATGCCATGGAGTGACTAAGCCCACACGCTCCAACTACTGAGCCTGCACCACACAACGAAGGCCCAATGCAGCCAATTTCTGTTTTATAAAAGAGTAGAGATTTTAAAATTAATTAACTTTGGCTGTGCTGGGCCTTTGTTGCTGTGCATGGACTTTCTCTAGTTGCAGTGAGTGGGGACTGCTCTCTAGTTGCAGTGGGCGGGCTTCTCGCAGCAGTGATTTCTCTTGTTGCAAAGTACAGGCTGTACGATGCGTGGGCTTCAGTAGTGGTGGCACGTGGGCTTAGTTGCCCACAGCACATAGAATCTTCCTGGACCAGGGATCAAACCCATGTCCCCTGCAATGGCAGGTCGATACTTATCCACTCTACCACCAGGGGAGTCCTTCATTTTGTTTGTAATTTGCGTATCTCTAATGGCTAATGAACTTGAACATCTTTTCACGTTCTTATTTGCTGTCCTCAGATCCCCTTTGCCAAGGTGCCTGTTCAAGTTTCTTGCTCATCTTTTAATTGGATTTTTTTTTCTTATTGTTAGTTTTTGAGAATTCTTTTTATATTCCGAGAATAAGTCCTTTGTTAGATATATGATTGTCAAATATTTTCTCTCAGTCTGTAGCTTATCTTTTCATTCTATTGACAATATATTTGACAGAGCAAAGGCTTTTAATTTTGATGATGTTCATTTTTTTTTCTGTTTATGAATTGAGTTTTTCCTGTCACATACAAAAACTCTTTACTTAATCACATTAGGTCACAAAGATTTTCTTCTATGTTTTCTTCTCAAAGTCTTATATTTTACGGTTTACTTTTAGAACTGATCTGTTTTGAGTTAATCATTATGTAAGATGCGAAGTTTAGATCAAGGCTTTATTTTCTGTTGCATCTTTAAAGACTGCTGTCGACTGAATTGTTTTTGCACTTTTGTCAGAGATCAGATAGCCATATTTTTGTGGATCTATTGCTTTTTTGATGTATAATGGATATTATAGTACATTTCTCTAAGGAAGATTTCTTTGATATAATCATTTATTAAACATCACTTGTTTACTCATCTATTTGGGGCTGCACTGGGCCTTCCTTGCTGCGCATGGGCTTTCTCTAGTTGTGGTGAGTGGGGGCTGCTCTCTACTTGCAGTGCTCAAGCTTCCCTTGTTGTGGAGTATGAACTCTGGGATGCATGAACTTCAGTAGTTCTTTGGAGAAATGTCTATTTAGGTCTTCTGCCCATTTTTTAAGTGGGTTGTTTGTTTTGATGCTGTTAAGCATCACAAGCTATTTGTAAATTTTGGAGACTATCGGTTCAGTTCAGTTCAGTTCAGTCGCTCAGTCGTATTCGACTCATTGCGACCCCATGAATCGCATCACGCCAGGCCTCCCTGTCCATCACCAACTCCCTGAGTTCACTCAGACTCGCGTCCATAGAGTCAGTGATGCCATCCAGCCATCTCATCCTCTGTCGTCCCCTTCTTCTCCTGCCCCCAATCCCTCCCAGCATCAAAGTCTTTTCCAATGAGTCAACTCTTCATATGAGGTGGCCAAAGTACTGGAGTTTCAGCTTTAGCATCATTCCTTCCAAAGAAATCCCAGGGTTGATCTCCTTCAGAATGGACTGGTTGGATCTCCTTGCAGTCCAAGGGACTCTCAAGACTATGGATTACATTAATTTCCATGTGGCAGGGACTTCACTGGTAGTCCAGTGGCTAAGACCACCAATTCAGGGAGCCCAGATTTGATCCCTGGTCAGAGCACTAGATTCCACATGTCACAGCTAAAGATCCCAGGTGTTGAAACTAAGACTCGGTGCAGTCAACTAAGTAACTAGGTTTTTTTTTGTTTTTTTAATTTCCATATGGCAGATACAAACCAAAATGGCCTATTTGTATAAGTATATTCACTTCCAGGAAAGGATCAGAACATCTCTAGAGCATTCCTGTGGTTCTGGAATGAGAGACCTGAACTCTTGTAGCTTGACCTGTGAGTCCACTACTGAACCCCACTTATCAAAGATCCTTTACTTATGGTCAAGGTTTGAGGACATTTCTCTGCTAAATTTCAAAGTCATCAGTATAATTTTATACCAAAATAAGAGTAACATTAGGGTATATAACTATACCTAACATCTAGCACAGTATTTGGCACATAATTGGTACTCAAGGTACTTGTTGAATAATGATTACATAACTATTCAATCATTTTTTGAATAATGATTACATTACAAGCATGAGTAAATCCAAGCAACTCTTGCTGACTGACTCAGGGACTGTATGTTATTTTAAGTAGTATGAATAATGAAATAATTTGTAGTGTAAACAATTCAAAAGTTTTACTTGCATTTAAATAAGTAGGACCAGACAATAATTTTCTTCAAACGAAACAAAAGTACTGCACAGTGGGACTTCCCTGGCCATCCAGTGGTTAAGACTTTACCTTCCAATACAGGGAGTGTGAGTTCAATCCCTGGTTGGGGAGCGAAGATCCCCATGCCTCACCACCAAAAAATCTAAACATGAAACAGAAGCAGTATTGGAACAAATTCAGTCAAGATTTTAAAAAATCTTTAAAAATACTGCACAGTGAAAACCTTATTTGAAACATGCTAGCTCTTCCTTACAGTAGAACCCAATTTATAAATGTAAAAGAAAATAGAAAATCACCATTAGTAAAAGACTACAGTAATATTTGTTGGAGATGAAATCCACTAAGAGAGATTTAAAGTCAGTGGGTAAAAGTTGGCAAACTATGTAACAGGACTTGAAAAGTGAAAGGGTTAGTCACTCGGTTGTGTCAGACTCTGTGCGATGCCATGGACTGTAGCCCTCCAGGCTCCTCTGTCCATGGGATTCTCCAGGCAGAATACTGGAGTGGTTGCCATTTCCTTCTCCAGGGGATTTTCTCGACTCAGGGATCAAATGCAGGTCTCCCGCATTGCAGGCAGCTTCTTTACCATCTGAGCCACCAGGGAAGCCAGGACTTGTATAGTTCCAGATATCTTCCTCAAGATATTTATTAACTCCTCCACTACTTTACAATAGAGAACCTGGGAGCAACGACCTTCACCAAGTAATCAATACTGTCATCACCAATAGTAAGACATTTGGAGATCATGAATTCTGTGATATAATGTGCTAAGAAGGACATAATGTCATTTCTGTAGTATTCGCATCCAAAGCATTTAACCTTGGTATGATCATGAGGAGCTGTGCTTAGTCTCTCAGTCGTGTCCAGCTCTTTGGGACCCCATGGAATGTAGCCCACCAGGCTCCTCTGTTCATAGGGATTCTCCAGGAAATAATCCTGGAGAGGGTTGCCATGGCCTCCTCCAGGAGATCTTCCCAACCCAGTACCAAACCCAGGTCTCCAACATTTCAGGCAGATTCTTTACCAGCCTAGCTACCAGGGAAGCCCAACCCCAAACTGAGGGGCATTTAGCAAAATAGCTCAGTACGCTTCCAAAGTGACAAAATCAGGAAAGACAAGTAACAATCGAGGAACTATAACAGATATTAGCGTTAAGGAGAAATAACAGCTAAATGAAATAGGGAACTCTGGATGGAATTATGAAACAGAAAAGGGTAATTAGGGGGAAAGCTGTTGAAATTGAAGTAAAGTATTTATTAATAGTTATTTTCTAATGTTAATTTCCTGATGCAAACAATTATACTATGATTATGTACAGTATTCACATTAGAGGGATCTAGCACAGAGTCGGACATGACTAAAGCGACTTAGCAGCAGCAGCAGGTAAGGCATATATTGTTGTTGTTCAGTTGCTCGGTCATGTCTGACTCTTTGCAACCCCATGGACTGCAGCACACCAGTCCTTCACCATCTCCCAGAGTTCTCTCAAACTCATGTCCACTGAGTCGATGATGCCATCCAACCATCTTATCCTTTGTTGCCCTCTTCGTCTCTTGCCCTCAATCTTTCCCAGCATCAGGGTCTTTTCCAATGAGTTGGTTCTTCTCATCAGGTGGTCAAAGTATTGGAACTTCAGCTTTAGCATCAGTCTTTCCAATGAATATTCAGGATTGATTTCCTTTAGAATTGACTGGTTTGATCTTCTCACTGTCCAAAGGACTCTCAAGAGTCTTCTCCAACACCACAGTCCCAAAGCATCAATTCTTCGGCACTCAGCTTTCTTTATGGTCCAGCTCTCACATCCATACATGACTACTGGAAAAATCATAGCTTTGACTAGACAGACCTTTGTCAGCACAATGATGTCTCTGCTTTTTAATACACTCTCTAGGTTTGTCATAGCTTTTCTTCCAAGGAGCAAGTGTTTTTTAATTTCATGGCTGCAGTCACCATCTGCAGTGATTTTGGAGCCCAAGAAAATAAAATCTGTCACTGTTTGCACTTTCTCCTCATCTGTTTGCCATGAAGTGATGGAACCAAATGCTATCATCTTCATTTTATGAATGTTGAGTACTAAGCCAGCTTTTTCACTCTCATCTTTTACCTTCATCAAGAGGTTCTTTAATTCCTCTTCACTTTCTGCCATTAAAGTGATGTCCCCTGCATATCTGAGGCTGTCGATATTTTTCCCACCAATCTTGATTCCAGCTTGTGAGTCATCTAGCCCAGCATTTCACATGATAACAATATACAGTCTTGACGTACTCCTTTCCCATTATGTGGAAATAAGCTATTGTCTTTGTAGCTTTTCTGTAAGTCTAAACTTAGTTCAAAATTAAAAAATTTTTTAAGGTTTTAGAAAGTTTAGAGATTGGTTTCCCTCTATTTCTCCATAGTCTAACCTTAACTAAGACTTAGACAATTTAGTTCTCGGGCTGTTGCCAAGAAATTCTCTTACCTTCCCTGTATTGGTGAGTTATTGGAAACCCTACATTTCAAAGACTCAGTCTTCACACCACATGTTGGTTGTAAAGAGTAAATAGGGTGGGCTTCCCTGCGGTCCAGTGGTTGAGAGTCTGCCTGCAAAGCAGGGGACAAGGGGTTCGGTCCCTGGTCCTGGAAGATCCCATGTGCCACGGGGCAGCTGAGCCTGTGTGCCACAACTACTGAAGCCCATGGACCTAGAGCCTGTATCTACAACTGGAGAAGCCACCACAGTGAGGAGCCCACACACCAACTAGAGAGAGCCCATGGGCAGCATGAAGACCCAGTGCAGCCACAGATAAAATTAAATTTGAAAACAATTGCCTTAAAAAGAGTAAACAGGGCTTTTCAACATTATACTGAATTCAGAGGCAGTGCATTCAAGCAAGATAAAAGGTAAAAAATTACATAGCAATTACAAAGAAATAAAATTTCATCATTCATAGATAATTTTTTTAATGTAGAGAATTCAAAAGAATCTACAGATAAACTGATATAATTAATAAGATTTTGTCAAGGTTGCTGGGTACAAGAGGTGTAAATAAAAATCAATTATATTCTTTCATACCTGCAAGAAATGAAATGTGGAAAAAAATTTAAATATCATTCACCAAAGCATGGTGAATATGAAGTAAGTTGCAATGAAACTAAGAAATGATGTGCAAGACCTCTACAGAGAAATTATTAATGTACAACTTTACTGAGAAATATTAATAAAGGCCTAAATTAATTGAAAGAAAACAGTTTCTAAGAACATGTAAGTTCTCTTAAAGTACTCCATAAGAGGATTTGCATCTCCAGCTATCAGGAATGAATATAAAGTAAGAATGTTTAGGATGATGTTCATCAAAAGTAGAATGAATAAATAGGCATTCATATATACATATGTTGGAATACACAGAGGAGGGGACAGGAACTCTCTCAAGCAACTCATGACAACTTGGAAGATGTTTATATACATAATAATGAGAAAAAGAAGCAGAAATAAAAATTATATACATTATAATTCCACTAATATAAACTTCAGTAGTGGGACCAACTAAACTGTATTGTTTAGGGATTTGTACAGTAGTGGTAAAACTAAAGAAAAGCAAAGAAGTTATTATCACAAAAGCCAAAATAATGAATACTTCTGTGGGGAGGGATGGGGTTGTGATGAAAGATCTGAGTAGGTGATAACATCAGTGTTTGTTTTATAGATATTTATTAAACTCAGCATCTATTTTAATGTACTTTCTATGTATATATTTCACAATAAAATGGGGCTTATTAAATTTATTGCAAAATATTACTAATTACTAAAAAAAGTAATTAAACAGTGTGGTATTATAGAAATGGACAAGTAGGGCAGCAGAACAGAAGAGTCACACATGTATACATTGCATGGTTTTGTATCAGATGTGTCACTATAGAAACAGGCTTTTTAAAAATGATGTGAAACAAAATCTTTCCTATAAATTGAATATTTATATGAAAACCATTTTTTAGACCCCCTACCTCACCCATACACAAAAATCTATTCCTGATAAAGACCTAAATATGAAAGACAAAACTATAAAGACTTTTTTGAATAATAGAGGAGAATATCTTTATGGACTTGAGGTAGAAAGTGTTTCTTAAACAAGGCACAAAAAGCACTAACCTGAAAGGAAATAACTGCGAAGTTGAATTAGATAAAACTTAAGAACTTCTGTTTATTCAGAGACGTGATGGGGACTTCCTTGGTAGTCCAATGGTCAAGGATCCACCTTCCAATGTAGGGGATGTGGGTTTGATACCTGGTTGGGGAACTAAGATCCTATAAGCTGTGGGGCTGCAATAAAGACCCAGTGCAGCCAAAATTAAAAAAAAAAAAAAAAACACAATGAAGATTGAAAAGCAAACCATAGAATACCCAACAAAGGACTTAAATCTATTTTATATATATATATATATATGTATATATATATATAATGCTCCATCATTTATGCTTCAGGGTGTATCATCTCAAGAGAATTTATCCACTTACGCACCTAGAGTCATGTACAAGATTATACATAGAAGTCTTGTTCATAGAGGCCCCTAAACTGGGAACAAAACAGGAGAGTATAAACCTGTAGACAAAGAGAATGGGGAAACAGCTGCCTGAATCCTGATGGCTGTTTAGTTCTGCTTCCAGCCTCTGATGAGGTCCAACTGACCTTTGTCCTCTTTTAACATATTTCCTATTTTGGAAATTCCCTGGTGGTCCAATGGTTAGGACTCAGTGTTTTCAGTGCCATGAGCCTCGGGTCCAGCTCAGGTCAGAGAACTAAGATCCAGCAAACTGTGCCGTTCAGCCAAAAATTTTTTTCCTATTTTGCTCAAGCTGATTTGAACTGGTTTTCTGTTACTTGCAGTCAGTAGAGATTTGCTTAGGGAAAAAATGTGGAAGGGGAACCATAAATTACAAAAGACTTAAGAGATGTATCAACTAATGTGAGGACTTCATTTGATGTAAACACAAAGTTTGTAAAAAAAAAAAAAAAAAAAAAAAGTATAACAACCACAAAAGAAAATACAACATGTAATAGCAATAACTTTTTTTTTTAAGATCACCCCAAACTGCCATACCTCTGGTTCAAGGTCTCTCATAAGGTTGCAGTCAAACTGTCATTCATCTCAAGGCTCTACTGAGGCTGCCGGATCAGCTTCCAGGCTACTCCTGTTTGCTGGCAGGTTTGAGTTTTCCACCATATCGGCCTCTATATGGCTGCTTGAGTATCCTCACAACATGGCCTCTGGCAGGAACAACTGATGTGTGAAGCCCGGTGCAAGATGCAAATGCAGATTCCCTAGTTCAAAAATTATACAGTATTTTAAGATGATCCGAGTAAAGCATTAAGCCAAGCATGGAGCCTTCTAAGCCCAAGATACTCTGTGACTGCGTAGGTAACACACGCTTGAAGTCAACTTTGGCAGCTGGTAACCTGAATGAAAGAGAGAAAGAGAGCCAGAGAGCAATGAAGACAGAAAACACAGTCTTCTAGCAACCCAAAAGTGACATCTTATCATTTTTGTTGTAGCCTATTTATTATTAATGGAAGTAAGTTATTCCCATATGACCCAGCAATCCCACTGCTGGGCATACACACCAAGGAAACCAGAATTGAAAGAGACACGTGTATCCCAATGCTCATCGCAGCACTGTTTCAAATAGCCAGGACATGGAAGCAACCTAGATGTCCATCGGCAGATGAATGGATAAGAAAGCTGTGGTACATACACACAATGGAATATTACTCAGCTATTAAAAAGAATCCTTTTGAATCAGTTCTAATGAGGTGGATGAAACTGGAGCCTATTATACAGAGCAAAGTAAGTCAGAAAGGAAAACACCAATACAGTATATTAACACATATATATGGAATTTAGAAAGATGGTAACAATCACCCTATATGCAAGACAGCAAAAGACACACAGATGTAAAGAACAGAGTTTTGGATGCTGTGGGAGAGGGCGAGGGTGAGATGATTTGAGAGAATAGCATTGAATCATGTATATTATCATATGTGAAATAGATCTCCAGTTCAGGTTCGATGCATGAGACAGGGTGCTCAGGGCTGGTGCACTGGGATGACCCTATGGGATGGGATGGGGAGGGAGGTGGGAGAAGGGTTCAGGATGGGGAACATATGTATACCCATGGCTGATTCATGTCAATGTATGGCAAAAACCACTACAATATTGTAAAGTAATTAACCTTCATTAAAATAAATAAATTTTTAAAAAAGAAGTTATTTCACACTTAAGGGGTGAAACTCACTCAAGGACATGAGTACCAATTAGTGATTGTAGATCATCTTACAGGTGGTCTACAAGTACAACTATATTTGAGAAATCAGGGAAATTTGAACACTGAATGTTTGATAATGGTAAAGAACCATTATTAATTTCTTAGCTGTGATGATGGTATTGTACTTAAAAGAGGGCCTTTTTCTAAAACATATATACTGAAAATATCTACAGATGAAATGACTTAATGTTTTGGATTTGCCTCAGAATAATTATGGGATGGGAGAGGAATGAAGACATTGATGAAACAAGACTGGCCATGAGTTGACCATTGTTGAAGTGGGTGATGGGTGCTTGGGGGTTCATTATACTCTATTTCTGTATAAGTTTAAACTTTTCTATAAAAAAGCCTTGCTTGTTTAAGACAATAAATTTGGCTCACTAGACTCATAATTGATTTCTGATGAGCACACTGGTATGATGTAAATTGAAGAGAGTTGCTCAGGGCAGGAGTTGTGGACTTGAGATATCAAAGGAGGACACCATGTAGGTCAGTCCATTTGCCTCAAAATTTCCAAAATCTCACAGTGCTTCTTAAAAAAGAAATTAAGTACTGAAGAAGGAGCTGAAGGAAGATGCTGGAGTGATTGGCAGATGAAAGAAAGACAACACATACCATCCTGGAGTTAAGTGTGACAGTTCTTGCTTTGCTGTCTAGCTTTATCTCCAGTCCTGGAGGATTCCTAGGGCCTTCTTATACTAGACTGATAGAGTAAAGACTGCTTTAGACTGATAGAGTAAATGGTCTGCTTCTGAGCTGTTGAGATTAAAGGTCTTATTGCTTTGATGTTTGCTTTCCATGATTCACATGAAAGGTGTTTAAGCCTATGATTTAGAATTGAAGTGTAAAAACATGTGATAAAATGGGAAGAGAAGCTAGAAATCAAAGCAGATCATAAAAAGTACTAATTAAGGGCTATATGCCAAAGGATACTGTTACCATATTCAGCTGTGCACATGGGGCATTTTTATTTTAAATATTCTTTACAGTTTTTATTTCAGATGACTTTAAAAAGCCAGGCTACCTTTGCTTACTTAAATTATCTTGCTTTTCAGTCCTGATGCTTGGTTTGCTGGCAAGGCATCTGATTCCTCCTCTCAATGTCTCTTATGCAGCTTTCTGTGCTTCAGTAATTTATGGAATTTTTGGATCATGTCATCAAATGTCCATTGGTGAGTTCAGTGCTAGAATCACAGGAGGTATATGAAGTCTCCATCTCGATTATTTACTTATTGCTAAGGAACTCAAGTTAAAGCTATGTTTAACATATAAAGAAAAGAGGCAGAAGATGCATATTCTTTTTTTTATAATCTATTTATTTTAATTGGGAGCTAATTACAATATTGTGGTGGTTTTTGCCATACATCGACATGAATCAGTCATAGTGATATTTTATTCACAGTTAGTGTTCAGATTTTAGAAACTAAACACTTTCATGCTATTATTAATGTCCCCACCAGACAAACAGGCCCATAAGTTATTAAAGGAATGAAAGGACAAGAGGCATCTTCCTTGCTGAAATTTCCACACTTTGAAATCTGATTATCCTCGACCGAGAAGATCCAGAAATGATTTTGCCAAAACTCCTAGAATGGATCCACTTTTCAGCTGAACCCATAATAACCATACTCCATGAACCTGATTTATAACAATCATATCAAATTATTAATTTACATTGAGAAAATGTTGTCATAGTAATCAAAACACTGAAACCCACAGGGTAAGCACTTTTCTTCCCTGAGTCAAACGTCCATCTACTAATTTATAATTCGAAATGACTGTTGCAGAGACCAGACCCAGCTGAAGGTCCTATGATCAGCACAATTACTTCCCCTAGGTGAGCCTGCATAGAAATCAAACCATACCATGCCCTCCCTGGCAGTCTCAGAAGGGCATCGCCAGCGTTCAGAAGTCAAGTGCCTTTTTCTGAGCTTCCACACGGAACAACTGACCAGGCAACCAACGGTGACCATTCTGACCAGCACACTTTTTTCTCCAGATGTGTTTGTATATTCAGTCCACTTGCCATCCCATTCTGTGGCATGCGCCTGTGCCTTTCTAAGGACACTATTCTACATCTTTACTAAAATTTAGTATCTGTTGATGTTACATTTAAACACTAAAATAGCTATTTTATTCCAATTACTCCAAGTTCTCAGAGAGCATTACAGTCACTTCCAAATACTTATCAGTTAACAAGGGCTACTAGAGGTTTGCTTCTGTTAGGTAATTTAAAGGTAAAATTTGCCTTTGCCTCCCGCATTCATGTTGATATGAGAAGTAAATAAAATTTTGTTTGAAACAGGTTTAGCTCCATGTCATTTTGCACCTATTACATCCTTCTTAAGTGTTTAGGTATTGTTTTTCTTCTTATTATTATTGATTAGCTTTGTTTCCTGATCCTTTTTCCACCATATCATTTTTCACCATTTCTAAGAATAGGCACAGTAGCTGAGCCAGATATACATTTCCAGTCAGTTTCTCTTCCTACTCCATATCCCCACTGATACAAAGAGGTTGTTACCTAGGCCAAAAAGATCTAAAATTTCAGAGTTGGTTACAGTATGTGAAACAGAGAGCTTTTCCCTGCTCTTTCTTACTTCTCAGTGGCCACTTTCAGATAAGAAAAGTTGATCAGATCGAGGACAATGTATGAGACTGTGCTTTGCTTTTGTCAACATCTGTCAGTTTACCTGGACTTAAAACCTCCCCCTCTGCCTAACCGTTTTCTTTCATAGGTACATTCTTCCTTGTGAGTGCTCTGACAATCAATGTCCTGAGGACAGAGCCATTCAACAGTGGCCACTTATTACTGGGAACTTTCATCCAGGATGACTTTTCTAACATGACCTTCTATGAGAACTATAACAGATCCTTGAGTTCTGTGGCATCTGTAACTTTGCTAACTGGGATTATTCAGGTAGGTCCTGAGTCTCTGAATCCCTGAAGGAAAAAGAAATAAATAAAAGGGCTGGACATGAACCCTTTCCTTGAATTGCTTCTGTTACCCATTGTGATATATCTGGAATTTAAGTGATTTTCATTTTTTTCCAAAACTTATGGGACGTATGGATAGACTGACTCCTCAGTGACAAAACTTCTCCCTCCTCAGAAATCTACCACCCCTGGTTTAGGATGAGATACTCAACATTCTCCTCAATCTCTAACACTATAAGACTAAAGAAGGGTCCAAATAGGACTTCTCTGGTAGTCCAGTGGTTAGGACTTCACCTTCCAATGCAGGAGGTGCGAGTTCAATCCCTGGTGAGGGAGCTAGGATCCTGCATGCCTCGTGGTCAAAAAACCTAAACCTGAAACAAAAGCAATATTGTAATAAATTCAATAAGGACTTTAAAAATGGTCTATATAAAAAAAAAAATCTAAAAATAAGAGAAGAGTCTCGGGGACTGTGGCCTAGAGTTCTAGGTTTCATGTTTTTAAAAATTCCTTTATATTCTTTCAACAAGAATAGCACTCGTGGGCTCACATACTGTATTTTGGTTAGTGGGCATTAGAGTCAGGTGTAAAATCCTTTCTCTCCAATGACAGGACACAGCTAATGGGTGATGATATCAATGATTTATTAAAATATCCAACCTTATTTTGGGCAGTGTCTTTGATTTCTTCTGAGAGTCTACCGTCTAAAGCATCACCGACTGAACTAAAGTCATATATTTCAGCTCTATTTCTTCTCAGCTAACCCAAACTCTAGCTAACTTTCTCTGATTTCCCTGAAGCCATCCTTTATGAGGTAAAAACTTACTGGGAGCTACAAAGGCAGGCTATCCTGGTGGGCTGACCCTAGCCCTGACTTTCCAATTGTACGACTTACTTGCAGGCCTCAGTTTCTTCATGTTTAAAATGGGGATAATAATATTTGTATTGCAGAGTTCTTGTAAGGATTAAGTGAGAAAATGCATGTAAAGCATTCAGCCCAGAGCCTGTCACATAGTAAGCATTAATAAGTTATAATTACAGAGTACAGAGAAATGAAGTTGGTACTTTAATAGAAACCAAAAAAAAATTTTTTAAGATATAGTACCCATGTTTTTAAAAAGCCAGTCTTGCAGGAGAAGACAAAATAACAGGCAGCAAGTCAGCAATTTATTAATTATAAGTAGCCTTGGCATGTTCTTTTTCCTTGTTTGAGCATCACTTTTTTCATATAACAAAGGAGAAGATATTCCATTTACAGGAAGATAGAATATGTGTACTTTTCCCTATTCCTCCTCCTAAGAATGACTGGAAAAATTGGAAAGTTATATACAAACCAAATATACAAAGGCTCTGAAAGGTGGAGAGAAGACAACAACAGACTACTGCTTCAGACCCAAGGAACAACACAGTGGAGAGTGCCTGGGGTTTTCTTTTTGCCCCATACATCTTAAATTTGGTGCTAAAGAAGCCAGAAAGCCAAAATGCCAATGTGGCAGACGGAAAAGTCCCAACAAAAGTCTGTTCTGTATAGCCACAGGACTAGGAAAGGCTAGCAATTCTGAAAACATTTACCCAATAACTGCTCTACTCCAGACAAACACCAAGAAAAAAAAAAAAAAAAATCTCTGTGGTGCTATCCTTACTCATGCCAGTGGTGGCCAAGTGGGGAGCCCAGACTTCCACCCTCAGCCAGCTGTAGTGAGGCAGCTACCCAGGGTGTTGTCAGAGAAGGCCAGACAGGGAGTCGAGACTTTCATCTCCACTGGGTAGTAATGAGCCTCTCTTCCTACTCCTTGCTGGGGTGTGTCAGAGAAAGCCTAGTGAAGAGTCAGTTCTTTCACCACAACACGGCACTAATGATGGCAACCCCCTCTGTAGCAGTGTCAGTGGAGGCCATGCGGGGAGAAATAAAGGCATTTCTGTCTCTCCCAGTCAGGATGGTATCAGTGGAGGCCTAGTGGGCAGCCAGAACTTCCATCTCCTCCCAGTAAAAATGAAGAGTCCCTACTGCCTCAGGTGTCAGTGGGTTTTAAGAGGAGAACCTGGACTTCTACCTTACCAGGCAGTAACAAGGTAACACCTTCCCCTCTCAGCACTTTATCAAAGTAAGATGGCTAAAACAGAACATTTCAGTAAGATCCAGAATCTTATAGCATAGTACATGCAATGTCAGTAGCTGAACTGAAAATAACTTGTCATATCAAGAACCAAGTACATTTCGACTTTAATGAAAAAAGGCAATAAAAAGATGCCAGCACTGAGATGAGAGGTGTTAGAATTATCTGGTAGAAATTATAAAGCAGCCATCCTAAAAATGCTTCAGCAACCAATTATGAATATGCTTGAAACAAAGTAAAAAAAAATAGAAAGTCTCAAAAAATAAATAGAAGATATAAAGAAGAACCAAATAGCAATTTTAGAGCTGAAAAATACATTAACCAAAATTAAAAATTCAAAGAATGGACTCGATAGCAAAATGGAAGAGACAGAGTAAAGAATCATTGAACTTGTAGAAAGAACAACAGAAATTACTCAGTCTGAACAATAGAAAATAGACTGAAAAAAGTTTAACGGAATCTCAGGAACAAGTGAGACTATAAACAGAAGCTCTAACATTTGTGTCTCATAAGCATCCCAGAAAGGGAGGGGAAAAAAGATGGAACTGAGTTACTTGAAGAACTAATAGCTAAAAATGCCGCAAATTTGACAAAAGATCTACAGTTTTAAGAGCCTTGGAAAATCCAAAACAAGATAAATCCATAGGAATCTATTACCAAGACAAATCATAGTCTACGTCTGAAAACTAAAAACAATGAAAAAAAATCTTGAAAGCAGTGAGAGCAACACTTTACCTTCAGTGAGAAAATAATTCAAATGACAGCAGATTTCTTATCCGAAACCATGGAGACCAGAAGGAAATTGCACAATATTCTTTCATTTGCTGAAAGAACTATTAATCCAAAAATCATTGTTGTTGTTGTTCAGTTGTGTCTGACTGCAGCACACCAGACTTCCCTGTCCTTCACCACCTCCCAGAGCAGCTCAAACTCATATTCACCAAGTCAGTGATGCCATCCAACCATCTTGTCGTCTGTCATCCCCTCTCCTGCCTTCAATCTTTCCCAGCACCAAGGTCTTTCCTAACGAGTTGGCCCTTCGCATCAGGTGGCCAAGGTATTGGAGCTTCAGCTTCAACATCAGTCCTTCCAATGAATATTCAGGATTGATTTCCTTTAGGATGGACTGGTTTGATCTCCTTGCAGTCCTAGGCACTCTCAAGAGTCTTCTCCAACACCAAAGTTCAAAAGCATCAATTCTTCTTCACTGAAGTCTTCTGTATGGTCCAACTCTCACATCCACACATGCCTACTGGAAAAACCTTAGCTTTGACTAGATGGACCTTTGTTGGCAAAGTAATGTCTCTGCTTTTTTAATCCTTATCTAGGGTTGTCATAGCTTTTCTTCCAAGGAGCAAGTGTCATGGCTGCAGTCACCATCTGCAGTGATTTTAGAGCCCAAGAAAGTAAAGTCTGTCACTGTTTCCAGTGTTTCCCCATCTATTTGCCATGAAATGATGGGACTGGATGCTATGATCTTATTTTATTTGAATTTTGAGTTTTAAGCCAGGTTTTTCACTCTTGTCTTTCACCTTCATCAAGAGGTTCTTTAGTTCCTCTTCGCGTTCTGCCATGAGTGGTGTCATCTACATATCTGAGGTTATTGATGTTTTTCCTGGCAATATTGATTCCAGCTTGTACTTCATCCAGCCCAGCATTTCTGAAAATAGCCTTCAAGAATGAAGGAGAAATCAAGATATATGAAGGAAAACTAAGAATTTATCACCAGCAAGACCTACCCTAAAAGAATGGCTAAAAGAAGTTCTCTAAACAGAAAGGAAATGATAAAAGAAGGCATCTTGGAACATCGAGTGGGAAGAAAGAATGGAAAAGGGAAAACATGGATAGATATGGTAGTTTTCTTTGTCTTCTTAAGTTTTCTAAATTATGTTCAATGGTTGAAGCAAAAATTATACCACTGATGTGGTTCAAAATGCCTATGGAAGAAATATTTAAAACAATTCTTTTGTAAACAAACATATTGGGAGGTAAATTTTCTATAATTTGCTCAAACTGTTAAAACGTTTACACCAGTAGACTGTGATAAGTTATGTATATATAATGTAATGCCTAGGACAACCACTTCAAAACCTATACACTCAAAAATGCTACAGATAAGTCCAAATGAAATTCTAAAAAAGCTCAAGTAATGTGTGAAATCAGAAAAAATAAAAGATGAGAAATAGAGCAAACAGAAAAATGGCAGACTTAACCCTTAACATATGAACATTGACATTTAAGGTATCAACTAAATATTTAGAAATATGCCGTCTGCAAGAAACAACAAAAATAATAATTAGGTTGAAAATTTTTTAAAGGGAAAGATATGCAAATATTAAAGGAAAGCAGGATTGACTATATTAATAACAGAGAAAGTGGACTTCAGAGCCAAGAAAATTACCGGAGGTAGAGAAGGACAGCACATAGTAATAAAAGGCTTGCTCTTCCAAGAAGATGTAGCAGACCTACATATGTATGCAACAAATGGCAAGAGGCCCAAATTACGTGAAGCAAAAACTGATATAACTGGAATGGAGAAGCAGACAGATACAAATCCACAATTACAGCTGGAGGCTTCACCACTCCTCTCTCAACAACTGATGGGACAACTGGACAGAAAGTCAACAAGGATATAGTAAAATTCAAAACATCAACAACACCAATAGGACTCGAGACATTTATGGAATGCTCCAACTAGTAACAGCAGAATACACATTCTTTTCAACAACCCATGGAACATACAGCAAGAGAGACCACATCCTGGGCTATAAAACGAGCATCAATAAATTTAAAAGAACTGAAGTCAAACAGTGCGTTCTCTGACCACAGTGGAATCGAACTAGAACTTAATAACAAAAAGTTAACAGGAGAGTCTCCAAATTCCTGGACACTGAACAACACACTTCTAAACAATCCATAAGTCAGAGAGGAAGTTTCAAGGGCAATAAATACACTGAAGTAAATGAAAATAAAATGTACCAAAATTTCTGAGACACAGCTAAAGTGATGCTGAAAAGGAAATTTGTAGCACTAAAATGCATATAGTAGAATAAAGGAAAAAGTCTCAGATTAATAATATAAGCTCCCTCTGCAAGAATCTAGAAAAATAAGAGCAAATTATACCCAAAATAAGCAGAAGGAAGGAAATGATAAAGAGGAAAAGTGAATGAAACTAAAAACTGAAAAGTACACATACTGATGATTCCATGTATATAAAATTCTTGAAGTGACAAAATTATAGAAATGGAGAGCAGGTTAGTTGTTCCCAGGGATTAAAGATGAGTAGAGATCAGAGGATGGAGGTTGGAGGCAGAGATGGGAGGTGAGAGTGCTGGTGAGAGTGTTTTTCATCTTGTCTGTATTTGATGTCACTATCCTAGTTGTGGCATGTATAGTTGTGCAAGATGGGGAAAACTGGGTACACAGGATCTCTGCATTGCTTTCTTACAACTGCATGTCAACCTACAATTTAAGATTACAATAAAAAGTTTTAGAAAAATCTGAATGAAATAATAACACCTAACGATTATTGCTATGTGCTGTCAATGTTCAAAGCACTTTACATGTCTTATCCTCATTTGGTCCTCACAACAACCCCCTGTATGAGGGTAGGTATTACTCTGTACTTATTTTAAGGAAACAAAGGTATAGAGAGGTTAAGTGAATTGCTGACGATCATGTAACCAGTAAGATCCCAAACTGCGATTCAGACTGTTTGTCTGCCTCTAGAACCTGTGCACTAGATAAAAATCTTAAAGGGCACACTAGTATTAATAAAAATGAAGAGTTCACTGTCAAAAGAATGTGAAGTGGGGACTTTTCCCTGGCAGTCCAGTGATTAAGAATCCATGCTTCCACCGCCGAGGGCATAGGTTTGATCCCTGGTCAGGAAGCTACGATCCTGCATGCCATGTGGCTTGTCCAAAAATAATTTAAAAAATATGAAGTGAAGGAATAGTTTTTAATTGGGATGGAGTTGTCTGGGAAGGAAACAACCATTTATTAAAGCTTTCCTTCATTTGCCAAACATTTAGTACAGAACTTCCTCAACTTATGATGGGGTTACATATGGATAAACCCATGGTAATTTGAGAATACTGTGAGTTGAAAATACATTTAGTAAACCTAGCTTACCAAATATCATAGCCTAGCCTGGCTTACCTTAAACGTGCTCAGAACACTTACATTAGACTGTACTGGGCAAAATCATGTAACACAAAGCCTATTTTATAATAAAGTATTGGATATCTCATGTAGTTTGTTGAATATAGTACTGAAAGTGATAAACAGAGTGGCTGAGTACAGAATAGTTCAATCATAGCCTAGCCTGGCTTACCTTAAACGTGCTCAGAACACTTACATTAGACTGTACTGGGCAAAATCATGTAACACAAAGCCTATTTTATAATAAAGTATTGGATATCTCATGTAGTTTGTTGAATATAGTACTGAAAGTGATAAACAGAGTGGCTGAGTACAGAATAGTTCTTAGTGTATCAGTTGTTTCCCCTCATGTCTGTGTGGCTGAGTGGGAGCTGTGGCTCCCTGCCACTGCCCAGCATCACAAAAGCGCAGCATACTGCACAGGGCTAGCCCAGAAAAAAAAAAAAAATCAAAACTCAAAATACCATTTTTACTGAACGTGTAGTGCTTTTACACCATTGTAAAGTCAAAATTAAAACTATTAGAACCATTGTAATTTGGGACATGTCTCTACCTGTTTTCAATAAGGATGACAGAAATAGGTTTCATGTCACAGACCAGTTCTGACTGATTGACAGTGATGACTAGAAAATTATGTTAACACCAGATTCTGAGGCCACATCACAGTTGGGCAAGGAAGAGTTCTGTGGTTCATTATAGATATTTGCCATTTACAAAGTTGAAGGAAGGCATAGCATGAAGAATGAGTGATATAGAGACTTCCCTGGTAGTGCAGTGGCTAAGAATCCATCTTGCAATGCAGGGGACACAGGTTTGGACCTCTGGTTGAGGAACTAAGATTCCCACATGCCGTGGAGCAACTAAGCCCTCAGCTGCAACAACTGAGCCTGCACGCCACACATAGAGAGTCCTTGTGCCTCAAAAAAAGATCCTCCATGACACAAGGAAGATCCTGAGTGCCGCAAGTAAGACCCAAGGCAGCCCCCCAAAAAAGAGAATGAGTGATACATATATTTGCATTTGTCACTATTTTCAGGGATTTGATTTGATTTAGGTCATACCTGAATGGTCTAGCGGTTTTCCCTACTTTCTTCAATTTAAGCCTGAATTTGGAAATAAGGAGTTCATGATCTGAGCCACAGTCAGCTCCTGGTCTTGTTTTTGTTGACTGTATAGAGCTTCTCCATCTTTGGCTGCAAAGAATATAATCAATCTGATTTCGGTGTTGACCATCTGGTGATGTCCATGTGTAGAGTCTTCTCTTGTGTTGCTGGAAGAGGGTGTTTGCTATGACCAGTGCATTTTCTTGGCAAAACTCTATTAGTCTTTGCCCTGCTTCATTCCGCATTCCAAGGCCAAATTTGCCTGTTACTCCTGGTGTTTCTTGACTTCCTACTTTAGCATTCCAGTCCCCTATAATGAAAAGGACATCTTTTTNTCTATCAGATCTAGGCCCTTAAATCTATTTCTCACTTCCACTGTATAATCATAAGGGATTTGATTTAGGTCATACCTGAATGGTCTAGCAGTTTTCCCTACTTTCTTCAATTTAAGCCTGAATTTGGAAATAAGGAGTTCATGATCTGAGCCACAGTCAGCTCCTGGTCTTGTTTTTGTTGACTGTATAGAGCTTCTCCATCTTTGGCTGCAAAGAATATAATCAGTCTGATTTCGGTGTTGACCATCTGGTGATGTCCATGTGTAGAGTCTTCTCTTGTGTTGCTGGAAGAGGGTGTTTGCTATGACCAGTGCATTTTCTTGACAAAACTCTATTAGTCTTTGCCCTGCTTCATTCCGCATTCCAAGGCCAAATTTGCCTGTTACTCCTGGTGTTTCTTGACTTCCTACTTTAGCATTCCAGTCCCCTATAACTAACACCCAAAAAAGATGTCCTTTTCATTATAGGGGACTGGAAGATCCCCTAGAGAAGGGAAAGGCTACCCACTGCAGTTTTCTGGCCTGGAGAATTCCATGGACGGTATAGTCCCTGGGGTCTATACAGTTTGTAGATAAATACAGTCCAGAGAATTCCATGGACTACTGTCTATGAGGTGGCAAAGAGTCAGACACGACTGAGCGATCAGAAAACATAGACATGTTTCTTCACTTTGCTCTTTCCACTTGTTAATATATCTTGGAGATCACTCCTTTGCAGCATATAGAGATTACATTGGAGGTTCCGAGCAGTGAATAAACTTGGTCTGACTTGTGTTTTAAGAAAATCATTATGGCTACTATATTAAAAATGGATTCCAAGAAGCAAGGAAGGAAATGGGGAGACTGGTGGGTAATTTCTAAGATAATTTGGGAAGACATGCTGATGGCTTAGGCAGGGAGTTAGTAGAGAATATGATAAGGCGAACTTGGAATCTGAACCTATTTCAAAGGTATAAACCAACAAATTTTGATGATGGAATTGATGTTAAGTATGAAAGAGAGTTCCAAATAGGAAAATGAGTACATCAAGGCTGTATATTGTCACCCTGCTTATTTAAATTATATGCAGAGTACATCATGAGAAATGCTGGGCTGGAAGAAGCACAAGCTGGAATCAAGATTGCTGGAAGAAATAACAATAACCTCAGATATGCAGATGACACCACCCTTAGGGCAGAAAGTGAAGAGGAACTAAAAAGCCTCTTGATGAAAATGAAAGAGGAGAGTGAAAAAGTTGGCTTAAAACTTAACATTCAGAAAACAAAGATCATGGAATCCGGTCCCATCACTTCATGGGAAATAGGTGGGGAAACAGTGGAAACAGTGTCAGACTTTATTTTTTTGGGCTCCAAAATCACTGCAGATGGTGACTGCAGCCATGAAATTAAAAGACGCTTACTCCTTGGAAGAAAAGTTATGACCAACCTAGATAGCATATTCAAAAGCAGAGACATTACTTTGCCGACTAAGGTCCATCTCTTCAAGGCTATGGTTTTTCCTGTGGTCATGTATGGATGTGAGAGTTGGACTGTGAAGAAGGCTGAGCACCGAAGAATTGAAGCTTTTGAACTGTGGTGTTGGAGAAGACTCTTGAGAGTCCCTTGGACTGCAAGGAGATCCAACCAGTCCATTCTGAAGGAGATCAGCCCTGGCATTTCTTTGGAAGGAATGATGCTAAAGCTGAAACTCCAGTACTTTGGCCATCTTATGCGAAGAGTTGACTCACTGGAAAAGATGCTGTTGCTGGGAGGGATTGGGGGCAAGAGGAAAAGGGGATGACAGAGAATGAGATGGCTGAATGGCATCACTGACTCGATGGACAAGAGTCTGAGTGAACTCCGGGAGATGGTGATGAACAGGGAGGCCTTGCGTGCTGTGATTCATGGGGTTGCAAAGAATTGGACACAACTGAGGACTGAACTGAACTGACTGATGAAAGAGAGCAATCAGGGATGACTCCAACTACGACAGAGTTGCCATTTACTGAGATGGGAAAACTGAGAGAAGGCCACTTTTTTGGGGGAAGATCAGAATTGGGCTTTGAACATGTTACTTTTGAAATGCCTTGTTAGATATCCAAGTAAAGGTATAAAATAGGCAGTTGATATACAAGTTTTTAGTGTGGGTGTAGTGATCAAGGCTGGAGACCTTTGGAGACATATAGTATTTACATTCATGATACCAGATGAGATTACTAATGGAGGGAGTGTAGGTGCAGAAGAGAAGTGGTCCAAGGACAGACTTCTGGAGTTTAGAAGTTGGGAATATGAGAGGAATCAATAAAGGAAACAGGATTGCTAGAGGTTTGATCAATGGAGTTAGGAGAGAAAGCATATGTCTTTCATTTAGATCAGATGCTATACGGGTGTAGGCCTAAGTTACCACTGTCTGTCTTTCCTGGGGGCTTCCCAGGTAGCTCAGTGGTAAAGAAACCACCTGGCAATTTAGGAGACGCAGGTTCCATCCTGGGGTCTGGAAAATCCCCTGGAGAAGGAACTGGCAATCCACTCCAGTATTCTTGCGTAGGAAAGCCCATGGACAGGGGGGCCTGGAGGGCTGTAGCCCATGGGGTTGTAAAGAGTTGGACACGACTGAGCATGCACGCATGCACAGCATCTTTCCTGGCATAAGGCAAGAGCCTATGGCAGGGAAGAATGGAGGCATCATGCAAAATGGAGAGACCAGAGGATAAGGAGAGGGAGAGTAAGAGGCTGATGGAGTTGAGGCCTCTGACAACATCATGGCAGTTCTTGGATACAGTAGTGCCTGAAGACCACACCACCTTGAATTTTTTTCAACAAGTGAGCCAATAAATTATTTTGTTGCTTTCAACTAGTTTATTATCATTTTCAACAAAAAGGAATTTATACAATGGTTATTTTCTGTGCTCCCATAATTCTTGTTCTTCCCCTAGTCTTAACATTTACCACATTTCACAAATTTCAGTGGGTTATGTGACTTCTAGGGAGATTGAATCTCTCTCACCATTCATTTGTGCCCAAACAATTTTGGGCAAGTCCTCAAGCCTCACTGGATTTCGGATTTCTTACCTGTAAAAGGGCAGCATGGGCCTAGGTAATATCAAACATCCCTTCTAGTGTCAACATCTGTTGATTCTCAGTACTTTTCTCTAGGTTTTAAACTTCTAGATAGAATTTTAAAAATGGCATTTTAGAGACCTAGTGGTATATACAACAACTTAGGTGAATCTCAAAGGCATCATGATGAGTGAAAGAAGCCCGTCTCAAAAGCTTACATATTATGTGATTTTATTTATGACATTCTTTTTTTTAAACTTTCATCTATTAATTTATTATTTTTGGCTGCCCTGCATGCTGTGTGCAGGCTTTCTCCGGCTGCGGCCAGCAGGCCCTACTCTCTGTTGCTGTGCTCGGGCTGCTCGCTGTGGAGGCTTCCCTTGCTGCGGAGTGCGGGCTCTGGATGCTTGCGCTGCAGTAGTTGTGGCCATGGGTTTAGTTGCCCCACAGCATGTGGGATCTTTTCAGTCCAGGGATCTAACCCATGTCCCTTGATTGGCAGGCGGACTCTCAACGAGTGGACCACCAGGGAAGTCCCTATTTATGACATTCTTGAAAAGAGAAAATAATAGTGACAGAGTACAGATCAATGGTTGCCAGGGATGAGGGGTAGGGGAAACATGTGACCACTGCAAAGCAACGTTGGGGGTAATGGAATTGTTCTATATCCTAATTGTGATGGTGATTATACACAACTATGCATGTACTAAAATTCATAGAACTATACACCCAAAAAAAAAATCAGTTTTACTGTAAGACAATTAAAAAAAAAAGCCTGGTCTAGTTCTTACCACTGTACTGTGAGAAGGGCCTCCTTAAACTCATTCAGCATCAGTAACATTTACTTTGTACCTGCTGAGATTCAGAGCACATCTTGGGTTCCTAGGGCCATAAAAGTGGTTTCATAAAATGAATGTTTTTTTTAATGGCTTTCTGGGGAGGCCTTACAAATAGCTGTGAAAAGAAGAGAAGCAAAAAGCAAAGGAGAAAAGGAAAGATATAAGCATCTGAATGCAGAGTTCCAAAGAATAGCAAGAAGAGATAAGAAAGCCTTCTTCAGCGATCAATGCAAAGAAATAGAGGAAAACAACAGAATGGAAAACACTAGAGATCTCTTCAAGAAAATGAGAGATACCAAGGGAACATTTCATGCAAAGATGGTCTCGATAAAGGACAGAAATGGTAGATGGGCTCGATAAAGGACAGAAATGGTATGGACCTAACAGAAGCAGAAGATATTAAGAAGAGGTGGCAAGAATACACAGAAGAACTGTACAGAAAAGATCTTCACGACCCAGATAATCATGAGGATGTGATCACTAATCTAGAGCCAGACATCTTGGAATGTGAAGTCAAGTGGGCCTTAGAAAGCATCACTACGAACAAAGCTAGTGGAGGTGATGGAATTCCAGTTGAGCTGTTTCAAATCCTGAAAGATGATGCTGTGAAAGTGCTGCACTCAATATGCCAGCAAATTTGGAAAACTCAGCAGTGGCCACAGGACTGGAAAAGGTCAGTTTTCATTCCAATTCCAAAGAAAGGCAATGCCAAAGAATGCTCAAACTACCGCACAATTGCACTCATCTCACACGCTAGTAAAGTAATGCTCAAAATTCTCCAAGCCAGGCTTCAGCAATACGTGAACCGTGAACTTCCTGATGTTCAAGCTGGTTTTAGAAAAGGCAGAGGAACCAGAGATCAAATTGCCAACATCTGGATCATGGAAAAAGCAAGAGAGTTGCAGAAAAACGTCTATTCCTGTTTTATTGACTATGCCAAAGCCTTTGACTGTGTGGATCACAATAAACTGTGGAAAATTCTGAGAGAGATGGGAATACCAGACCACCTGACCTGCCTCTTGAGAAACCTATATGTGGGTCAGGAAGCACCATTTAGAACTGGACATGGAACAACAGACTGGTTCCAAATAGGAAAAGGAGTACCTCAAGGCTGTATATTGTCACCCTGCTTATTTAACTTATATGCAGAGTACATCACGAGAAACGCTGGACTGGAAGAAACACAATCTGGAATCAAGATTGCTGCGAGAAATATCAATAACCTCAGATATGTAGATGACACCACCCTTATGGCAGAAAGTAAAGAGGAACTAAAAAGCCTTTTGATGAAAGTGAAAGAGGAGAGTGAAAAAGTTGGCTTAAGGCTCAACATTCAGAAAATGAAGATCATCTGGTCGCATCACTTCATGGGAAATAGATGGGGGAAACAGTGTCAGACTTTATTTTTTGGGGACTCCGAAATCACTGCACATGTTGATTGCAGCCATGAAATTAAAAGACGCTTACTCCTTGGAAGAAAAGTTATGACCAACCTGGATAGTATATTCAAAAGCAGAGACATTACTTTGCCGACTAAGGTCCATCTCTTCAGGCTATGGTTTTTCCTGTGGTCATGTATGGATGTGAGAATTGGACTGTGAAGAAAGCTGAGCGCCGAAGAATTGATACTTTTGAACCGTGGTGTTGGAGAAGACTCTTGAGAGTCCCTTGGACTGCAAGGAGATCCAACCAGTCCATTCTGAAGGAGATCAACTCTGGGATTTCTTTGGAAGGAATGATGCTAAAGCTGAAACTCCAGTACTTTGGCCATCTTACGCGAAGAGTTGACTCATTGGAAAAGACCCTGATGCTGGGAGGGATTGGGGGCAGGAGGAGAAGGGGACGACCGAGGATGAAAGGCTGAATGGCATCACTGACTCGATGGACATGAGTCTGAGTGAACTCCGGGAGATGGTGATGGACAGGGAGGCCTGGCGTGCTGCGATTCATGGGGTCGCAAAGAGTCGGACACGACTGAGCGACTGAACTGAACTGAACTGAAAGACTCTGTGGTAAGGAACCCACTTGCCAATGCAGGAGATGTGGGTTTGATCCCTGGGTTGGGAAGATTTCCCTGGAAGGGGAAATGGCAACCTACTCCAGTATTCTTGCCTGGGAAGTCCTATGGACAGAGGAGCCTGGCAGGCTCCAGCCATGGGGGCCACAAAAAAGTCAGACACAACTTAGCAGCTAAACAACAACAAAGGGAATATTAGATGTATTTGTTTTCTATTGCTGTATAGCACATTGTCACAAACTTCGTGGCTTGAAACAGCACTACGGTTGAAACAGCACTCTGAGCTCACATCTCTTAGGTCAGAAGGCTAGCAGAGGATGCCTGGGTTCTCTGCTCCGGGTCTCCTAAACCTGAAATCACAGTGTTGAGCTGGATCCTCATCAGCTGAGGCTCTGAAGAAACATCCATTTCCAAGCTCATTCTAGTTGTTGCAGTTGCTGGACCGAGGTCCCTGTTTGTTTGTGTGCCGTTGAGGAGGACCATCCTCACTTCCTACAGGCCACCCTCACGTCCTTCCCACGTGACACCTTGGTCAGTTCACAGGATGGCTGTTTGCTTTCTTCCAGGCTAGATACAGCACATCTCTCTGACTTTCTCGTCTGCTGGCCAGAGAAAACTCTTGTTTTTACAGGGCTCATAGATTAGGTCAGGCCCAGCCAGATAATCTTCTTATTTTAAAATCAACTTGTAACATAACACAATCACAGGACTGATGTCTGATCGTATTCACAGTGCCAGGGTTATTGCAGCCTGTGTACAAGGAGCAGGGCTGGGGAGAGGATCATGGGAGAGATCTTAGAATTCTGTCTGAGGATATAAGCCAAAAGAAAAAAAAATTTTTTTGGTAAATGCTGGATCTTTGATCATACTGTATAACGTACCAAGCATGACCTGGAGTCTGAAAATATAAATTTAAGCAATAGCTTCACCAGTAAGCTGTGTTATCATGGTCAAGATACTTAAATTCTTTGGCCCCTAGTTTTATCAAATTTAAAATGCTGATCATGTTACCTGCTTTATGTTCTATCATAGAGTGACTGAGGTAATGTAGGTGAATATGTTTTACTCAAATCTAAAGTACTATATAAATATATTAATTATTTCAGTTAATATTTTCACTGACAGTGATCTGCTTTAACCTCTGCTCCAGGAATGTATTATTTCTAAAAAGAGAATAAAAGGGGAGCAAATTAGAGAAAGTCCCGAAGACAAGATCAAGAACCTTAGATTTAACTCAGCAGATAATTTGGAGCAGAAGGAAGACTTCAGAAACTGTCACTAAAGATGATTCTTAAGGCAGAATGGGTTTCTATGGTGATGAAACACAAAGGAGGCCACTGAGGAAAAGGTTAAAATAATTAACATGGGAAATCAGTAAGATATAGACCAAGATGTGGGATGTAGGATTGAAAGGAAAGGGTGGAGAAGACCTTTTACAATTATCTCATTTTTTTCACAGGCTTCCCTGGTGGCTCAGCGGTAAAGAATTTGCCTGCAATGCAGGAGACTTGGGTTAGCTCCCTGGGCGAGGAAGATTCCCCTGGAGAAGGGAATGACAACCCACAGGAAGATCCCCTGGAAAAAGAAATGACAACCCACTCCAGTGTACTTGCCTGGGAAATTCCACGGACAGAGGAGCCTGGTGGGCTACAGTCCATGGGGTCGCAAAGAGATAGCCACAACTGAGCATGCACTCATTCTCATTTTTCACAGAGGCTATCTTGTGAAGATATCCCACTATCTTTCTATCATTTGCAGTCTCTTGCTGTCCGTGGGGTATATAGGGAATAGCAACTGACTTTAACACCAATCTTAGTAAAGCATAATGAAGAAGGCATATCTATTGCAAAAGTAGTATAATATTATACCCTAGGGGGCTTCCTTGGTAGCTCAGCTGGTGAAGAACTGGCCTGCAATGCAGGAGACCCTGGGTCGGGAACAATCTGCCCACTCCAGTATTCTTGGGCTTCCCTGGTGACTCAGATGGCAAAGAATCTGCCTGCAATGCAGAAGACCTGAGTTCAATCCCTGGGTTGGGAAGATCCCGTGGAAGAGGGCATGGGAACCCACTCCAGTATTCCTGCCTGGAGAGTCCTCATGGACAGAGGAGCCTGGTGGGCTACAGTCCATGGGGTCAGAAAGAGTTGGACACAACTGAACAACTAAGCACACACTGCAAAGCCAAGTAGGGGCTTGTGTTTAGCTCTGCTGGATCTTCCTGGTAGCATTCTACCCTCATTAACACGGGTAATTAGCAGCTGCCTGCTCATAAGAGACTGCCCAGTGCAGGCTAGAATTGGTGATGCTCCAGATTTCGAGAAACAATCAACTCAGCCCACTCTTGGTATTCCAGATGCAGGGAGGAATTCATCCTCAGAGAACCTAGGGCCTAATTTGATTTCTAACCAGCTGCGGCCCTGTAGCCACAAGTGACAGCTTGGGAGGTAGTAGGATGGAGCTGCTAAACACACAGATTCCTGAGTCAGCTTTCCTAGGTTCCCATCCTGGCATCCTAATTTACCACCTGTAAATTAGGGCAGGTTACTTAAGTTCTAAGTTTCTTGCTGGACCAAAAAAAAAAAAAAAAGGAGAAAGTTAAGTAAAACCTATTTTCATAAAGCTTTTGGGATAATTAAATAAACTCATCAGTTAATTTAATCATGTAAAGTGCTTAGAACAATGTCCAGGATAGAGTAAGCACTCAGAAAACAATTATTATTTTCTGGACTTAATTTAATTGGCCTTAACAGCATTTATTAAGCTTCTTGAGCTTCAGGCTTTGCATTTGTAAAGTGAGGCAATTAAACTCAATTTTATTTCTAGGGTGCCTTCCAACTAACAGTCTATTGTCCTATATGATGAATGTTTTTATTTATTGCAGTACCAGTATTTTATGCTCTGATGCCATTGTGCTTTAGATATTGCTGCTTTATTTACTGATATTCATTTCCTGGTGAAAAGCAGCAGTGTCCTACTTCACTGTTCTTCCTTATTAGAATCCTTTTATACTCCTTCACAATCTTTAAAACAGTTTTTAAAATCAAAGTTCTGATTTGTACTGAACTATAGTTTAAAAGGCTAGATTCACATATTACTTAGTAACTGCAAATGAAAAAAATGTACCTTTCTAGAAATTTGGATGGAGGGACAGTCTAATGCTAGTTTTTTTCTGGCAGGATGTTCTCAAATTACTTGATCAAGCCAGACCTAACTTCTGGCTCATAAGAAATTCAGGCTCTAGAGGCACTAGTTAAACAGCATGAGGAAGAAAGCAGAAAAATCCGGAATGTGGAGACATTTTATAGGACAATTGGCCTAGAATCTCCAAAATGTCAGTGTCAAAGTTGCACACATTTCCTTCCAAACCCTTTGGCATGCATCAACCAAGAATAAGAAATTTTCTTTGTAACTACATTGTCATTAATACTTCTAAGAAATTAGCACAAGTTTTACAATATAGTCTGCTGTCAGCCCATAGATATGAACAGCAAGAGAAAATACAGATAAATTGGATTTCATGAAAATTAAAAACTTTTGTGCTTCAAAGGGCACCAACAAGAAAGTGAAAAACAACCTACAGAATGAGAGAAAATATTTGCAAATCATATATCTGATAAGGAACTTGTAGTCAGAAGAACTCTTACAAATTAACAACAAAGAGATATAATCCATGTAAAAGAATGAGCAAAGCATTTGAGTAGGTATTTCTTGAAAGAATATACGTGAATAGCCAATAATCACATGCAAATTTGTTCAGCATCATTAGGAATCAGGGAAATGCCAATCAAAACTAGAGTGAGATACCAATTCATTCTCATTAGAATGAGTAAAATGAAAAAGAAAGACAATAATAGGTATTGATGAAGATATAGAGAAATTTGAACCCTCATACACTGCTGGTAGTATTAGAAAATAGTGTAGGCACCTTGGGACACAGTTTGGCAGTCCTTCAAAAATTGAACTTTGAAGTTACCATGTGACCTAGCAGTTCTATTCCTAGGTTTATAACTAAGAATTGAAAACACATGTCCATATAAAAACCTGTGCATGAATGTTCATAGCAGCATTATTCATAACAACGAAAAAGTAGAAACAACCCATATGTCCATTAGCTGATGAAAGGATAAACAAAATGTGGTATATCCATAGAATAGACTATTCTTTGGCAAAAAAAGGACTGTAGGATTGATATATGCTAAAATATGAACAAATCTTGAGTGAGTTTAGCCAACTTCCAAAGTCGGAAGGAGCAGTTTGTAAGAGATTACCTTCACTTCTTAGCACCAGCAGCAAGTTTGGGAGTTTGTAAAGGCAGATTCAATTTTGACAGTTCATTCATTGTGTGTGTGTTAGTCACTCAGTTGTGTCCGACTCTTTGTGACCCCATGGTCTGTCCGTGGAATTCTCTAGGCAAGAATACTGGAGTCGGTTGCCATTCCCTTCTCCAGGGGATCTTCCCAACCCAGGGACTGAACCCAGGTCTTCTGCATTGAGGGCAGATTTTTTTTTTTTACCATCTGAGCAATCAGGGAAGTCCTGACGACAGTTTATTAGAAGGACACATAGAACTTACTGAAAGGTGTTATGCTCATTTTCTGGTTTATTACAGGAAAAGGATCTAGATGAAAATTAGCCACAGGGGACTTCCCTGGTGGTCTAGTGGTTGGCAATCTGCCTGCCAATGCGGGGGACACGGGCTCAGTCAATCCTGGTCCAGGAGTATTCCATGGCTGCTCTGCAACCATGCCATGCCCCACAACTGCTGAACCAGAGCTCTAGGGCCCATGAACTACAACTGCTGAAGTCTGTGCACTCTAGAGTCTGCGCTCTGCAACATGAGAAGACTCCGCACTGAGAAGCCTGTGCACACAGCTAGAGAGCAGCCCCTGGCTGTTGCAGCTAGACAAAAGCTCAGTTCCAGCAACGAAGACACAGTGCAGCCAAAAATAAATACATTAAAAAAAATTTGCCCAGGAGCACTGTTTGCAATAGCTAGGACATGGAAGCAACCTAGATGTCCATCGGCAGATGACATAAGAAAGCTGTGGTAGATATATATACACAATGAACTATTACTCAGCTGTTAAAAAGAATGCATTTGAATCAGTTCTAATGAGGTGGATGAAACTGGAGTCTATTATATAGAGTAAAGTAAGTCTGAAAGAAAAACACCAATACAGTATATTAACGCATATATGTGGAATTTAGAAAGATGGTAATGATGACCCTGTATGCGAGACAGCAAAAGAGACACAGATGTGAAGAACAGACTTTTGGACTCTGTGGGAGAAGGTGAGGGTGGGATGATTTGAGAGGACGGCATTGAAACACGTATATTACCATATGTGAAATAGGTCGCCAGTCCAGGTTTGATGCATGAGACAGGGCCCTCAGGGCCTGTGCACTGGGATGGCCTTGAGGGATGGGATGGGCAGGGAGGTGGAAGGGGGTTCAGAATGGGGAACACATGTACACCCATGGCTGATTCATGTCAATGTATGGCAAAAACCACTACAATATTGTAAAGTAATTAGCCTCCAATTAAAATAAATTAATTTTAAAAAGTTGCCAAGGGAAGGTGAATAGGGTAGAATTCAGGAAGATTCCAAGCATGGAGAATCCAGTTGTCTCCTCCCTGTGTAGACCAAGAGCATTTCTCTCCTGGCATCACTGTGTGACCATAAGCTGGGAGGCTCACCTGAACCTTGGTGTCCAGAGTTTTTACTGAGCCTCCATCACATAGGCATGACTGACTGCTTGTGTGGCTGATCTCAGTCTCCAGCCCCTAAGATGTTTACTGATACTGTGACCTAAAACCCCCATGCTAAATCACATTGTTAGTCTTTCTGGCCAGTCCCCATTATAAGACTATTTGGTGTGGTTAGCTTCCACCTAAATCATATTGTTAGACCATCTGGTGACTCAAAAGCTGATCACATGGATCACAGCCTTGTCCAACTCAATGAAAAGCTATGAGCCATGCTGTGTAGGGTCACCCATGATGGATGGGTCTTGGTGGAGAGTTCTAACAAAATGTGGTCCACTGGAGAAGGGAATGGCAAACCACGTCAGTATTCTTGCCTTGAGAACCCCATGAACAGTATGAAAAGGCGAAAAGATATGACACTGAAGGGAGGGAAGCCCTGCATCCTGCAGTCCATGGGGTCGCAGAGTCGGACACGACTGAGCAACTGAACTGAACTNCTGGAGAAGGGAATGGCAAACCACGTCAGTATTCTTGCCTTGAGAACCCCATGAACAGTATGAAAAGGCGAAAAGATATGACACTGAAGGGAGGGAAGCCCTGCATCCTGCAGTCCATGGGGTCGCAGAGTCGGACACGACTGAGCAACTGAACTGAACTGAACTGAACTGAATTGATCTGGCGACTCAAAGCTACCCGGAAAACAGAGGCACTCCTATTAGGCATGACCTTTCAAGAGCTTAGAAATTGCTTCCCCAAAGCCAAGGACAAAGGCCAGATTTCTATCTGGGCAAGGTTAAATCCTTTACTACAGAAACCTTGAAAACATTATGCTAAGTGAAACCAGTCACTAAAGGCCAGATATTGTATAATTCTATTTATATAAAATTTCCAGAACAGGCAAATGCATACAGACAAAAGGTAGATTAATAGTTACTTGGGACTAACTTGTGTGGAAATGGGGAATGGGAAAAATGAGTGAGAGCTAATGGGTACATTTTGTTTTTTGTATTGAAAAATTATAGAGAATTCCCTGGTGGTCCAATGGTTAGGATTTCATGTTTTCACTGCTAAAGGACCATACCAAAAAAAAAGAAAAATTACAGAGTGCTGGAGTTGACACAACTCTATGAATATACTAAAAACCACTGATCTGTACACTTTGAAAAGGTAAATTTAATGAAATGTGAAATATATCTCAATAAAGCTATAAAATCAAAGTCAAGATGTACAATTAATAAAATGTATAAATAAGTGAATGAAAGTATGATATCCCACCATTCATTTTTTTCCAAGTGCAATTTAGAATTATTTTGTTGAGTTCCTTTTAAAAAGTCTATAGGAATATTGATTGTCATTGAGTTGACCATAGGTTAACTTTGAGAGCCTTTTTACAATTTTATGTCTCAGGAACACTGTTTTGATGTGTTAAAATCGTCTTTCATCTCTTCAATAACATTTTGAAGTTTTCTTTATATAGACTGTACACATCTCTCAGCATATTGATTCTTAGGTATTTGACTTCTTTGTTAGCATGAATACAGTTTTTATGTTTATGTGATTACTAATTATAATTTTTTGTTGTTTTTAAGGAAGTCAAAATTGTTCCGAAATGCATCAGTTTATAAATAGCACCAGTCTTTTGACAGTGGATGACTTAAAGCTAAGGTCAACTTGTTTGTGATTAGATAGACTTCTATATCTTCTTCCTAGGACCGAGTGGTTCTTTGGGTTTTTGAATTGAGTTTTCCTGGATATGCAGGAAAACAGCTTTGCTGGCAGCCATTCCCTCCTCCAGCTCTGAGACTTCCTGTTTGAAAGCACTGTGAGACCTGCTGACCCCATTTCTTTCCAGATTTAATTATTCTTTTTGAAAGTTGGTTCTAACCTTAAGGGGATTTGAAACACAAGGCTCCAGTGGGGATGAAGCTTTAGACCCAAGATAACTATTCCTTTTTTTTATTGAACAGCCTGGCAGGGGAACAGATGGCCCCTTGCCCTGAGCACTGTCATTTATTTTGATCGTTTTCATTCCTATCAAGTGTGCAGGCAGCTCAGAAGGCAACCATCTGATACCTGAAGTGACTGCTTGCATTACTTCCTGTCTTTTCTCTTGTCTTGTATCAAGATATCCCACTAAAATATGCCTGCTCGTGTGCTAAGGAGCTGATGTGGGTGTGGATGGCTATGATTTAGTAATCTTAAAGGGAGAAGTACAGGGGCTATACGAATAGTTATTGTGGGATCTCCCTGGTTGTTCAGTGGTTTAGAATCTGCCTGCCAATACAGGGGACATGGGTTCGGTCCCTGGTCCAGGAAAATATCACATGCCACGGAGCAACTACGCCCGTGCACCGCAGCTACTAAATCCACATACCTAGAGCTCGTGCTCCGCAACAAGAGGAGCCCCTGCAAGTGAGAAGACTGTGCACCACGGTGAGAGGAGCCCCCACTTGCAGCAGCTAGAGAAAGCCCGTGTTCTGCAACAAAAGCCCAGAGCAGCCAAGGAAAGAATAGTTACTGTGTGTTGACGAGCCCTTCCGCGTCTGTTTATTTCATTGAATTCTTACAACAGCCCTATGAGTAGCTAACACTTATTATCCCTATTTTACAGATTGGAAAAATGAAGGCTTAGATATGTCACACAAGTTGCCCAAGATAATAAATGGAAAGTGACAAATCTGGAAAGTGACTTAAACTGCCAAATATGGTTTTACCCACTCTTCTTTACTGGTTCCCAAATGGAAGAGTACATTTCTAAAAAATCTGGAGTCAGACACACCTGAGTTTGAGTCCTGCCTCCTTTGCTTCCTAGTTCTATAACCTTTAGCAAGCCTAAGCCTTTGTTGTTTAGTCATTAAGTCATGTCCGACTCTTGTGCCATCCCGTGGAGTGCAGCTTCCCAGGTTCCTCTGTCCTTGGCATTTCTGAGGCAAGAATACTGGAATGGATTGCCATTTCCTTCTCCAGGGGATCTGTCTGACTCAGGGACTGAACATGTGTCTCCTACATTGCAGGCAGATTCATTACCATTGAGCCACCGGGGAAGACCTTAGCAAGCCTACCTACCTCATAAAGCTTTGAAGATGCTATAATATAAATGTAATGTGTAAATGCTTGGTCTGGTGAATAGTAAATAAATATCAGGGGTTTTTCTTCAAAAATGTATCAAGTACTTTCTCTGTATGAGACCCTAAGCTAATCTGGAGGGACTTGGGGTTAAATGCTATACAGCCTGAATCCTAAAGGCCAGAGGGTTGGTAGAATCTGGACTTCAGAAGAATTCTGTTTGTCCACACACGCTTTAGCACTTTTGAATTAGTTCGAGACATTAAAAAATTGGGAGATTTTAATAAAAATCTGATTTCCAACTCTTGAAAACTAGTCGAGCTGGCAATCCTGGGCCTACATTCTCACGTGGCACCAGCATCTAGAAGGGAGTGTGCCAATATGGGGCACAGTGCCCTCCACTCCTTATTATATCTGAGGAAGTCAGTGGCCATTCACGGCTGCAGTTATGCACTCCTTTCTTTCTTTTTTTGGCCACACCAGGCAGCATATGCTTCCCTTGTGGCTCAACCGGGAAAGAATCTGCCTGCAATGCAGGAGACCGGGTTCAGTCCCAGGGTCTGGAAGATCCCCTGGAGAAGGACCTGGCAACCCACTCCAGTATTCTTACCTGGAGAATTTCATGGACAGAGAAGCCTGGCGGGCTACAGTCTATGGGGTTGCAAAGAGTTGGACATGACTGAGCAACTAACTTTCACTTTCGCTTCTTTCATGCAGCATATAGGATCTTAGTTCCCCTACCAGGGATCAAACCCTTGCCCCTGTAGTAGGAGTGCAGAGCCTTAACTACTGGACTGCTAGGGAAGTTCCAGCACCATTTTCCTTAATAAAAGAAGTGACATGCTTCCTGTATCTATGATGCTCTTGAAAGAAAAAAAAAGGTAGATCAAGGAAACTGTGTGATTTAAAATGGATGAATTTTTTGTTTTCCTTTAAAAGCCGGGACTATTAACATATCTGACCTGCTCCACTTACTTTTGTTACCTTTCATTTATTTATTTGGCTGCACTGGCTCTTAGTCGTGGCATGTGGGATTTAGTTCCCTAACCAAGGGGAATGCAGAGCCCTAGCCACTGGACCACCAGGGAATCCTTATTTTTGTTATCTCTTTGGCCTCTGTAAGCAGTTGAGTTTGCAGCCCCTGGCATAAAGAGGTAACCTCATCACAGCCCAAGTGCTGCAAGTGAGCCCAAGAAGCTTTGAAAGTACCAAGTACTTAGCCAAGCCTGGGAATTGAGAGGATGCTTCTTATAATGTCCAGTTGAGCTATTTCAAATCCTAAAAGATGATGCTGTGAAAGCGCCGCACTCAATATGCCAGCAAATTTGGAAAACTGAGCAGTTGCCACAGGATTGGAAAATGTCAGTTTTCATTCTAATCCCAAAGAAAGGCAATGCCAAAGAATGTTCAAACTACTGCACAGCTGCACTCATCTCACACGCTGGCAAAGTAATGCTTAAAATTCTCCAAGTTAAGCTTCAACAGTACGTGAACCAAGAACTTCCAGATGTTCAAGCTAGATTTAGGAAAGGCAGAGGAACCAGAGATCAAATTGTCAACATCCGTTGGATCACTGAAAAAGCAAGAGAGTTCCAGAAAGACATACTTCTGCTTTATTGACTATGCCAAAACCTTTGACTGTGTGGATCACAATAAACTGTGGAAAATTCTGAAAGAGATGGGAATACCAGAACACCTGACCTGACCTTCCTCCTGAGCAATTTGTATGCAGGTCAAGAAGCAACAGTTAGAACTGGACATAGAACAACAGACTGGTTCCAAATCAGGAAAGGAGTATGTCAGCCTGCTAATTTCAGCTTATATGCAGAGCACACCATGAGAAATGCTGGACTGGATGAAGCACAAAATTGGAATCAAGATTGGAATCTTGGAATCAAGATTGCTGAGAGAAATATCAATAACCTCAGATATGCAGATAACACCACACTTAATGACAGAAAGCGAAGAAGAACTAAAGAGCCTCTTGAGAGGAGAGAGAAAAAGCTGCCTTAAAACTCAACATGCAGAAAACTAAGATGGGGGAAACAGTGGAAACAGTGTCAGACTTTATTTTTTTGGGCTCCAAGATCACTGCAGATGGTGACTGCAGCCATTAAATTAAAAGATGTTTACTCCTTGGAAGGAAAGTTATGACCAACCTAGATAGTATATTCAAAAGCAGAGATATTACTTTGCCAACAAAGGTCCGTCTAGTCAAGGCTATGGTTTTTCCAGTGGTCATGTATGGATGTGCGAGTTGGACTGTGAAGAAAGCTGAGCACCAAAGAATTGATGCTTTTGAACTGTGGTGTTGGAGAAGACTCTTGGGAGTCCCTTGGACTCCAAAGAAATCCAACCAGTCCATCCTAAAGTAAATTAGTCCTGAATATTCATTGGAAGGACTGATGCTGAAGCTGAAACTCCAATACTTTGGCCATCTGATGTGAAGAAGTGACTCATTGGGAAAGACCCTAATGATTGAAAGACTCTAAAGATTGAAAGCGGGAAGAGAAGGGAATAACAGTGGATGAGATGGTTGGATGGCATTACTGACTCGATGGACGTGAGTTTGAGCAAGCTCCAGGAGCTGGTGATAGACAGGGAAGCCTGGAGTGCTGCAGGCCATGGGGTCACGAAGAGTCTGACATGACTGAGTGACTGAACTGAATTTCCTATAATGTCACCTGACCAAGATCATGTGCCATTAATAGGTGAGACCCTAAAGAACAATGTCAGAGGTTTTGGTGTCGGGTGGAGTGAACGAGCTGTTTAAGCGGGCAGAACAGCTTGGGAAAGGGCTAGAGGGAGCAGCAATAGCCTCGGTCTCTTCTTTGATCTATTGACCTGCCTTTAACTGTTCCATCCAGACCCCATTCCAGGTGCAAGTGGAGTCTCTGGCTCTTTCATCACTGGCAGAGAAAAGATGACTGAACACAGCTGATGACTGAGACCTCCTGGCTCCATACACTAACTGCACTCATATCCCAACGTTCTCTTTGACTAACCAGACACACATGTACCTGTGGGGAACACCTGTCAGAATCCCAACACAGGCTTCTAACAGAAGGAGTCTTTACACCCCTCACTCAGCTATACACCAACAATAATATAGGACTGTTGTTTCAGATGAGAAGCTGAGAATATTTTAGTATTTAAATAATAGATATCAGAGTTTGTGTGGGAGGTAGAATTTATGTCCTCCTACCCTGGTGGCTCAGACAGTAAAGTGTCTGCCTACAATTCGGGAGACCTGGGTTCGATCCCTGGGTTGGGAATTTCCCCTGGAGAAGGAAGTGGCAACCCACTCCAGGACTCTCACCTGGAAAATCCCATGGATGGAGGAGCCTGGTAGACTACAGTCCCTGGGGTCGCAAAGAGGCGGACATGACTGAGCGACTTCACTTCACTTCACTTCACAAAATAACCACCCATAAATGCCTGTTCCTGACAAAAGCAAATTAAATTCCTCCAGAGGCAATAAAGAAAAACCTCCAGAGGTGAGGAGACAGTATTTCCGAAAGAATCCAGAAAAGTAGAGAGAGATTCTCAACTCTAGGAGAGAATTTTAGCTCCTTGCTAGATTCTAGCTCCTTGCAACATGAGAATGGAAGCCTGTCTGAATGGTCAGCATCAGTCTCAGCACATAGGAAAAAGAACGTTCTTCAAAGTGGGTGAACTCTGGGAACTTTTTGAGGGTATCAGGAGACCATTCTTACCAGAGCTCTGGGAGACTTGGCTAAGCCCGAGTGAACGCGGAGGATGGAAGAGACTCTCCAAGGTCAAGTTCAACCTACAGACAAGAAATTTGCTCCAGAGAGTTCCCTGGTTGCCTGCTGGTTAGGATTCTGGCCCTTCACCTGGTCAGAGAACTGAAATCCTGCAAGTGATGCAGCATGGCCAAGAAACAAATATATATATATATATATATATATACCAGTTCAGTCTAGTTCAGTTCAGTTCAGTTCAGTCACTCAGTCGTGTCCGACTCTTTGCGACCCCATGAATCGCAGCACGCCAGGCCTCCCTGTCCATCACCAACTCCCAGAGTTCACTCAGACTCACGTCTATCAAGTCCGTGATGCCACCCAGCCATCTCATCCTCGGTCGTCCCCTTCTCCTCCTGCCCCCAACCCCTCCCAGCATCAGAGACTTTTCCAATGAGTCAGCTCTTCTCATGAGGTGGCCAAAGTACTGGAGTTTCAGCTTTAGCATCATTCCTTCCAAAGAAATCCCAGGGTTGATCTCCTTCAGAATGGACTGGTTGGATCTCCTTGCAGTCCAAGGCACTCTCAAGAGTCTTCTCCAACACCACAGTTCAAAAGCATCAGTTCTTTGGCGCTCAGCTTTCTTCACCGTCCAACTCTCACATCCATACATGACCACAGGAAAAACCATATCCTTGACTAGGCGGACCTTTGTCGGCAAAGTAATGTCTCTGCTTTTGAATATGCTATCTAGGTTGGTCATAACTTTTCTTCCAAGGAGTAAGTGTCTTTTAATTTCATGGCTGCAATCACCATCTGCAGTGATTTTGGAGCCCCCCAAAATTAATTCTGACACTGCTTCCACTGTTTCCGCATCTATTTGCCATGAAATGATGGGACCAGATGACATGATCTTCATTTTCTGAATGTTGAGCTTTAAGCCAACTTTTTCACTCTCCTCTTGCACTTTCATCAAGAGCCTCTTTAGTTCTTCTTCACTTTCTGCCAT
>SJYX01006455.1:299588-330506 GCA_006410675.1 Oreotragus oreotragus
CTGAAGCCTGGCTTGGAGAATTTTGAGCATTACTTTACTAGCGTGTGAGATGAGTGCAATTGTGTGGTAGTTTGAGCATTCTTTGGCATTGCCTTTCTTTGGGATTGGAATGAAAACTGACCTTTTCCAGTCCTGTGGCCACTGCTGAGTTTTCCAAATTTGCTGGCATATTGAGTGCAGCACTTTCACAGCATCATCTTTCAGGATTTGAAACAGCTCAACGGGAATTCCATCACCTCCACTAGCTTTGTTCTTAGTGACGCTTTCTAAGGCCCACTTGACTTCACATTCCAGGACGTCTGGCTCTAGATGAGTGATCATACTGTCATGATTATCTGGGTCATGAAGATCTTTTTTATGCAGTTCTTCCATGTATTCTTGGAAATATCTTCTTAATATCTTCTGCTTCTGTTAGGTCCATACCATTTCTGTCTTTTATTGAGCCCATCTTTGCATGAAATGTTCCCTTAGTATCTCTCATTTACTTGAAGAGATCTCTAGTCTTTCCCATTCTGTTGTTTTCCTCTATTTCTTTGCATTGATCACTGAGGAAGGCTTTCTTATCTCTTCTTGCTATTTATTCTTGCTATTTGGAATTCTGCATTCAGATGCTTATATCCTTCCTTTTCTCCTTTGTTTTTCGCCTCTCTTCTTTTCACAGCTATTTGTAAGGCCTCCCTAGACAGCCATTTTGCTTTTTTGCATTTCTTTTCCATGGGGATGGTCTTGATCCCTGTCTCCTGTACAATGTCACAAACCTCATTCCATAGTTCATCAGGCACTCTATCTATCATATCTAGGCCCTTAAATCTACTTCTTTTATATCTATATAAGAAATTTAAATTTAAATCTATATCTTGTATATATATAAAAGAAATATATATATATATATGTATAAGAAATTTGCTCCAAATCCCAATAAGATACCACTCCATACCCACTAGGATGATTATAATAAAAAATGCAGACAACAAGAAGTATTAGGAAGTAGAGAAATTGAAACTCTGATATATTACTGATGTGAAGAAAATGATATGGTTGCTTTGGGATACAGTCTGGCAGTTCCTCTAAATGCTAAACACAGAGTTACCATCTGATGCCGAAATTTCATTTCTAGGTGTAGACCCAAGAGAAATGAAAACATATATTTATATTGAAACCTGTACACAATATTCATAGCAGCATTATTCATAATAGCCAAAATATGGAAGCACACTAAATGTCTATCAACTGATGAAAGAGTAAATGAAATGTGGTATGTATCTTCATATCATAGAATATTCTTTGGCAATAAGAAGGAATGAAATACCCCTACACGACAATGACTTATATGAACCTTGAAAACATTATGCTAAGTGGAAGAAGCCAGTCACAAAAGACTAGATATTGTGATTCCTTTTTTATATGAAATGTCTATGGTAAGCCTATATGTTCTATATTATATGAAATGCCTAGGATAGGCCTGTCTACAGAATGTAGATTAGCGGTTGCCTGGAGTCTAGGACAGGGTGGGAAAGACAGAAATAAGGGGAGACTGGAACCAAGAAGTGATTGATACTGAGTACACATTTCTTTTTATAGTCTTAGAAAAAGTCCTAAAATTAGATAGGGCGAAAGTTATAATTCTGTGAATATAATAAAAATCACTGAATTGTACACTCTGAGAGGGTGAACTTTATGGTATGTAGAATTATATCTCAATAAAGCTGATACTAAAAAAAACACTCTGTTCCAACTTTCCTCAGACTCCCTCTGACATAAATGGAAACCACAAGGGACTTCTGCCTCTTTCCCCTTATTTTGTAAAAAATTTCTGAACCCCTCTCTGTGTATTAACTCTTTATCTGCTGGTCTTTCTTAAGGTTCTGCTTTAGACCCTTTTCTAGTTTAGCCTCCATGAAGACTGACTCCCAACTTTTCCACTAACTAGTTGTGTGATCGTGAGCAAGTTAGTTAACTTCTTGTCCTCAAGTTCCTCATTTGAAAAGTGAAGATAGTAATTGTACTGTTATTGAATCAGGTCTGGCTGCTCTCCACTGGAAAAATCAATACTTAAGAGAGAGAGAGAGGCGGATCTTGGTAGAAAGGAAAGGTGCTTTTAATCAGAATGCTGGCATCTGGGGAGATGGTGGACTCAGTGTTCCCCCAAATCACCTCCGAAAATTCTGCTCAGCCATGAAAGTTTTAAAGGAAAGAAGGGAAGTAATCTCAGTTAACCACTGAGATTGGGACTCAGAGCTGTTGTCATACCCGGCTGTGCACAGACTCATGGACTTCTCGTGATATTCTTCTAAAAGTTATCTTGTTCACAGTTTGTTCTTGAGATTATGGAAGGGGAAGCTAGGGAAGAGATCTCATCATCTGTTAATAACTTACTCTTCATTTTGACGTCCTTTATTTATGGAAAGAACCAACAAGGTAGTGGGTGGTTAAAAGATTTGAAAGATGTGCAAGGGCCAGAGGGGAGAAGAGCATGGGGGTGCCTGGTTTAAGGTTAGTGACAAGACAAACAGGGTGCCTCCTGCAGAGAGCTCTTTCCTGCAAAGAGCTTTTCCCCATCAAAAGCTGCTTACAGGGTCTCCTTCATAGGTTAAGTACGAAGATAAAATGACTAAATATATGAAGGCTATTTAGAACAGTACCTGGCACATTGTAAATTCTGTATTAGTACTTCTAATGATTGAAAGTGTGTTAGTCAGTCGTGTCCGACTCTTTGTGACCTCGTGAATTATAACCTACCAGGCTCCTCCGCCCATGGGATTCTCTGCCATTTCCTTCTCTAGGGGATCATCCCAACCCAGGGATTGAACCCAGGTCTCCCACAGGGCAGGCAGATTCTTTATCTTTGGAGCCACCAGGGAAGCCCATATTAAAACCCTAGAACAGCATTTAGCACATGGTGAGTGCACAATAAGATTAGCCATAATTTAGCCATATCTCATAAAAAAAAAAAAGATTATTGTTGTTGTTTAGTTGCTAAGTTGCATCTGACTCTTTTGGGAAACCATGGACTGTAGCCCACCAGGCTCCTCTGTCCATGGGATTTCCCAGGCAAGAATTCTGGAGTGGGTTGCTGTTTCCCTCCAGAAGATCTTCCCGACCTAGGGATGGAACCCATGTCTTCTGCATTGGCAGGCGGGTTCTTTACCACTGAGCCACCAGATAAGCCTATTAAAAAANCATGGACTGTAGCCCACCAGGCTCCTCTGTCCATGGGATTTCCCAGGCAAGAATTCTGGAGTGGGTTGCTGTTTCCCTCCAGAAGATCTTCCCGACCTAGGGATGGAACCCATGTCTTCTGCATTGGCAGGCGGGTTCTTTACCACTGAGCCACCAGATAAGCCTATTAAAAAAAGATTAGCTATTGTTAAATTGAAGTGAAGTTGCTCAGTCGTGTCTGACTCTTTGTGACCCTATGGACTGTAGCCTACTAGGCTCCTCGGGCCATGGGATTTTCCAGGCAAAAGTACTGGAGTGGGTTGCCATTTCCTTCTCCAGGGGATCTTCCCGTCCCAGGGATTGAACCCAGGTCTGCCGCATTGTAGGGAAACTCTTTACCGTTTAAATTTTATTAGAGAGGGTAATGGCAAATTTAGGGCTTCCCAGAGGGCGTCTATTGGGTCGCACAGTGTTGGACACGACTGAAGTGACTTAGCAATAGCAGTAGCAGAGGGCGCTAGTGGTAAAGAACCTGCCTGACAACACAGGAGACATGAGAGGCAGGTCGATCCCTAGGTCAGGAAGATCCCCTGGAGGAGGAAATGGCAACCCACTCCAGCATTCTTGCCTGGAGAATCCCATGGACAGAGGAGCCTGGCAGGCTATGGTCCATAGGGTTGGAAAGAGTTGGACATGACTGAAGTGACTTAGTACACACAATGGCAAACTTGTCTAAGGCTTTGTTCTCCTGCTGATGAACATTTGAGCTGTTTCCAATTTGGTGTTATTAATGAATAATGCAACTTTGAATATTTGCACAGCAGTTACTCTAGGATACACACTTAGGAGTAGATGACTGAGTCATAGGCTATGCGGGTCTTCCTATTTCCAGATAATACCAAACTGTTTTTCAAAGCGAGTGATTCAGTTTATAGTCCCACCTCCAACACTTGATATGCTCATGTAAAATTTTACATCTGGCATGTAATGACAGCATCTATTTTAATTTGCATTTCCATGATTACTGATGAGGGGAGCATTTTTGATTTCCTCTTTTGTTAAGATCCTGTTTAAGTCTCTTGTCCATTTTCTTATGGGTTGATAAGTCTTTTTCTTGATTTGTGAGAAATTGTCATGCTGTTTGGAAACCAGTGCTTTGTCTATTGCAAGTACTTAAAAATTTTATTTTATTGAAATATAGTTGATTTACAATGTTGTGTTAAATTCTGCTGTGCAGCAAAGTGATTCAGTTATACATATATGCATTCTTTTTGTATTCTTTTCCATTATGCTTTATCACAGGATATTGAATATAGTTCCCTGTGCTATACAGCCGGACCTCGTTATTTATCCATTCCATATATAATAGTTTGCATCTGCTAATCCCACACTCCTGATCCACCCCCTCCCCATGTCCCCTTGGCAACCACACGACTGCTCTCTGTGTTTGTGAGTCTGCTTCTGGTTTGTTGTATTAAAATTATTTTCTATTGGTCTACTTTTCTTTGGCTCTAACTACGGTATCTTTGGATGAACAGAAAATTCTAACTCTGAAGTAAGCAAATTTATGAATCTTTTCTGTAATGGCAGTGCTTTTCGTGTCTTGTTTAAGAAATTTTGCCCTGTCTCAAAGTCTTGAATGTGCTTTCCTGAACTATCTTGTAAAAGCTTTCTAGTTTTCCTTTTTGTACTTAGGTCAATTCCAGCTGGAATTGACTATTGTGTATGAGCTGAGATATGAGTGCAATTTCAGTTTTTTTTTCCTACACAGATACTCAATTTTATTAGCATCATTTATTTAAAAATATGTTCTTTCCTCACTGCTCTGCAGGCCACCTTTGCCTTGGGGCAAGTATTCATATGCGCAGGTCTGCCTGGGGGCTCTTTATTCTGTTTCTGTTACAGCAAGCCCTCTCACTTTATTCTCCCTATTCAGAAGTGTGTTCCAATTTGGCCCTTTACCTTGAGAATGTGCTTATCCAGTTACACACACACACAAGCTAAAAACTAAATAAAACAAAACCAGTTTTCTTAATCAGTATGCATCTCAAGATCTAACTGGGGTTAAAAGAATGAAATCATGCCATTTGCAGCCACATGGCTGGACCTAGAGAGTGTCAGACTGAAAGAAGTAAGTGAGACAGAGGAGAAGTGTCGTATGACATCCCTCATATATGGAATCTAAGAAGAAACGATCACAAATGAACTTACCAAGCAGAAAGAGACTCACAGACTTAGAAAACGAACCTAGGGTTGCCGGGGGAAGCGATAGTAAGGGAGTTTGGGAAGGTCATGTACACACCGCTTTATTTAAAATGGATAACCAACAAGGACCTACTGTATAGCACATGGAACTCTGCTCCATGTTATGTGGCAGCCTGGATGGGAGGAGAGTTTGGGGGAGAATGGATACATGTATATGTATGGTTGAGCCCCTTTCTTGTTCATCTGAAACTATCACAACATTGTTAATCGGCTATACCCTAATACAAAATAAAAAAGTTAAAAAAAAAAAAAAGATCTAACTGGAAGGTAGGGGGAAGGGGCTTTTTCTTTTTCCAGATGGAGGGGAACAAAGAAGCTTGTAGATTTAGTTGTGTCTCTTTTATTTGACAAGCTGTCTTATTCTAGGAACATCATTATGGGGTTGAAAACAACAGTCAGAGAGAGGCAGACTGATGAGGACAGAATCACTGAGGACAGTCAGAGCACATCTCCTGAATCCTTTATCCTTCTGGATGCTGCAGCTCCCTCAGCCTAACTTGGGTTTTTTTTTTTTTTTTTTTTAGGCAACCGAAAGCACCCTAACTTATCCACAAGCTGTCTTAAATGTGAGGTTTCCCAGGCGGCTCAGTGGTAAAGCATTTCCCCACAATGCAGGAAACACAAGTTTGACCCTTGGGTTGGGAAGTTCCCCTTGAGAAGGAAATGGCAACCTACTCGCGTATTCTTGTCTAGGAAATTCTATGGACAAAGGAAGCTAGCGAGCTACAGTCCATGGGGTCGCGAAAGAGTTGGACATGACTCAGTGACTAAACAACAGCAGCACTTCTAAAATACAGACTTGGTGCAGGAACAAGTGAAAAAGCCTCTTCATGAACAGGAAAACAGCAGTTATAAAAATATGAATTTTACCCTATTGAAAGGTCAGTTCAGTTCAGTCGCTCAGTCGTGTCCGACACTTTGAGACCCCATGAATCGCAGCACGCCAAGCCTCCCTGTCCATCACCAACTCCCGGAGTTCACCCAAACTCATGTCCATCGAGTCGGTGATGCCATCCAGCCATCTCATCCTCGGTCGTCCCCTTCTCCTCCTGCCTCCAGTCCCTCCCAGCATCAGAGTCTTTTCCAATGAGTCAACTCTTTGCATGAGGTGGCCAAAGTACTGGAGTTTCAGCTTTAGCATCAGTCCTTCCAAAGAACATCCAGGACTGATCTCCTTTAGAATATGTAATTAAAAAAAAAATAGTAATGATAATGATGATAGTTACCGCTAACATCTGCCAAGCCAGGCACGGTGTTAGGAAATTAACAGATAATATATCATTACATTTATGACCTTATTCAATGGTTATGACCTCCCAATGCTAGTCTGTTCCCAGGACAGAGATGTTAACTAACTCTCCCAACGTTACACAGCTAATAGGATTCAAAGGGAGGCTTGTCTGGCTCCAACACACTTATCAACTGCTCTTTTGACTTAAATTTTTTATTAAGTAGGGAATATTAAATGCTTCCAGAAAAGTAAAGCTTCAGGAAAAGGGGAATTCTACTTCACTATAGGTAGAAACAAGTGGATGACCTTTCTAAAGAGTGATTTGGTAGTTGTATTAAATACCTGAAAATGCTTCGTCTTTTAAACACTAATTCTACTTTTTAAAAATGAGTGGTACCCTCAAATAAATATTTTCAAGGATATTCATAGCAGCAACATTTTTAGCAGTAAAAATGGAGTTTTGATTAAATGTTAGAAACTAAAACACTATTATAGCCATTAAGAACAATGCTTTAGAGTTTTTAAGGACAAGAAAGAATATACTATCTTAAGTGAAAGAAGCAGTACAAAACGATATTCACAGCAGGGTTTCTTTAATATGTATTATTTAAAAGTCAAGAAGGATATACTGTAAAATGATAGTAGTGATTATCTCTGCAGGGTGGGATTATGGATAATTTTTCTTCTTTTACTTTTCTGAAATTTTCAAGTTTCAGCCATGAACTTCCAGAATATTTTATCAATGAAAATTTCAAAGGTCTTAAAAAATAGAACAGGGAAATGAAACTGATGAATTCACCAGTGACTTTAACAATTTTCAATACAGGCCAGTCTTGTTTATGATCCTCTTTCCCACTTTCTCTGTTGGATTATTTTGACACAAATCTCAAGCATCACATTTCATTTGTAAAAATATTCATTGTTTCTTTAAAAGACAAACTCCAATTTAAAAACCACAGCCACAGTATCATTGTCATGCCTAAATTTAAAAAATCCTTGATATCATCAAATATCCAGTGCTTGAATTTCCCTGATTTTGTTAAAATTAGGTTTCACATTAAAAAAAAGAAAAAAACAGCGTGTTCTTGGGTTTTACTTTACACGCACGCACGTGCATACTTGCATGCAATTTGTTTGTCCGAATTGAGATCCACTGTGTTAGGTTGATATATCTCATGGAACAGGGCAGAATTCTGCAGAGCCCCTCCAAGCACAAAGGCCCCTCCATGTCTCCTGCCTCTTGTCTGTAGAAAAGCTGGTCTCCCAGGCTTCCTGGTGTCACAAAAGTGCTCAGTGTCAAGCAGTTAATGATTAGGACAATAGAGTCACAGAATCCTTCAGCATGAGTTGTTTTCCAGATTCTGTGACTGTCATCCCAGGGAAAAAGCTAGCTGCACGACCACCAGATGGCAACCGTGACATAAGCTGCTCTATCTTGGGCAGTACCGAATCTCTGGCTAGCACAGTCCCAAGAACTGGCCTTAAGAGAATGGGGTTAACACTACTGCTCATAATTATCTGTATCTTTTTGGGTATCAAAATAATTATAGCTTGTTCAACCCGTATATGTAAGCAGGCAGCTGAAAGTGTCAGTACAGAGAGGCTACAGACCCATGTCAATATCTTGCGTGCTGAGAATATGGGGCCCTATGTTACCCACTCCAGTATTCTTGCCTGGAGAATTCCATGGATAGAGGAGCCTGGCGGGATTCCATGGGCGTGCAAAGAGTCAGACATTACTGAAGCAACTTAGCATGCACGCATGCTAGCATAAAGTTGTCATTGTTCACTCACTAAATCATGTCCGATTCTTTGTGGCCACATGAACTGTAGCCTGCCAGATTCCTCTGCCCATGGAATTTTCCAGGCAAGAGTACTGGAGTGGAGTGCCCTTGCTTCCTCCTGGTTATTTGTCTGCCCTAGGGACTGAACTTGAGTCTCTTGTGTCTCCTGCATTGCAGGAGGATTCTTTTTTTTTTTGGCTGTGCTGGATCTTTGTTGCGGTGCGGGTTTTTCTCTAGCTGCAGACAGCAGGGGCTACTCTCTAGTTGCTGTGCCCGGGGGCTTCTTATTGTAGTGGCTTCTGTTATGGAGCAGGGCTCCAGGGCACAATGTCTCAGTAGCTGGGGCTCCGGGGCTCCAGAGCACAGGCTCAATAGTTGTGGCAGGTGGGCTTAGCTGTTCTGTGGCACGTGGCATCTTCCTGCATCAGTGATCGAACCCCTGTCTCCTGTGCTGGCAGGAGAATTCTTTACCACTATTAAGCCACCCTGGCAGCTCAGACAGTAAAGCGTCTGCCTGCAATGTGGGAGACCTGGGTTCGATCCCTGGGTCGGGAAGATCCCCTAGAGAAGGAAATTGCAACCCACTCCAGTACTATTTCCTAGAAAATCCCACAGACGGGGAAGCCTGGTAGGCTACAGTCCATGGGGTTGCAAAGAATCGGACACNGCGTCTGCCTGCAATGTGGGAGACCTGGGTTCGATCCCTGGGTCGGGAAGATCCCCTAGAGAAGGAAATTGCAACCCACTCCAGTACTATTTCCTAGAAAATCCCACAGACGGGGAAGCCTGGTAGGCTACAGTCCATGGGGTTGCAAAGAATCGGACACGACTGAGTGACTTCACTAAGCCACCAGGCGGATTCTTTACCACTGGCTGGTAAAGAATTATGGCCCCTTCATCCATAATTCCATAGAAACGGAATGATGTTCTGACGGGGATTTATAAGCAGCTTTTTGCAGAGAAGAGCAGGAGGCCCCTTTTTTCTTGTCACTTTAGCAAAGCTATTGTAACTAACCTTAAACCAGGCATCTCCAGCCCAAGCCACTATTCAAATCTTTTGATCACAAAATACTTGGCCTAAACTGTTAGTCCTTTCCATTCATCAAAGTAGAATTATTAACAGATATTATTAACAGAAGTAGAAGTAATTAACAGATGAACGGATCTCTTCCCCAGCTTCCCCTTCAGTAATCTCATGAATAAACTGTGTGAACGAGACAGCATGTAAGGTAGGATCAGGAGGAGCTGACAAGCTTGCACACAGTGGGAGGTGACGATGAGCCTGATCCCCTGTCTTAATGATTAACTGAAATCACTTCCCCATCTCCCTTTTGAAAACTTTCGTGGCCAAGCAGAATCTTCAGAGTTGGTTTTAGGACACAAGCCTATCTTCTCCCCAGAGTGCTGGCTTTTTAATTAAAAGTAACATTTGACATTTCGACCAACACTCGCCTCCTGAATATTGATTTTCTAGTGGTGGGCATTTGGACTTGAGTTCAGTAACATCATATCTCTTTCACTCATAAGTTCCCCTTCTATCTCGTTTTTTTTTTTTTTTTCATGCAATATTTTGTTTGCTTTGTAGAGGTCCCATAATCTCTATTTTGTGTCTTTGTAATGTTGTTCCTCCTCTATTTCCTGTAAGTTCTTCATTAGGTCTAAAGGCCTGTTTAGATTCAGATTTTTTTTTTTTCCTTCATTTTTGTGATGAGGTCAGGGGAGGGAATAAAGCAATTTCACAGATAGTAGTGTTTACTTCTATTAGGCAGATCCAAAGTTTGGTGGTCTTTCTTGTGATGTTAGCTGCCATTTATGATCATTGTTACACCCATAAATCATTAGTTATTGTGAATTAGTGATGTTCTATCACTCCTTTTCCATTTATTAACTGGAATACTTCTGTAAAAGAGAATCTTCCCTTCATCAGTCATTTGGCTACATTTTGGAACAAATCACAAAGGAAAGAGAGACTGAATGTTCAATTCTTTCTCTCTCTCTCTTTTTTAAATTCTTTCTCTTTAATGGCCATCTAATTCATAATAATTAGATGGTTTCCTACTATTCTTTACATGTGACTTATTTTTTTGAGCATCATTGTAAACTTTATGGAGTTAAACGTATTTGATGTGTTTCGATCCATTAATCATTTTAGCAGATTGATGATCAACTTACCCCACTTTTAGCAAATGGGAGACTCTTAATGTTGTCTTCTGAATACTTTCGACCCAACCCCCATAGTTTTTGATAATGTCCATGCTTTCTGGAATGATGAGATATTCCAAGATCGTCTTCTATATTTCCATTCCCCAGATCTGAAATGAGACACAGAAACTACCCTTTGTGGAATACTGCTAAACAGACAAGCTGATAGAGAAAGTCTGAGGAGGAGGGTATATACTCAAAAGATTGCATGGTGGAGCTTACTTCTGAGAACTAAACCACATTTTTAAGATTTAGGGTTTCTTTTGCTGATTTCAAAAGGATTTTATTCTCTGTGGAAACTTTAAAAATAGAAAAGCGGACAGAAGAAAACAAAACCCACCTGCAATCCTATAATCCAGAGACAGTTTCCATGAAGTTGCTGTATATCCTTCCAGGTTTCTGAGGGGCATTTCAGTTACTCTTTGGTGCCAGTAGACACCATCAGGGACTTGCCTGGGTTCTCTCAGCAAGTAAGGGAGAGACTCTACTCTGGAATTCAGCTGCTGAGTCCTGAACTTCACTGTGCTCCACAGGTAGAAGGAACGGAGGGGCTCTCCCCTCCCCCAGTATTACTTTACATATTTGTTTATATAGCACTATAAAAAAACCCTTTATTGAATTTGTTACAATATTGTTTCTGATTTATGTTTTGATTTTTTGGCCACGAGGCATGTGGGGTCTTAGCTCCCCGACCAGGGATAGAATCCATAACCTCTGCACTGGAAGGCAGTTTTGACCACTGGAAAACTGATTGTACAAAAAAAAAAAAGCTCTGTCTCCGACCAAACTATGGATTTCTCAGCAGTGCAGGGGCATCATTTTATTTACATCAGTGTTCTTAAAACAAGGTCTGGTGTTTGGGAGTGGCTCAGGACCTGGATCACGGCAGATCTCCAGTAACTTCCTTCTAGGCAGGGAGGCAGGGACAAGTCCGTCTCCACAGCCTCCCACGGACCTGCATTGCAGGTGTCCTAGATTTTCCTAGACTGACCTGCTTTTCTCCCAAAGAAACAGTTTGTAGCACCCCAGCATTTGAGAAACAGGATATCTTCTTCAAAGCATGATGTAGGAATCGGAGAGGGTGTAACCTTTCAGACATTCCCTGGTGACGCAGCCCCCTTCAGCCCATCAGTGTTCCAGAGAAGGGAGCCACTGTGAGCTGTTAGCAGCCAATACTCATAGCAGTTGGGTGATGGGCATACTAGCTGGTCAAGGGAACCGGACACTAATGGTGTGTATCACACCACCTAAAATTATCTACCACCGGAAGCACTTAGTTTAGAAAGTGCTATAGTTTAGAAATTCTGAGTATACAGGATGACATTTTGAATGCAATGCCTTAGGTCGTGTTTTGTGGAATGTTTGGAGGAAGGGGGACTGGATGGAAGTCTAGTCAAGGAAGACAAGAAGTGTGTGGAGCTTGACAATGCTTGTGGTGATATGCATGGGGAGGAAGAGAAAGATGGGAAAGGTTATAGAAGGACGTGTCAAAAGGGACTTCCCTGGTGGTCCAGTGGCCAAGACACCACATTCCCAATGCAGGGGGCCCAGGTTTGGTCCTTGGGCAAGGAACTAATCCCACATGCTGCAAATATGACCCAGCACAGCCAAATAAATAAGTATTTTAAAAAATAATAAAAAGAAGGAAGTATCAAGAGACTGAGTGAGTAATGAGGGGTTGAGAAGAATGAAGGGGAAAGGATAACTTGGGTTAGAACTTGGGGGCCTGGGAGAACAGAAGTGCCTGGGAAAGCATAGAGATTTTGGGTGAGGAAGCCAGCTTTGTTCTTCTGTCGAGACATAGAGAGCAATTCTCCAGTGTGAATGTTTGTGTAAATATCCTCTCCTTTGCTTTTGTCTGGAATATCCATTGTTAAAAAGTAAGGATTTGCTGCCCCCCAGATTTTAGCAGGGCTTCCCAGGTGGCAGAACCCGCTTGCCAATGCACAAGATGTAAGAGATGCAATTTTGATCCCTGGGTTGGGAAGATCCCCTGGAGGAGGGCATGGCAACCCACTCCAGTATTCTTGCCTGGAGGGGTTGAGAAGAATGAAGGGGAAAGGATAACTTGGGTTAGAACTTGGGGGCCTGGGAGAACAGAAGTGCCTGGGAAAGCATAGAGATTTTGGGTGAGGAAGCCAGCTTTGTTCTTCTGTCGAGACATAGAGAGCAATTCTCCAGTGTGAATGTTTGTGTAAATATCCTCTCCTTTGCTTTTGTCTGGAATATCCATTGTTAAAAAGTAAGGATTTGCTGCCCCCCAGATTTTAGCAGGGCTTCCCAGGTGGCAGAACCCGCTTGCCAATGCACAAGATGTAAGAGATGCAATTTTGATCCCTGGGTTGGGAAGATCCCCTGGAGGAGGGCATGGCAACCCACTCCAGTATTCTTGCCTGGAGAATCCCATGGACAGAATAACCTGGTGGGCTACAGTCTATAGGGTTGCAAAATGTTGGACACGACTGAAGCGACTTAGCACGCAGCACAGATTTTAACAAAAGAAGCAGAGTAGGTGATGGTCAAAACCTATCTGCCTTGTCTTCCTAAAGAAATGGCAACCCATCCACCTGCCCCACAATCAGGGTGTCAGGAACTCTGAGCAAAGCTGTAAGACTTTCTTCTCTTTCAGGATTGAATTAGTCCTATACAGCGAGTCACATTTCAGTTGCTTTTCTGGCCAGAGGGTCCTCGCTGCCTCCGCTGCCCTCCCTTCCTGGCAAGAGAAGAGTGGTATGAGATTTAATTTCTTAAGAAAACTAAAAAAGACACAAAGATCCCCAGTCTCTGTCTCACGTGAGCCAAGATCGTCTCCGGGTGAAGAGGGTCAGTGCAGACAAAGGCGCTCTCATCACTTGCGATGCTTCTCTCCCTAATTATAGAAAGTATTTAGCTATTGTTCCCTAATTGCTTGCTGCAGTTGGGCAGTTGGGTTTCAGCTTTTTTTTTTTTTTTTTTGACAAAAGCCTAGTTTCTGATGGGTTCTTTTTTTTTTTTTTCCTGTCTTGGTCCACTGCAGTATCAGCCGCTGGCTATTCCATTGGAGAACTGGAGGAGGTGGTATGGGATTTCTGGAGAAGCCACTTTAACCCTTTAATTGTTCTGATGGCTTCCTCCCTCTTCCTCCCAGTTGCCTAATAGAGAAAGACAGTTAACATTCACTGAGCATCTCTTCAGAATGTGCCAGGAATTGCACAGATTGTCATAGTCAATCCTTGAAGCAAGGCTGAGAGGCAGATATTATTTTCCTCAATATGCCTATGAGGACTCAGACACAGGAAGTTCTTACAGCCCCTAAGTGACTGGGTCAAGGTTCAAACCCAGTGAGTTTGAACTGGGATTCCAACCTAGGTCTGTCTGTCCTACCCTTGTCGCTTCTCTCAAAAGAGCCCAAGAGTTTGTTTTTTTAAAAATAGAGTTTGGCTAATCCTTAGAAGAAAAGTTATGACCAAACTAGACAGCATATTGAAAAGCAGAGACATTACTTTGCCAACAAAGGTCCGTCTAGTCAAAGCTATGGTTTTTCCAGTGGTCATGTATGGATGTGAGAGCTGGACTGTGAAGAAGGCTGAGTGCTGAAGAATTGATGCTTTTGAACTGTGGTGTTGGAGAAGACTCCTGAGAGTCCCTTGGACTGCAAGGAGATCCAACCAGTCCATTCTGAAGGAGATCAGTCCTGGGATTTCTTTGGAAGGACTGATGCTAAAGCTGAAACTCCAATACTTTGGCCACCTCACGTGAAGAGTTGACTCACTGGAAAAGACTCTGATGCTGGGAGGGATTAGGGGCAGGAGGGAAAGGGGACGACAGAGGATGAGATGGCTGGACGGCATCACAGACTCGATGGACGTGAGTCTGAGTGAACTCTGGGAGTTGGTGATGGACAGGGAGGCCTGGCGTGCTGCAGTTCATGGGGTTGCAAAGAGTTGGACACTACTGAGCAACTGAACTGAATAGAATATTGATACTGATATTACCACTACTGGAACAGAATTGGAGAATCTTGCCCACTCACCTGAAAGTGCCTATTTCTAGGCTCTCTGACTCCGTAAGAATGCCTGTGGGACTCTGAAAGGAGGTCTGGCATACCTATGCTGGTTTATGACATGTGGAGAGATGGTGGCAATGATAAGGAGGAAGGCCATCCCACACTCAGGGGCTGCAGCAGTCAGGGTCCTGTGGAAAACAGATGGCACACTGGAGGACTTAAATCCAGAGCGCTGAACGAATGGACTGCTTTGAGGAGGCGTGGATGTTAAGCGGAAGCAGCTGGGAGCTAGTCGAGCAGGAAGCCATCATCCCTGCTGCTGTTGCTGCTAAGTTGCTTCAGTCGTGTCTGACTCTGTGCGACCCCATAGACGGCAGCCCAACAGGCTCCTCTGTCTCTGGGATTCTAAAGGCAGGAACACTGGAGTGGGTTGCCATTTCCTTCTCCAATGCATGAAAGTGAAAAGCGAAAGTGAAGTCTCTCAGTCGTGCCCGACTGTTAGCGACCCCGTGGACTGCAGCCTACCAGGCTCCTCTGTCCACGGGATTTTCCAGGCAAGAATGCTGGAGTGGGGTGCCATTGCCTTCCCCGCGTCATCCCTAGTCACCCCTAAATCTAAAGGGTGTGGGGTGGGAGTGGTGTTCCTGCAGCCCGGTGGGAACTGGGGCCAGGGCAGTAGCGCTCCGTGGGAGATGTGTCAGGAAAGGAGGCCGGCCGCTGTCAGAAGGGAGACAGGAAGGGCAGGCACACACGTGGAGGGTGTGTCTGTGTGTGTCTGTGTGTGCAGACACAGAGTCTCTCTCTCCTTTGGCCTCCCTGCCTCCTGCTTACACTTACCACTGGCTGCACTCAACCGGAAGACAGAGGGCAGGTGAGCCTGGGGATGCAGCCTCTACTGGTCAGCCTCCTGGGCACAGGGCAGGGCAGAGAAGGGTGGAGAGAGGACCTTGGGGAGGACACAGAGGCTGTGCAGCACTGGGGCTTACTCACGCCTGCCTTCCCTGTCAGTCTATAGGGATAGGACATTGCTTACGCACTCAAAGAATCATGGAATATGAATGTTGTAAGAGCCCTTAGAATTCTGCCCATAGAATTCCTTTACTTTACAAAAGGGGGTTCTCTAGCTAGCTCAGATGGTAAAGAATCTGCCTGCAGTGCAGGAAACCTGAGTTTGATCCCTGGGTCAGGAAGATCCCCTGGAGAAGGGAATGGCAACCCACTCTAGTATTCTTGCCTGGAGAATTCCATGGACAGAGGAGCCTGATGGGGTACAGTCCATGGAGTCGCAAAGAGTCAGACACAACTGAGGGACTGACACTTTGCTTTACAAAAGAGGACACTGAATCCCAGGGAGGGGGAAATGACAGGTCCAAGGTCAACTGCTGATTAGCATAGGCAAGACTGGAACCCAGTTCCCTAGCTCCCAGTCCATCATGCCTCTTAATCTGAGACTGGTAATAAAGGATTACTGCTGAGCCAGCTTGTCTTTCTCCTGATAAAACTGCTCAAAGGTCTCAGGGTGTATTTTACTTTTACCCCAGACATTTGTCTCAAATGATTCCCTTTCTAAATAGATCTGTGATCATTGTGGGTTGCCCATTCCACAGAGTGGGCTCTGGAGTCAGACTCATGGGTTGGAAGTCCAGCTCTGCCCTTCCACATGACCTTGGTCAAGTTGCTTAATTCTCTGAACCTTAGTTTGCTCAACTATAAAATGGGGACAATGATGATATCTACTTCATGTATCATGATGATTATATGAGAAAATGTCTATACTTAAAGCACTTAGACTACCGTCTGGCAATAATAAGTGCTTTATAAATGATAGCATACGTGTTTATAGAATATCTATTAGAATATATAAATGTACATGGGAAATATATATACAGTCCAATAAATAGAATTGGAATTCTGCTTAAGAATTTATATGCATTTTCTTTACTGAGATATATCAGCTATTTTTTCACAAGGAATTTTTCTTCTCCCTTATGACAGATAAGAATAGTGAAGGGTATGTCAATTAGATTTCAATAAAGCTAGAGGAAAAAAACCCTAAAGAGCCTGGGTGACGTGCTTTATGTGGGATTTCTCAGCCAGTCAGAGTCAGATAAGAAATCCCTGTTCTCCATGTCATTCCAGCCCCTGGGTTGGAAATTAATTCCAGATTACTTATCTTGACTTATTTCCTCCCAGGTATTAAAGAAAATCCCTTTCAACCTTCCATCAGGTTCAGGCCAGTTTGACCACCTCATGGGGCAGGCCAAGCAGGTTTCTGCCCTTCCACTCTACAACATAAGTTTTTATGGATTGGCTTGCTGATCCTCTGGCAAATGCTAAACTGTCCTCTGGGGTAGCTGGATCCTGACCTTCTGGTTCTGGGTCTGAGTCAACTTCCTTTGTTCTACTGGAACATTCTATCTTGGGCAGGAGCCAACACAAGCTTCAGGCCAATAGCCCGTGCCTCCTTCTGCTGCTGCTTCTGTGGACAGACTCCTGCCAGCACTGCTCCTCTCTGAGATGCTGCTGGGAGCTAACGCAGCTTTTCTGCTTTCTTTACCACAGGCCCTAAGCCCCCTTATTCCTCCCTCTGCGGTGCTCTTTTCTCGTAGCCTTAAGGAAGAACCTTGCACTTTGGTTTCTCTTGCCTTTCCTCTGGTTGGCTATGGGATGCTTTCTCACAGGTGGTCTACCTCTGGGATAAGCCACACAACATCCTGAACGAGAACCTGTCTTGGATGGCATTCAGTCAGTAAATACGCAATGGGCCAACCCAGGTTGTGCTGCCCCAGAAATGCACCGGGGACTCTGGGAGGTTCTGGGAACAGTTAGTTGCTTCTCTTAATGGTTTTGGTTGATCAATGCATTTTCCACTTAGTTTCTCTGTTCATACCTCGTGTCAGTTTAAAAATCCTTCAATGTGGGAATTCCCCGGTGGTCCAGGGCTTAGGGCTCTGTGCTTCCGCAGCAGGGGGCATGGGTTTGATCCTTGGTGGGGGATCTAAGATCCTGCACGCTGCACGGTGTGGCCAAAGGGAAAAACCCCAAACAAACAAACAAATGACAACAACAACCAAACTTTCTACAGCAGAAACCAACACAACATTGTAAAGCAATTATCTTCTAATTAAGGAAAAAAAAAATAAACCGCAAACCCCACAAAATGAAAAACAAAGAACAACCTTCGACGGCTTCCTATTGCACTTGGACTGAAACCCAAACTGTCAGCCTTCCGAAGGCCCCCTGTGGCCCAGCCCCTGCCTGCCTCTCCTACTTCCTCTCACACCAATGTCTCTGTTTAGTTACTCTGGGTACCTTCCTGTTCCTTAAATGCGCCAAGCTCTTTTCTACCCCTGGGCTTTTGTGCTTATTGTTCCCTTTGCTTGGAACATGCATCCTCATCTTCCTCATGGTTGACTTCCTCATCCATTGGGTTGTGACTTCCTCAAAAAGGCCTTGTGTGACTACTCTATCCAAAGACACAATACTGATTGCATCCAGTTACTCTTTACTTTTCCTCCCCTCGCTTTCTTCCTTCACAGGGTTTATTACATCATGCAACTATCCTGTATGTTCTTTGCTAGTCTATTGTCTGTCTCCTTTTCCATCTCAGCCAAATGATGCTCTTGGAGGGCAAGGACCTTGCCCGTTTTCTTCACTATTATATCCCCAGCACCTAATGTGCGTTATCCAGTGCCAACTGTGTATCAAACATTGTGGACCAAAATCCCTGCTCTTATGGAGCTTATATTCTAGTGGAGGAGACAGAACAGCTGTCTTAAGCAAATGAATGATGTAATTTCAGTATTGATGAGTATTTTAAAAAATAAAACAGTGTAAGGGGATAGAATGTGCCTGAGGGAATGCAGATGGGTGGTGGTAGTTAGATAAAAGTGATCAGGAGAGGAGGTGTTGAAAGAGAGAACAGATTTCTGTGACAGGGCAGACCTTTGAAATTCTGGGGGGACAGCAAGTGTAAGGGCCTTAAGGCAGCAGCCAGATTGAGGGGTTGAGGAACAAATAGGAAGCTGGTGTGGCTAGAGTGTGGTGTGAGCTGGGGGAGAAGGGTGGGAAACAAGCTGGAGACAGAGGGAGTGGTAAAATAGCCGTGTGGAGAAGGAAGGGTTGGGTAAAGAGTTTGCATTTTCTTCTAAGTGTGATGGGCCACATCTGTACAGCAATAGTCAATTTCCAAAGCACTCATGCTGTCTCACTTGATCCTCACAAGAACCTCTGAGGTTAAGAACAGATGATAGTTAATATCTTTTATCAAGAAGGAAATCACCATTTGATCATTTTATCAAGAAGAAAACAAAGTTCTACCAAATTAGAAAACTTGAGTCACACAGTTCAAACAAGCTTCTTTATTTAAAAAGAAAAAAAAAAGTTTATTTTATTTATTTGGCTGTGCCAGGTTTTAGTTGTGACATGTGAACTCAACTCTTAAGTTACTCTTAAGTTGTGGCATGTGAACTCCTAAGTTGCAGCATATGGGATCCAATTCCCTGACCAGGGATTGAACCTGCACCTCCTGTATTGGGAGCACGGTGTCTTAGCCACTGGACCACCAGAGAAGTCCCTCATACAAGAGTCTTTAAATCAGTGGTGTTTAACCTTGGCTATGCGTGGAAATCCTCTGGGGGAGCTCTCTGCAAAATACTTCTATCCGGGACCTGTTTCCTGCAAATGGAGTTAAGAGGTCCAGGGCATAGCCCAGGAGGATTGTTAAGGCTCTATGGTGACTCTATGGGGGCTGAAAGCACTGCTTTCAATATACCCACTTTTCACTACATAAACTGCCAGCTTGACAGAGCTTTTCCACTAAGCTGTCCATTAAAATCACAGGGGAGTTTTCTAAGAATTACAGAGGCCCAGACCCCAGGCTAGACTCTAAAAATCAGAATTCTGGGGTTCTGGGGACTTCTCTCTAGGTCCAGTGGTTAGGACTCTGAATTTCCTTGTGGGGATCGGGGGTTGGAGGCAAGGGGTGGGGTTTGTCTGGGAACTGGGATCCAGCATGCCACCCAGGAGGCCAAAAAAAAAAAGAAGAATTTCTGGGGTTGGGGCTCAAGCACTAGCTTTTTTAAAAGCACTTTACGTGCCTATCTGCTCTGGAGCTACCCACATTTATTTTTTAATTTTTCCTGTCTGTTCTTGTCTCCTTTTGGGGTTTATGCCTTTTTATTCCTTTCCTGTCATTTTCATGGGACTTTAGGAAGACATGAATCTAAATGGGTATACCAAACATACCATGTTGAACTGGAAATTTGCTAAATTAAAATTAAAAAAAAATTTTTTTCTGGTTACACTGCACAGCTTGCAGGATCTTAGTTCCCTGACCAGGGATGGAACTTGGGCCTTTGGCAGTGAGAGCATGGAGTACTAACCACTGGACCATCAGGAGAGTCACAAACAACTAAATTTTAATTATAAAGGTTATACGCACACACAAAACAAAATTATATGCACATTCACTGTAAAAAAAAAAAATCAAATACTACAAAAGGGTACAGTATACTCTGAAAGTACTCCAGTCTCACCTTCCCCATTCCCATTCCTTAGGGTTAGCTGCTAGCCTGCTTGTAACAATTTCATAAAGTTCAATTAAAGTAATTGTTTTTAATATATTTTCTCTCTGTAGTTTAAAAATTTCCATTTTAATTTAAATGTCTTTATGCCTTTTACTGTGTTCTGCATCTTCATGCTTTTTTAAAAAACTATTTTTATTATTGCTATTTTATTTTTTGACCATGCTGCTCGGCATATGGGATCTTAGTTTCCTTAGACCCCAGAGATCAAACCTGTGCATTGGAAGCGTGGTGTTAACCACTGGCCCACCAGGGAAGTCCCCATGCTTTTTTCTACGACTTTTCCTGCGCCTCGGCTGCTCCCTAACACCCTTCTCCTGGGGGCCCCTGTTCAGCCTTTGATTCTCAGCCTATCAGGTCTTACTCTGCAAAACATTTCAGAATCCTTGGGTGAAATTAATGTTTCCTTCTTTGTGTTCTTATACTACTTTGTTCAATGACTCTATCTTAATGCTTCTGATATCATTTGGAAATTCTTCATTTTCTTGTCTTAGCACCTATATATTGGTACTTCCCAGGCAGTCCAGTGGTTAAGATTCTGAACTCCCAATGCAAGGGGCAGAGGTTTGATCCCTGGTCAGGGAACTAGATTCCATATGCCAAAAGGTGTTGCCAAAATATTTAAAAAACAAACAAAAAAAAGGCCTATACATTGCAAACTTGAGGTGGTGGGGTCTGTACCATGCACCTCTGTACCACTGCTAGCTCTGTACTGCGGCTTTGTACTGCGAGTGTCTTCTCCCACGTGGTCGTGTCTTTTTCTTCATGCCTTTTGATGAGGGAGTTCTTAACTTTCATGTCATCCACATTTACCAAAGTTTTCTATACCATTTGTGCTGATGTTATTTAGTAAACCCTTCCCTGAGCTAGTAAGTAGGAAATTTTTCTTTCAGAAGTTCTGATTTTACTTTTTTTTCTTACATTCTTTAATCTATTTAGAGTTAGATTTTGTGCTGGGGAACCAACAGATAAGCAGTTGGTTCAGCTCAGGTACTGAATAATCTATCTTTCCCTATTGATCCATTAATATAATGCCAGCTCTGTCATATATCAAGATTCCACATATGCCTGGACTGTTTCTGAGCTCTCCAGGCTGTTTCATTTCCCCCCTTGGCCTATCCCTATACTAATATCCCATGGTCTTAATTTTTATAGTTTCATACTAAATGTTGATATATAGAAGGATAAGTCCTTGAAACATGTTACCCTTTTTTCAAGAGCGTTTAGGCGATGCTTTGTCCTTTGTTTTTCCATATAAATTTTAGCTTAGCCTGTTGGGAAATTTATTAGAATTGCTTTGAATTGGTGGCTCAGAGGGTAAAGCCTCTGCCTGCAATGAGGCAGACCCAAGTTCGATTCCTGGGTCGGGAAGATCCCCTGAAGAAGGAAATGGCAACCCACTCCAGTATTCTTGCCTGGAGAATCCCATGGACAGAGGAGCCTGGTAGGTTACAGTCCACGGGGTCGCAAAGAGTTGGACACGACTGAGCAATTTCACTTTCTTTCTTTGAATTGACAGATGAATCTTCCACCCCATCTCTAATAGCTCAAGAGATGTTTGTAGAATGAATGAAGGTCTGATGATCATCTCCAAAGTACACCTTATAAACAAACATTCCATATATAGAGGTCAATGAATGAATGGATGAGGGACAAAGATGACTAAGATGGATCAGCAACTGTGTAAAAATTTTCCTTGCCTGTTCGAATACCTTATTTTATTTTATTTTATTTTTTTTTGTATTTATTTATTTTTTTACACGAACTCCCAAACATGAACCCCCCTCCCACCTCCCACCCCACATCTTCCCTCCAGATCATCCCCATACACCAGCCCCAAGCATCCTGCATCCTGCATTGAACATAGACTGGCAATTCATTTCTTACATGATAGTATACATATTTCAATGCTATTCTCCCAAATCATCCCACCCTCTCCCTCTCCCTCTCCTNGTATAGCATATCTGAGGCTTCCCAGGTGGCATTAGTGGTAAAGAAGCCACCTGCCAATGCGGGAGGCATAAGAGACTTGGGTTCAGTCCCTGGGTTGGGAAGATCCCCTGGAGGAGGGCATGGCAACCCACTCCAGTATTCTTGCTTGGAGAATCCCATGGACAGAGGAGCCTGGCACTGCTGCAGTCCATGGGGTCGTGAAGACTGGACATGACTGAAGCAAGTTAGCTCACACTCACATAACATCTTTGGTAAATGTTTCATGTATCTTTGCACCGAATGTGTATTTCAGATTAGTTCAGTTTTACTTGTAAAGGCATCACAGATGGAGTGGCTTATAAACAAGAGAAATTTCTTTCTCACAGTTTAGGGGACGGGGAGTCCAGGGTCAGGGTGCTGACATGGTGGGCGCCGGTAAAGTCTCTCTTCCAGGTTGCATTCATCCTGCTTCTTGCTGTGTCGTCTCATGATGGAAGGGACAAGTGAGCTTTCTCAGGCTTCACTGATTACGTTACTGAGGTCTCTGCTCTCATGACCTAGTCACCTCCCAAGGACCCACCTCCTAATACCATCACTTTGGTGGTTAGGATTTTAACATGTGACTTTGTGGAAAACACAGATATCCAATCTGCAACAGCTGCTAATGGGTAATGTGTTCTACAAATGTCATTTAAGTCAAGGTGATGAGTAGTATGTTCAGGTATTCTATATCATTACTGCTCTTATTTAGCTATTCTGTCAGTTTTTGAGAGGAAAGCATTGAAATCATCAATCTAGCTGTAGATTTTTCTGTTCTTTTATTTCTGTAAGTTTTGAACTCCTGTATTTTGAAGGTTTATTATTTACCATATACACATTTCATATTATGTTTTTATGTTGAATTCACCCCTTTATCATTGTAAAATATCCTTTTCTTTCTCCCTGATAATAGTCCTCATTGTAAATTTATTTTGTCTGCTGTTAATATAGTCATTCCAGTTTTCTTTGGGCTCATGTTTTTGGATTACATCTCCATTATTTTAGTTTTAACCTCTATTTTTATATTTAACCTAGTTTTTTTTAAACTGTGCAAAATTTGTTCCTACTTTTTTTTTTTTTTAAGTAATGAGACAATCTCTGCTTCTTAATTGAGGTATTTGGATTGCTAGTGTTAATTATCAGTGTTAAGCACTCAGTTGCTCAGTTGTATCTGACTCTTTGCGACCCCATGGACTGTAGCCCACCAGACTCAAGTATTAGTATGGTTTGGTATAAATCTACTATCTTGATACTTATTTTCTATTGGACCCATATATTTTTATTTTTCCTTTTTTCCTGCCATCTTTTGGATTAACTGATACATTCATTAATCTATTTCATCTTCTGTGTTGGTTATATATTATGGTTTAATTTTTTTGTGTGTGAGGTTATCTACTGTTTATAACATATAGACTTATCATATTCTACTTTCAAAGAATATTATGTCAGTTCACAAATAATAATATTTTGGAAAACTATACTATCATTTTCATCTCCCAATCTTTACACTATTTATTGTCTATAATTTTCTCCTGCTGCTGCTGCTGCTGCTGCTGCTAAGTCGCTTCAGTCATGTCCGACTCTGTGCAACCCCAAAGATGGCAGCCTACCAGGCTCTTCTGTCCCTGGGATTTTCCAGGCAAGAACACCGGAGTAGGTTGCCATTTCCTTCTCCAGTGCGTGAGAGTGAAAGTTAAGTTGCTCAGTCGTGTTCGACTTTGCGATCCCATGGACTGCAGCCCACCAGGCTCCTCCATCCATGGGATTTTCCAAGCAAGAATACTGGAGTGGGGTGCCATTGCCTTCTCCGATTCTCCTAAATATGTGAATTCCATAACACATTATTTTTCTCTAAGTAGTCAATTATTTTAAGAGATTATTAAAATGAAGAGATTTTTATAGATATCCACATTTCCCATTTCTATTGTTTTTTTTTTTTACTGTTGTCTGTAGTTTCAGATATCCGTCTAATGTATTTCCTTTTCACCCTAAATATTTCTTGTAGAGCAGATCTGAGAATGAATTCAATTTGCTTTCATTTGTCTAAAAAGTACTTCAACTTAATTTTTGAAAGATATGTCCAACAATAAAGAATTCCAGATTGACCTTTTTCTCACTCCGTACTTTAAAGATTGAATTTCATTGTCTTCTTTCCTCATAACTCCTAATGAAATGTCAGCTATATCTTTGATTCTCTGTATGTAATATGTCTTCTTTCTGTGACTGCTTTTAAGATTTTCTCTTTTCATATCTTTGCTCCTCTGTAGGTAATATGTCTTTCTTCTATGGCTGCCTTTTTTTTTTTTTTTTTGCCTCCCATAAGATTGGGATCTATTACTAAGAATAGGTAAATCAATGTGTACAACCACTGGTCTCTATCTCATTACATCGTTAAAAAAATTTTTTTTTCCGGATAACATCAAAAGCAACTTGTAGAAAGTGATCTAGTTTCATTCTTTTACAAGTGGTTGACCAGTTTTCCCAGCACCACTTGTTAAAGAGATTGTCTTTACTCCACTGTATATTCTTGCCTCCTTTGTCAAAGATAAGGTGTCCATATGTGTGTGGATTTATCTCTGGGCTTTCTATTTTGTTCCATTGATCTATATTTCTGTCTTTGTGCCAGTACCACACTGTCTTGATGACTGTGGCTTTGTAGTAGAGCCTGAAGTCAGGTNTTTTTTTTTTTTTTCAGGAAAGCCTTAGTTCTTCTCATAAGACCTTTCAGCTAATTTGATCAGATCCACAACAATTAATCTCCTTTACATAAAATCAATTAATCGTAAATGTGGCTCACATCTACAAAGTACTTTCACAGAAACTCCTAGATTAGTGTTTGATTGAGTAACTGGGGACTATAGCCTAGCCGTGTGGACATAAAAAATTGATGATCTCAGTTCACCTCTTGTCAGTTCGGCATCCATGCACAATCTCTTTAATCCACCCCTGATCTACAAAGAGACACACCGAAAAAGCCAGACTTCCACTGAACATAATACAACTGTTTTGTATCTAAGCAAAAGCACGCTAAACTCTCCCCCAGAAAGTAATTCAAAATGCATGCTAAGTTGCTTCAGTCGTGCCTAGCTCTTTGCAAACCTATGGACTGTAGCCTCCAGGCTCTTCTGTCCTTGGAATTCTCCAGGCAAGAAGACTGAAATGAGTTGCAATTTCCTCCTCTAGGGGATCTTCTCAGGAATCAAATTCTCCTCTTGTATGTCTCCTGCATTAGCAGGTGGGTTCTTTACCACTAGGAAGCCCCAATTCAAAATACTTATTCCTAAATAACTTTTCTTGTTATCACATACNCTGGTAGCTTGATAGGGATTGCATTGAATCTGTAGATTGCTTTGGGTAATATATTCATTTTCACTATATTGATTCTTCCAATCCATGAACATGGTATATTTCTCCATCTATTAGTGTCCTCTTTGATTTCTTTCATCAGTGTTTTATAGTTTTCTATATATAAGTCTTTAGTTTCTTTAGGTAGATATATTCCTAAGTATTTTATTCTTTTCATTGCAATGGTGAATGGAATTGTTTCCTTAATTTCGTTTTCTACTTTCTCATTATTAGTGTATAGGAATGCAAGGGATTTCTGTGTGTTGATTTTATATCCTGCAACTTTACTATATTCATTGATTAGCTCTAGTAATTTTCTGGTGGAGTCTTTAGGGTTTTCTATGTAGAGGATCATGTCATCTGCAAACAGTGAGAGTTTTACTTCTTCTTTTCCAATTTGGATTCCTTTTATTTCTTTTTCTGCTCTGATTGCCGAATACCTTATTTTAAATACACAAAGCCACAACTCTATCCTCTTACTGAACATAAATCTGTGACCAGTTTGAAAAGCCTCTTGGAGATAATTTTCTTCAGGAAGACTCGTGTCCGCAGCGCAGGCAAAGAAACAGGCTACCTGCTACCCGCAGGTCAAGTGTCTGCGACTCCTCGGCCTCCGGAGGTGGAGCGGTCCAGAGGGAGCGAGGTGTTTCTCCGGACCCGTCCCCGCTGCTGAGGGCACCAAAAAACTACAACTCCCGGCAGGCCGCGCAGCGCCCCGGCTTAACCAAGCGCAATCCGGGGGGTGGCGGCAAAGTTGTCCGCGATCCCCGCCGCCCAGGCTGCGGCTGGAAGCCTAGCGCCGCGACTTCCTGCTTCCCCACCCGGGTGAGTAGGGGCAGCCCCCCTTCGGAGGCCGGAGCCGAACCCCGGCCGCCAGGGGCCGCGGGAGCGCGGGGAAGCCGCAGTGGACGCGCCTCCGCCGGGGCCGCCGGTCGGGAGGGGACCCTGCGCGAGTGCCCTTGGCGCCCGCGGGCCCGGCGCGCGGCCACGTGACTCGGGCGAGTGCCAGGGGCCCCGCCTCCTCCGCGGCCGCTCCTGCCGGCTCTCCGGTGGGCAGAAGCGGGGCGCGGTCCCGCGTGTCCGGTGGAGCCGGCTGGAGGAAGACAGCCGGTGGTTCACCCATACCTCCTCAGGCCCTGTGGTCTGTAGCCTCCGAGGCGCAGGCGTCCCGGGGCCTGGGCGCGGTCTGGATCAGAAGCGAGGGCGCGCGGTTATCTCTGCCCTCCGCTTGGGCCCGCGGCGCCCAGCAGCTCGCCTTATCTGTAGCACTGGCTGGGGCTTCCCTGGTGGCTCAGATGGTAAAGAATCTTGTTCAGTTCAGTCGCTCAGTTGTGTCTGATTCCTTGCGAGCCCATGGACTGCAGGACCGCCAGGCTCCCTGTCCATCGCCAGCTCCTGGAGCTTACTCAAACTCATGTCCACTGAGTCGGCGATGCCATCCAAGCATCTCATTCTCTGTCGTCCCCTTAAGAATCTTATCTGTCTGAAATGCAGGAGTGCCAGGTTCGATCCCTGGGTGGTTAAGATGCCCTGGAGAAGGGCGCTTGGCAACCCACTCCAGTACTCTTGCCTGGAGAGTTCCCATGGACAGAAGAGCCTGGTGGGCTACGGTCCATGGGGTCACAAAGGGTCGCACAGGACTGTGCGACTTTTTCACTTTGCTGGGCTCTGAGCTTCCGGATTGCAAGGTAAACTTGTGCTGATGACAGCCGGTGTGTGGAGAGCTGCCTCTAGAAGGCACCTACCGAGTACCGCTCTCTCCCCAGGTTAAGTGACATTTACTTTGTACTGACTAGGAAGTCATTCGATTTGACAAATACTTATTGATCACCTGCGTGATTCTTGGCACTTGGTGCTCAGGAAATGTTTGCAGAGTTGAAAGTGAGTTAGACTTTGTGCCTTCACACGTTGTTTTAAAGCAGTAGTTCTCAAACTTCAGCGTGTATCAGAATCACCTGAAGGGCTTGGCACAACACAGAAACCTGGACCGCATCCCCAGAGGTTTTGATTCAGTAGGTCTGGGATTCCCAGATGAAAGCTCAGTGGTAAAAAAAAAAAAAAAAAAAAAAATCCTCCTGCCAATGCAGGAGATGCAGGTTCAGTCCCTGAGATGGGAAGATTCCCTGGAGTGGGAAATGGCAACCCACTCCAGTATTCTTGCCTGGGAAATCCCATGGACAGAGGAACCTGGAGAGCTACGGTCCATAGGGTCACAAACAGCCCGACATGAATTAGCAGTCACACAGGCACAGTTCTAGGCTGGGAAGCAAGTGTTTGCATTGCTGACGTGCTGGTCTGGGGATACACTTTTGAGCATCACTGTTTTGTAGGAAAAAAATCCTGTGAACTTAAAGCACCAGCTCTTCGCTCCTGGACCTGGGCTTTTCTGTGCTGGTGCCTGTTTACCTTTGGTAGTGATAGTAAGCATGTACCTATCACTTTGCTCACTATAGCTTCCCCCACATTTTATAGAGGTTTTCGTGTATAGGCCTACCTGTGTCAGTTTTCCTGAGTTACGCCGTAGTTTATCATCCTGTGTCTTTGCTTCGCCGTTTCTCAGCAGCCCTCAGGATGTAAAATTTGACCTCTGCTGGTAGAGTTTACTTTTTTTTTTTTTCCTTTCTGATACACACATTTTCTTCTCACACAAGGGACCTGTAAGATAAGAATAGTGCTTGGTTCAGGCATCCACCCCTTCCCCCACGACTCACTGAATACATTATTTCAGTTTAGCTATATGCATCAGAGGCGCCCAGCAAGCCCTGTTCTCGTCCACCTTGTGCGCTCTTGTTTGAATCAGATACACTTGTATTCACTTTCATGCATTGGAGAAGGAAATGGCAACCCACTCCAGTGTTCTTGCCTGGAGTATCCCTGGGAACACTGAATACATTATTTCAGTTTAGCTATATGCATCAGAGGCGCCCAGCAAGCCCTGTTCTCGTCCACCTTGTGCGCTCTTGTTTGAATCAGATACACTTGTATTCACTTTCATGCATTGGAGAAGGAAATGGCAACCCACTCCAGTGTTCTTGCCTGGAGTATCCCAGGGATGGGGGAGCCTGGTGGGCTGCTGTCTATGGGGTCGCACAGAGTCGGACACAACTGAAGCGACTTAGCAGCAGCAACACTTGTATTCAAGTTCTGGCTGCATCACTTAGTAGCTTTCCAGCCAGGTTTCTTACCTTTTCTAAAACTCATCTTCCTCTGTAGAATGAGGGTATAATAGGATGCACCCCAGAATGCAGTTGTGCGAGTTTCATGAGATGTTTAAGCACACTGTTCTTCCTGAGTCCCCCTCTCTCTGGATGAAATGAGTGGTAAATTCTACTCCTTGCCTGGGTGAGATTTATTTTTCCTTCTACTCTAGGGCTTTGGCATCAGTTAAGGATTCCTCAGCATTGATGAGACGTCAAGTCAATGGATGGTACCATCTTCTTGGTTGCTTTTTGTCTACATCAGTAACTAGACTTCCTTGAAAACCTGATCACTCTTTCCAAAGGTATTATTGGGTCTTTTCCAGTCTTGGGAGCAGACCAGAAGAAATACTGCTCTTATGTCTAACAGTCCTTCTAGGAAATGGGAGGGGGTGCTGTGGTCACTTTATGGGATTAATGGGATTAGAGCCTTAAATTCTTTCCTCTGTGGTCATTCTCACCTGTGCAACCAAATAGGATGCAGTGATTTTAGGCTTATTGTCCTGGAATATGGCTTGAAAAGCAGCAGCAGATGGATGGTAGTTGAAAAGACCCAGCCCAGTGAACAGTAAGTGCTTGGTTCCCTATTTCTATACAGGGGATGGACTTGCATTTGACCATTTTATCAGACTCTGCTCTTGCCTGGTCTCATGACTTGCTGGTATATTTCCTGTGGTCCAACAAGACGGATACCAGTGTCATCCTTGACTTGACAATAATGTAGCTCTCCTAAACGTTTCATAGCCTGGAGTGGTGGCTTCTAGTGAGGTGCTTTGATTGATCTTGGGGCATGCTGTTGATTTCTGGGGTGCCAAGCAGTGACGTCCCTGTGCCTGGCTCTGTTTGGGGTTGGTAGAGGGTCAGAAATATAGTGACTGATGCAGTTACTTGAGAATGGAAGTGAGAATGATGGTGATTGGAGGTCTGCGTCTGGTGATTGGAGTCCCCAATCAGGAAGGTCTGAGGTCACGTACCATAAAGAGATAGCACTGAAGGGATTTCCCTTGTGTGTCTATGTGTGTTAGTTGCTCAGGTGTGTCGGACTTTTGATTCCATGGACTGTAGCCCGTCAGGCTCCTCTGTCCTCTGTCTACTCTGCCCTTTACTAGCTGAGCCATCTGTGGGTAAATCCCTTACCCTTTCTGCTACTTGGCTGTTTATCCCTGGGGATGGCAGTGGTATTTGTCTCACGTTACTGTGTGGTGAGGGGGATGTGTGGAACAGGTGTCCTCAGCCTCTGAGATCTAATGCCTGATGATCTGAGGTGGAGCTGCTGTAATAATAATAGAAATAAAGTGCACAATAAATGTAATGCATTAGAATCATCCCCAAACCATCCCCACCCCTCACCCTGCTGCTGCTGAGTCGCTTCAGTCATGTCTGACTCTGTGTGACCCCATAGACGGCAGCCCACCAGGCTCCTCTGTCCCTGGGATTCTCCAGGCAAGAACACTGGAGTGGGTTGCCGTTTCCTTCTCCAATGCAGGAAAGTGAAAAGTGAAAGTGAAGTTGCTCAGTCATGTCTGACTCATAGCGACCCCATGGACTGCAGCCCACCAGGCTCCTCTGCCCATGGAGTTTTCCAGGCAAGAGTACTGGAGTGGGGTGCCATTGCCTTCTCCACCCCTCACCCTAGTCCATGGAAAAACTGTCTTCCATGAAACTGATCCCTGGTCCCCAAAAGATTGGGGACTGCTGGTGTGAGTAACTAGTGAGATAATGAGTGCAGAGGGCTGTGTGAAGGTCAGTTATTGCCAGTATTATTATCTGTTGGTTAGGTTTTGGGGTCCAGTGTCCTCAGGCACTCCCCCTCCCACCCTCAACTGAAAAAAAAGAAGGACACGACGGTATGAGAGACAACTCAGGTGAAAGTCAAAAAGGCAAGTAAACAGAACAGGGCAGGTGATTCATTAGCAAAAGGTTTAATAATGAAAGGTGTTTCTCATCGACAGACAGATTTCACGGCTGACAGAGTCTTTTAAAATACCCCGAGGGAAGCAACTCATTTACATGTTAAAGACTCACTGACTTGTTTTGGAAAACTCCAGCTCCAGTCTATTTAGACACAGTTGGGCTCCTATGTCATCTCTTTCTCTTTTTCAGTTTCCACCTCTTTTATTACTGAGGACATTGGCATGAAAGCTGGGACTTGGGAATTGTGTCTACTTCAGGCCAGGCCTGGAGTCAGGAGTAC
>SJYX01006455.1:337644-373464 GCA_006410675.1 Oreotragus oreotragus
TTTCTCATGATGTACTCTGCATATAAGTTAAATAAGCAGGGTGACAATATACAGTCTTGACACACTCCTTTTCCTATTTGGAACCAGTTTGTTCCATGTCCAGTTTTAACTGTCACTTCCTAACCTGCATATAGGTTTCTCAAAAGGCAGCTCTGGTGGTCTCGTATTCCCATCTTTCAGAATTTTCCACAGTTTATTGTGATCCACACATTCAAAGGCTTTGGCATAGTCAATCAAGCAGAAATAGATGTTTTTCTGGAACTCTCTTGCTTTTTCCATGATCCAGCAGATGTTGGCAATTTGATCTCTGGTTCCTCTGCCTTTTCTAAAACCAGCTTGAACATCTGGAAGTTCATGGTTCACGTATTGCTGAAGCCTGTCTTGGAGAATTTTGAGCATTACTTTATGAGTGTATGAGATGAGTGCAATTGTGCGGTAGTTTGAGCATTCTTTGGCATTGCCTTTCTTTGGGATTGAAATGAAAACTGACCTTTTCCAGTCCTGTGGCCACTGCTGAGTTTTCCAAATTTGCTGGCATATTGTATGGTGTTAGGAAGTATTCTAATTTCATTCTTTTACATATAGCTGTCCAGTTTTCCCAACACCGTTTATTGAAGAGGCTGTCTTTGCTCCTTTGTATATTCTTGCTTCCTTCGAGAAAAATAAAGGTACCATAGGTGCATGGGTTTATTTCTAGGCTTTCTATCTTGTTCTGTTGGTCTATATTTCTGTTTTTGTGCCAGTACTATACTGTCTTGATGACTGTAGCTTTGTAGTATAATCTGAAGTCAGGAAAATTGATTCCTCCAGCTCCATTCTTCCTTCTCAAGACTACTTTGGCTATTTGGGGTCTTTTGTGTTTCCATATGATTTGTGAAATTTTTTGTTCTAGTTCTGTGAAAAATGTCATTGGTAATTTGATAAATTTGATAGGGATTGCATTGAATCTGTAGATTGTGTTTGGTAGTATAGTCATTTTCACAATATTGATTCCTCCTATCCAGGAACATGGAATATCTCTCCATCTCTTTGTCATCTTTGATTTCTTTCATTAGTGTCCTATGATTTTCTGTGTACAGTTCTTTTGTCTCCTTACGTAAGTTTATTCCTAGTTATTTAATTCTTTTTGTTGCAATGGTGAATGAGATTGATTCCTTAATTTATCTTTCTGATTTTTCATTGTTAATATATAGAAATGCAAGTGATTTCTGTGTATTGATTTTGTATCCTGCAGAACTTTTCTAAGCATCTGTTCATTTTTTTCCAGGTTATCCATTTTATTGCCATGTAGTTGTTCATAATAGTCTCTTATAATCCTTTGTATTTCTGCATTGTCTGTAGTAACCTCTCCTTTTTCATTTCTAATTTTGTTGATTTGATTCTTCTCTCTTTTTTCCTTGATGCATCTGGCTAAAGGTTTGTAAATTTGTTTATCTTCTCAAAGAACCAGCTTTTAGTTTTATTAATCTTTATTATTGTTTCTTTCAATTCTTTTTCATTTATTCCTGCTTGGATCTTTGTGATTTCTTTCCTTCTACTAATTTTTTTTTTTTTTGGTTCTTTTTCCAGTTGTTTTAGGTGTAAAGTTAGGTTGTCTACTTGATGTTTTTCTTGTTTCTTGAGGTAGGATTGTACTTCTATAAACTTTCCTCTTAGAACTGCTTTTGCTGCATCCCATAGGTTTTGAGTTGTCGTGTTTTTATTGTCATTTGTTTCTAGAAATTTTTTGACTCCCTTTTGATTTCTTCAGTAACCTGTTGGTTATTTAGAGATGTGTTGTTTACTTTCTATGTTTGTGTTTCTTACAATTTTTTTTCTTGTAATTGATGTCTAGTCTCAGCCTTGTGGTTGGAGAAGATGCTTGATACGATTTCAATTTTCTTAAATTTACTGAGGTTCAATTTGTGACCCAAGATGTGGTCTATCCTGGAGAATGTTCCATGTGCACTTGAGAAGAAGGTGTATTCTTCTGCATTTTGATGGAATATCCTGAAGATATCAATGAGATCCATCTCATCTAATGTATTATTTAAGACTTGTGTTTCCTTATTAATTTTCTGTCTTGATGATCTGTCCATTGGTGTGAGTGGGGTGTTAAAGTCTCCTACTATTATTGTGTTACTGTCAATTTCTCCTTTTATATCTGTTAATGTTTGTCTTATGTACTGACATGCTCCTATCTTGGGTACATAGATATTTATAATTGTTATGTCTTCCTCTTGGATTGATCCCTTGATCATTATGTAGTGTCCTTCCTTATCTCTTGTAATCTTCTTTATTTTAAGATCTATTTTGTCTGATATGAGGATTGCTACTCCATCTGTCTTCTGCTTCACATTTGCATGGAATGTATTTTTCCATCCTCTCACTTTCAGTCTATATGTGTCTATAGGTCTGAAGTGGGTTTCTTGTAGACAGCATATATATATGGGTCTTATTTTTGTATCCATTCAGCCAGTCTGTGTCTTTTGGTTGGAGCAGTTAATACATTTACATTTAAAGTAATTATTGATATATATGTTCCTATTGCCATTTTCTTAATTGTTTGGGGTTGATTTTGTAAATCTTTTTTCTTTCCTTTGTATTTCTTGACTATATAAATCCCTTTAACATTTGTGGTAAAGCTGATTTGGTGGTACTGAATTATCTTAACTTTTGCTTGTCTGAAAAGCTTTTTATTTCTCCGTCAATTTTGAATGAGATCCTTGCTGGGTACAGTAATCTTGGTTGTAGATTTTTCCCTTTCAGCACTTTAAATATATCCTGCTATTCCCTTCTGGCCTGCAGAGTTTCTGCTGAAAGATCAGTTGTTAAGCATATGGGGTTTCCCTTGTATGTTACTTGTTGCTTTTCTCTTCCTGCTTTTAATATTCTGTCTTTGTGTTTAGTCTTTGTTAGTTTGATTAGTATATGTCTTGGTGTGTTTCTCCTCGAGTTTATCCTGTATGGGACTGTTTGTTCCTCTTGGACTTAATTGACTGTTTCCTTTTCCATGTTGTGGAAAATTTCAACTATAATCTCTTAAAACTTTTTTTCATACCCTTTCTTTTTCTCTTCTTCTGGGACCCCTATCATTCGAATGTTGGTACATTTGTTATTGTCCCAGAGATCTCTGAGACTATCCTCAGTTCTTTTCATTCTTTTTACTTTATTCTGCTCTTCAGAAGTTATTTCTACCATTTTATCTTCCAGTTCACTGATTTGTTCTTCTGCTTCAGATATTCTGCTATTGATTCCTTCTGGAGTATTTTTAATTTCAGTAATTGTGTTGTTTGTCTCTGTATGTATATCCTTTAATTCCTCTAGGTCTTTGTTAATTGATTCTTGTATTTTCTCCATTTTATTTTCAAGGTTTTTGATCATCTTTACTATCATTATTCTGAATTCTTTTTTAGGCAGTTTGCCTATTTTCTCTTCATTTATTTGGACTTCTGTGTTTCTAGTTTGTTCCTTCATTTGTGTAGTATTTCCTTGCCTTTTCATTATTATTATTATTTTTAAACTTACTGTGTTTGAGGTCTCCTTTATCCAGGCTTCAAGGTTGAATTCTTTTTTCCTTTTGGTTTCTGCCCTCCTAAGGTTGGTCTAGTGGTTTATGTAAGCTTTGTATAGGGTGAGATTTGTGCTGAGTTTTTTTGTTTGTTTTTTCTCTGATGGGCAACAAGAGTGAGGTGATAATGCTGTCTGCTGATGACTGGGTTTGTATTTTGATTTTGTTTGTTATTTAGATGAGGCATCCCACACAGGGTGCCACTGGTGGTTGGTTCATGCTGGGTCTTGTATTCAAGTGGTTTCCTTTGTGTGAGTTCTCACTATTTGGGCAAAAAGTGAAGAGGAACTAAAAAAGCCTCTTGATGAAAGCGAAAGAGGAGAGTGAAAAAGTTGGCTTAAAGTTCAACATTCAGGAAACGAAGATCATAGCATCCTGTCCCATCACTTCATGGGAAATAGATGGGGAAACAGTGGAAACAGTGTCAGACTGTAGAATTCTTTTTTAGGCAGTTTGCCTATTTTCTCTTCATTTATTTGGACTTCTGTGTTTCTAGTTTGTTCCTTCATTTGTGTAGTATTTCCTTGCCTTTTCATTATTATTATTATTTTTAAACTTACTGTGTTTGAGGTCTCCTTTATCCAGGCTTCAAGGTTGAATTCTTTTTTCCTTTTGGTTTCTGCCCTCCTAAGGTTGGTCTAGTGGTTTATGTAAGCTTTGTATAGGGTGAGATTTGTGCTGAGTTTTTTTGTTTGTTTTTTCTCTGATGGGCAACAAGAGTGAGGTGATAATGCTGTCTGCTGATGACTGGGTTTGTATTTTGATTTTGTTTGTTATTTAGATGAGGCATCCCACACAGGGTGCCACTGGTGGTTGGTTCATGCTGGGTCTTGTATTCAAGTGGTTTCCTTTGTGTGAGTTCTCACTATTTGGGCAAAAAGTGAAGAGGAACTAAAAAAGCCTCTTGATGAAAGCGAAAGAGGAGAGTGAAAAAGTTGGCTTAAAGTTCAACATTCAGGAAACGAAGATCATAGCATCCTGTCCCATCACTTCATGGGAAATAGATGGGGAAACAGTGGAAACAGTGTCAGATTTTATCTTCTTGGGCTCCAAAATCACTGCAGATGGTGACTGCAGCCATGAAATTAAAAGACGCTTACTCTTTGGAAGAAAAGTTATGACCAACCTAGACAGCATATTCAAAAGCAGAGACATTACTTTGCCGACTAAGGTCCATCTAGTCAAGGCTATGGTTTTTCCAGTAGTCATGTATGGATGTGAGAGTTGGACTGTGAAGAAGGCTAAGCGCCAAAGAATTGATGCTTTTGAACTGTGGTGTTGGAGAAGACTCTTGAGAGTCCCTTGGACTGCAAGGAGATCCAACCAGTCCATTCTGAAGGAGATCAACCCTGGGATTTCTTTGGAAGGACTGATGCTAAAGCTGAAACTCCAGTATTTTGGCTACCTCATGCGAAGAGTTGACTCATTGGAAAAGACTCTGATGCTGGGAGGGATTGGGGGCAGGAGGAGAAGGGGACGAAAGAGGATGAGATGGCTGGATGGCATCACCGACTCGATGGACATGAGTCTGAGTGAACTCCGGGAGTTGGTGATGGACAGGGAGGCCTGGTGTGCTGCGATTCATGGGGTCACAGAGAGTCGGACACGACTGAGCGACTAAACTGAACTGAACTGAGGGTTAGTTCTCTGGTAGTCTAGGGCCTTGGAGTCAGTGCTCCCATTCCAAAGGCTCACGGCTTGATTTCTGGTCTTTTTGCCAGGATTCAGTCATTTTAAGATCCTTAAGATCCAAGTACCAAGTCTGTCTGTAGTCAGTAAGGTTGATGAAGGCACCCGGAGTCCTGCACCAAATACATAACCGATCTCCATCTGCTTCTTCCATTCCTGGAGAAATTGTGTCCTCAAAAAACCTCCATTACAGGGTCTTCTAAAAACTGTTTTCAAAAATTCTTAATTTTTCCCACCTTCAGAAGTGAAAGGTCACAACGGGGAAATGTGTGAGTGAAGCAGGCAGAACACCCGCCAGGGAGGTTGAGTGGCCCTCAGGAGTTCAGAGGAGTTCCGAGAACATTTTGGTAAATCAGAGTCTAAGAGGCTGTGAAGGTCGCAGAACTGGCGGGCAGTGGAGCCAGGGCTCTTCCCAGCTCCAGAGGCTGAGTTCCTGACCCCTGGTTGCTCGATGCTGCCTTCTCAGTGTCATCTTTTCTTCAGGCCCCACAAGGACGGTCCTCATGGGCCTCCTTGAACTGATGATCTCAAAGGAGAAACGTGTGTGAGCACCTGAGGGCACTCAGCCTAATTTCAGGCCTGCTTCCGGGTTCAGCTGGGAACCTGCATCTTGGCAGAAACAAGGAGGAGGGACATCGAGTGTACTGCCCCTTTTGATAGAAGATACTGCAGGCTGAGGCTGTAGAGAGCAAGGCAAAAAGGTGGGGCTAGGTGGGGGACTGCCAAAATGTTAGAAGTGGGGCATGCAGAAGTCGATGGACTGGGGAGTAGTAAGACGGTTTGCTGAGCCTGCCACTGGGCAAGGAAATAGCCCACAGTGGTGGTGGTAGTGGTGGTCGTACTGGAAGGGATCCCTTCCAGGGCCTGGGAGCGGGCTCTTGTCTAACTTGGAAGTGAATTGTCTGAAGAGATGCACGTACTGACAAACCAAAGGGCTGTATTGAAAAGTGGTGTTTGAGCAGAGGGCAGCAAGGTAAGGGGACCCAGGAGAACTGCTCTGCCAGGTGGCTCACAGTCTCAGGTTCTGTGGAGGTTGGGTTACCTTTCTGGGTTGTCTCTGGCCAATCATCTTGTTTGTGTCTATATCTGGTCTGACTCAGGGTCCTTCCTAGTTGGGTGTGCATCTCTCAGCCAAGATGGATTCCAGTGTAAGGATTTCTGGGAGGTTGGCAGGACATATTATGGGCTGGGCTCTCTTCTCTCCTCTTGACCGCCCCCCCCCGCAAATTCTTCTTGGTCCAAGATTCCCTAACAATAGTGGCTTCTCCTGTGTTCTTGCTGTGTAGGTGGCACCTTGCTAAATATTTGCATGATTTCCTCATTCCTCACCGCCTCATCAGGTAGGCATGGCTTTGATCACCCCCATGGTATAGACAGGGTCACAGAACTCAGTGTAAGAGAGCATGCTGGGACTCAGACTCAGGCCACTGGATTCTGGTATGCTTATTCTCAACCACGGTGCTCTCTCTCATCTGAAAGGAACCAGGGATAGCCAACCACTAATGCCAAAGAAGCTGAAGTTGAACGATTCTATGAAGACCTACACGACCTTCTAGGACTAATACCCCTCAAAAGATGTCCTTTTCTTCATCAGGGACTAGAATGCAAAAGTAGGAAGATACCTAAAGTAACAGGCAAGTTTGGACTTGTAGTACAAAATGAAGCAGGGCAAAAGCTAACAGAGTTTTGCTAAGAGGAAGCACTGGTCATAGCAAACAACCACTTCCAGCAACATGAGACCACCCTACACATGAACATCACCAGATGATTCATACTGAAATCAGATTGATTATATTATTTGCACCAAAGATGGAGAAGCTCTATACAGTCAGCAGAAACAGGACCAGGAGCTGACTCTGGCTTAGATCATGAACTCCTTATTTCCAAATTCAGACTTAAATTGAAGAAAGTAGGGAAAGCCACTAGGCCATTTAGGTATGACCTAAATCAAATCCCTTACAATTACACAGTAGAAGTGACAAATAGATTCAAGGGATTAGATCTGATAGACCGAGTGCTGAAAAACTATGGACAGAGGTTAGTGACATTGTATAGGAGGTGGTGATCAAAACCATCCCCAAGAAAAAGAAATGCAAAAAGGCAAGATGGCTGTCTGAGGAGGCCTTACAAATAGCTGAGAAAAGAAGAGAAGTGAAAGGCAAAGGAGAAAAGGAACGGTATACCCATCTGAATGCAGAGTTCCAAAGAACAGCAAGGAGAGATAAAAAAAGCCCTCCTAAGTGAACAATGCATAGAAATAGAGGAAAACAACAGAATGGGAAAGACTGAAGATCTCTTCAAGAAAACTAGAGACACCAAAGGAACATTTCATGCAAACATGGGCACATGAAAGGACAAAAGTGGTATGGACCTAACAGAAGCAGAATATATTAAGAAGAGGTGGCAAGAATACACAGAAGAACTATACAAAAAAGGTCTTAATGACCCAGATAACCATGATGGAGTGATTACTCACCTAGAGCCAGACGTCTTGGAATGTGAAGTCACGTGGGCCTTAGAAAGCATCACTATGAGCAAAGCTAGTGGAGGTGATGGAATTCCAGTTGAACTATTTCAAATCCTAAAAGATGATGCTGTGAAAGTGCTGCACTCAATATGCCAGCAAATTTGGAAAGCTCAGCAATGGCCACAAGACTGGAAAAGGTCAGTTTTCATTCCAATCCCAAAGAAAGGCAATGCCAAAGAATGCTCAAGCTACTGCACAATTGCACTTGTTTCACATGCTAGTAAAGTAATGATCAAAATTCTTTAAGCCAGGCTTCAACACTATGTGAACGAAGAGCTTCCAGATGTTCAAGCTGGTTTTAGAAAAGGCAGAGGAACCAGAGATCAAATTGCCAACATCCGTTGGATCATAGCAAAAGCAAGAGAGTTCAAGAAAAATATCTACTTCTGTTGCATTGACTATGCTAAAACCTTTGACTGTGTGGATCACAACTATGGAAAATTCTTCAAGAGATGGGAACACCAGACCACCTTAACTGCCTCTTGAGAAATCTGTATGCAGGTCAAGAATCAACAGTTAGAACCAAACATGGAACAGCAGACTGGTTCCAAACTGAGAAAGGAGTGAGTCAAGGCTGTATATTGTCACCCTGCTTATTTAACTTATATACAGAGTACATCATGTGAAATGCCAGGCTAGATGAAGCACAAGCTGGAATCAAGATTGCCGGGAGAAATACCAATAACCTCATATGCAGATAACACCACCCTTATGGCAGAAAGTGAAGAGGAACTAAAGAGCCTCTTGATCAAAGTGAAAGAGGAGAGTGAAAAAGCTGACTTAAAACTCAACATTCAAAAAATGAAATCATGGCATCCGGTCTCATCACTTCATGGCAGATAGATGGGGAAACAATGGAAACAGTGAGACTATTTTCTTGGGCTCCAAAATCACTGCAGATGGTGATTGCAGCCATGAAATTAAAAGACGCTTACTCCTTGGAAGGAAAGTTATGACCAACGTAGATAGTATATTCAAAAGCAGAAACATCACTTTGTCTGCAGAGGTCTGTGTAGTCAAGGCTATTTCCAGCTGAAGAAGCTCAGCTGGAATTCCATCACCTCCAATAGCTTCGTCATGTATAGATGTGATAGTTGGACCAAAAAGAAGAACTGATACTTTTGAACTGTAGTGTTGGAGAAGACTCTTGGGAGTCCCTTGGACTGCAAGGAGATCAAACCAATGAATCCTGAACTAAATCAACCTTGAATATTTATTAGAACGACTGATGCTGAAGCTGAAACTCTAATACTTTGGCCAAATGATTCAAAGAGCTGACTCATTAGAAAAGACCCTGATGCTGGGAAAGATTGAAGGAGGAAAAGGGGATGACAGAGAATGAGATGGTTGGATGGCATCACTGACTCATGGACATGAGCTTGAGCAAGCTCCAGGAGATGGTGATGGACAGGGAATTCTGGCTTGCTGCAGTCCATGGGGTCACAAAGAGTCGGACAGGACTGAACAACAAAAACAGGGATGGGGTAAAGGGGACAGTGCAACCATGGTTTAATTTATTTTTTTATCTACAAACCCCTTACTTGCAGTTAGGAACTGATGCCAGGAGTTGGGCCAGAACATTTGTGTTTAGTGAAAGAAATGAGTTTCTTAAATTATCCCTTTAAAAATAATTGCTTGCAGTCATCCTCCTGGGGTGAATGCAGTCATCTGGGGTGTGAATGGGTAGGATAAACTTGGAAGGCTTGTTTGAGGGCATGGTTTCACTGATGAATTTGAACACATGAAGCCTCTATTAAAGATGAAATATTAACAACAATGGTTCTCAAACTTTGCATAAAAATAACCCATTATGTTTCCTACTAAAATGCAGATTCCCAAGTCCTACCCCCGGTGTTGATTCAGCAGGCCAAAGGGTGGGCTTCAGAAATCTTCATTTTTTTTTTTACTGTTACATCATTATCATTATTAATTTTTAATGAAGTATAGTTGATTTACAGTGTTTCAGGTATACAGCTAAGTGATTTATTTAAGCATATTTTTGTTTTTCAGATTCTTTTTCCATTGTACGTTATCATAAGATATTGAATATAGTCCCCTGTGCTATGCAGTAGGTCGTGTTGCTTATTTTATACATAGTAGTGTGTCTCTGTTAATCTCAAACTCCCAATTTAGCCCTTCCCAACCCTTTCCCCTTTTGGTAAGCATAAGTTTGTTTTCTGGGCCTGTGAGTCTAGCAGAAATCTGCATTTTTGAAATGGCACCCAGATTGATATTTTTTGCAAGTGTTCTCCTAACCACACTTTAGAAATGTTGGCTAGGAAAAGAAGACTGCAGAAGGAAAAACAATGGGATTATAAAAAGAACTGGGTCCCAAAAAGTCAAGAAAGGAGAGAAAAAGACACAGAACAGGTAGGAAAATAGAAAGCACAGAAGATGATAAAATTAAGTCGGAATACATAAGTGACTATATTAAATGCAAACAGACAAAACCCACTATATACTATTTAGAGAGACAGTATAAAGTGTAAGTTGAAAGTAAAAGAATGGAAAAAGCTGTCCCTGTGGATACTTTAAAAAAAAATCTGTGACTATATTATGAGGCATGAGTCAAAACTGACTTTAAAGAAGGTGGAGACAAGGCTATTTGCAGCAGTTGTCTCCATATGGAGGGGAATCAGAGGCACAGATCAGGGAGGGGATGGTCATAGACGGAGTCCAGAGCAGAAACAAACGGGGTGATGACCTAAATTTTCCTGCTGCAAGGACATTTCTGCCTCCAAGTCTGTGCCGGATTTGTACTTGCGGGTGGCTTGATGGTGGCACTTCTCCTGGGTGGGCCTTCTTCACTGGCAGCTGCAGCTGTGGTCAAGGACGTTAGATGGAATATTCCTCGGAATTGAAGGAGAAGGTGCCCGTTGGGTACAGTGGCCTCAAAGACTGTGTAGCCACTTGGTGGACTGAGCGGTACAAGTAGGGTGGGAAAAGTATCAGAGAGCTGGGAGCCCACTTGGTTCAGCTGAGTGGAACCGTGAGTTTGGTTAATCAGAGCATATCTGCAGGGGGACCTTGAGCCGTAAAGCAGCCTATGGGACTGGGAGTGGACGAAGTGATAACAGCCATGGTGGTGTCTTTCAAGGAGCTTACAGTCTAGAAAAGGGGCTGTCTATATTCTATCCAAAAGAAATAGTTTGAAATTCGATCAGATGTGGAGGGCTTGCCTGGCAGCTTCTGAGCAACTACCATTTTGGCTGTGGCCCCTTCCAACCTGGGCCAAGAGGGCTGACGATGCCTGTGCGAGCTTAGCGGTATAATAATTTTCAGATAGCAGAAGTTACCATGCTCTCACTTCTTATCTAAACATTTGTCATCCTTTCTCTTATCCGCTTTGATTTTCTTTTCAGCACTGATTGCCTGCCGTTCTCCTAATACATACCTTATGATCTGCCTACCCCTCTAGAGTGTTAAGAGCTTTGTTTTCTTGGCTCTCTCCCTAGTGCCTAGCACAGTGCCTGGTGCTGTGAAAGGAAGAACGGCTTTGAGCGTTGACTCGTGCTGGATACTGTGCTCAGCATTTCATACGTGTGATCTCATTTTATCCCAACAGCTATTTTTTTGGACTCTATTTTTTAGTCTGTATTATTTTGGCTGCACTAGGTCCTCGTCACTGTGCATGAGCTTTCTCTGGATGTGGCGTGTGGGCTCAGTAGTTGGAGCTCTAGATCACAGGCTTGGTAGTTGTGGCACATGGGCTTTAGCTGCCCCTTGGAACGTGGCATCTTCCAGGACTGGGGATCGAACCCTTGTTCCCTGCATTGGCAGGCAGATTCTTAACCACTGGACGACCAGGGAAGTGTTTCCCCAGCGACTTTTGAGGTAGGTATCATCACGTTTCACAAATGAGGCAGTGTGGATGCAGTGAGGTTGAGAAAATGACCCCCAAATCGTACAGTCTATTAAGTGGCAGAGCCCGGATTTGAATTTGGCTCCGTATGACACTCTTTAACTGCTCCCCTTTCTCTGCTTTCCCGCTGCAGAGTCTGGGGACATGGCCAGAAGGGCTCTCAAGCTCGCCTCGTGGACCAGCATGGCTCTCGCTGCCTCTGGTATCTGCCTCTACAGCAACAAGTACTTGGACCCCAGCGACTTTGGTGCTGTCAGGGTGGGCCGAGCAGTGGCCACGGTAGGTTCTCCTCCTTTCGGGAGGGGCAGAGGAACCGCAACACTGCTTGCAGGCGTTCATGCATGTGGCCGATGGACTCGCCAGTCACACATATGGGGTGATCCACGTGTACCGTGACCTGTGCGAAGCCCCCACTACACAGTTGCACCATCATGGAGGTGCACCCCCGCCCCACCCCACCATGTCCCTGTTCACACCTCTGCCATCCTGAAGTTAAGCACAGAGTAGGATTGCCCGGGGTGTCTGTTCTGGAAACGTTACCTTTGCAGAACCTTCTGTATCTTATTTTAGGGACCTACTCATCAGGCGGTCTCCTCAGCAAACACACAGGGAAAGAGGCATTTGCAGCTTTGATTAAATCCTAGCTGAAAACTTGGTCTGCCTCCAGTGAGCTCCTGGGAACGGTTCATGACGGATGCAGGGCTCACACTCAGAGTATCGGGGCCTGAAAGAACTTTGGGGATGTGCCCCAAGCCCCAGACTGAGAGAAGCTGAGCTGAACATTTGACTGTTGGAGGTTTTCTCCAGGGGCTCAGTGACATGTTCTGGTGTGATGGTGCCCTCTGTACCTCTGTTGAAGGTGGCTCCTTCACAGGCAGTGCTGTGTAATTGCTCCGTGGTGGGCAGGTGGCCACATGCTTCACGCCTTTTCTCCTCCTTGGTCTCCTGCAGGATGAGCTCATGCATTCCTCCCTTTGGTGTAGATATATACTCCGAAGCACAGTCTGTCTGGGCTCTTGTCTAATCGTTTCTTTTAATACTCAGCATTGTCACGTCTTCTCCCCAGCCTGGCTCAGACATGGGGCCTGCTCCTCAAGGTAAACTGGAACTTATCATACCTCACGATAAGCAAATAGATACACAGGCCATGGAATATGCCACGATTCCCACATGTTTGCTAGGGGCCCTTTCTGAGCCCAACATTATCTTATAGGCTTCAGGGGTAGAAACGAACTGTCTTGGAAGAGCTTCTGGTTGAGGAGTGTCCACACGTGGATGGGTCAGAAAAACAGTCTAAAGCCTGGGATTGTATTAAGCTGCGTGACTCAGGTGATGGCTGCTGTGGGATCTCAGACACAGGAGTGAGTCCTGTGGGTTGGGAGTCAGGATGCGTGTCTTAGGGGAAGAGGGGTTGGATAGAACCTTAGGAATTTGCATAGAGAGAGGAGGGATGAAGGTATAAGTCAGCGCTGTATAAACCAGCCACTGGGTTGTACGTTCTTTTCTTCTTTAAATAAGTGCTTTATTTGGGGATCATTTTAGGTTTATAGAAAAGTTGGAAAGATAGTACAGAGTGCCCATATGCCCTTCATCCAGTTTCCCATAATATTAAAATCTTACGTGACCATGATACATTTATGAAAACTAAGAAAGTAACATTGGTACATTGCTATTTGCTAAACTCCAGGTTCTATTCAGATTTGATCAGTTCTATTCTGTTTCTGTTTCTGGATCTACTCCAGGATATCACATTGCATTTAGGGCACTTGATTTTTGTTTTTGTTTGGCTTAGTTTCTTTTTTTTTTGAAATTTTTATTGAGGTTATTATAGATTCACTGGGCTGTATATTCTTTAAAGATCCAGGCTCTGGTCTTTTTTTTTTTTTTTTTGAGGGGGAGTGATATTTTAAAAATCCTTTTATTGAAATATTGTTGCTCTAGGATATTATATAAGTTACAGGTGCATAATATCGTGATTCACAGGTTTTAAAGGCTATGCTTCATTTATAGTTATTTTAAAATGTTGGCTATGTTCCTCGTGTTGTACAATATATCCTTGTAGCTAATTTTATACCTGGTAGTTTGTACCCGTTAATCCCCTTCCCCGATTCTGCCCTTTCCTGTTTCCCTCTCCCCGCTGCTATTGTTCAGTCACCAAGTTGCATCTGACTCTGCAATCCCGTGGACTGCAGCACACCAGGCTTCCCTGTCCTTCACTATTTCCCGGAGTTTGCTCAATCTCATGTCTGTTGAATTGGGGATGCCATCCAGCCATCTTATCCTCTGTTGTTCCCTTCTCCTCCTGCCCTCAATTTTTCCTGCATCAGAGTTTTTTCCAATGAGTCGGCTCTTTGCATCAGGTGGCCAAAGTGTTGGAGCTTCAGCATCAGTCCTTCCAATGAATATTCAGGACTTATTTCCTTTAGGATGGACTGGCTGGATCTCCTTGCAGTCCAAGAGACTCTCAAGAGTGTTCTTAAACACTGGCGCTCAGCCTTCTTTGTGGTCCAATTCTCACATCTGTCCATGACTACTGGAAAAACCATAGCTTTGTCTGGATGGACTTTTGTCANAGCTTCAGCATCAGTCCTTCCAATGAATATTCAGGACTTATTTCCTTTAGGATGGACTGGCTGGATCTCCTTGCAGTCCAAGAGACTCTCAAGAGTGTTCTTAAACACTGGCGCTCAGCCTTCTTTGTGGTCCAATTCTCACATCTGTCCATGACTACTGGAAAAACCATAGCTTTGTCTGGATGGACTTTTGTCAGCAAAGTAATGTGTCTCTGCCTTTTAATATGTCTAGGTTGGTCATAGCTTTTCTTCCAAGGAGGAAGCGTCTTTTAATTTCATGGCTGCAGTCACTGTCTGCAGTGATTTTGGAGCCCCCAAAAAATAAAATGTAGGGCTCCAAAAAAAATTGCTTCCTTTTTTTCCCTTTCTATTTGCCATGAAGTGAGGGGACCGGATGTCATGATCTTCAATTTTTGAATATTGAGTTTTAAGCTAACTTTTTCATTCTCTTCTTTGACCCTTATCAAGAGGCTCTTTAGTTCCTCTTCACTTTCTGCCATTAGAGTGGTATCATCTGCATATCTGAGGTTGTTGATATTTCTCTTTTCAATCTTGTTTCCAGTTTGGGATTCATCTAGCCCAGCATTTCGCATGATGTACTCTGCATAGAAATTAAATAAACAGGGTGANTTAGTTCCTCTTCACTTTCTGCCATTAGAGTGGTATCATCTGCATATCTGAGGTTGTTGATATTTCTCTTTTCAATCTTGTTTCCAGTTTGGGATTCATCTAGCCCAGCATTTCGCATGATGTACTCTGCATAGAAATTAAATAAACAGGGTGACAATATACAGCCTTGACATACTCCTTTCCCAATTTTGAACCGATCCATTGTTCCATGTCTGGTTCTAACTGTTGCTTCTTGATCTGCACACAGGGTTCTCAGGAGACAGTAAGGTGGTCTGGTATTCCATTTCTTTAAGAATTTTCCACAGTTTGTTGTGACCCACACAGTCAAAGGCTTTAGTATACTCAGTGAAACAGAAATAGATGTTTTTCTGAAATTACCTTGCTTTCTCTATGATCCAGTGGATATTGGCAATTTGACCTCTGGTTCCTCTACCTTTTCTAAATCCAGCTTGTATATCTGGAAGTTCTCCGTTCATGTACTGCTAAAGTCTAGCTTGAAGATTTTGAGCATTAATGTGTGATCATGTGAAATGAGCACAATTGTGTGATAGTTTGAGCATTCTTTGGCATTGCTGTTCTTTGGGATTGAAATGAAAACTTAGCTTTTCCAGTCCTGTGGCCACTGCTGAGTTTTCCAAATTTTCTGGCACATTGAGTGCAGCACTTTGGCAACATCATCTTATAGTATTTGAAATAGCTCAGTTGGAATTCCATCACCTCCACTAGCTTTGTTCATAGTAATGCTTCTGAAGGCCCACTTGATTTCACACTCCAGTATGTCTGGCTCTAGGTGAGTGACCACACCATCAAGTTTGTTCTCTATATCTGTGAGTCTGCNAACATCATCTTATAGTATTTGAAATAGCTCAGTTGGAATTCCATCACCTCCACTAGCTTTGTTCATAGTAATGCTTCTGAAGGCCCACTTGATTTCACACTCCAGTATGTCTGGCTCTAGGTGAGTGACCACACCATCAAGTTTGTTCTCTATATCTGTGAGTCTGCTTCTTTTTTTATATTCTCTAGCTTGTTGTATTTTTTAGATTCCACATTTAAGGGATATCATTCAGTATTGTCTTTCTCTGTCTGACTTATTTCACTGAGCATAATGTGGGGCTCTGGTCTTAATTATCCTTGTGGACCCCTCAGGCCAGCTCTTGCTCGTGGTTGGGATTCAGTAAGTATATATGGAATGGGATGAAACTTTGGGAGTATAGACAAAGGAATGGGTTTGGGAATACAGACAAAGGACTCTTCTTAATACCAGCCTTGTTAAGCCCCTTAATTTCTAGGGGCCTCAGTTGCTGAATTTTAAAAAGGAAGGTTTGGGCTCAGCAACCCTCAAGGCTCCTCTGTACATGAGATCCCTGGGAGCCTGTAACTTTCTGATTGATCAAACATAAGGGAACCTCTCTGGAGTTTTGACCAAGGGACCTAGATTTAAAACGTATGCTGTTAGAGCAAACATAAGTATGAAATGGTGTTTATTTGTGATACAGAGAGATGGGATAAGTTTATCCAACAGCATTCATTTAACTAGTATTTGTTGAGCACTCACCCGTGCGCTTGGCACCGTGAAAGATGCAGGGGATACGATGATGAACAGGAAGGACATGCCTTTGTGCTTATAGAGCTTAATTTCTAGTGAAGTGGAGGCTGTCCATATACAAGGAAGCCAATGAGCAAGGTAACCTTGGATGGTGGTTTGTCATGATAAATAATTGGGAGTTCCCAGTGGGTGGGGGTCTCTTTAGATTGAGGGTCTCTGCAGGGGTGGCATTTGGGCAGACCCTTGACTAATAGGGAGAAACCAGCTAGACCAGAATCTGGAGGCAGGGCCTCTACGAGATGGGATTGCTTCTCTGAACATGCCACCTGTATCAGGGGCCTGGTGATGCGGGCCTTGGATAGTGGAGTAATATTTGATGTCTGGTGCTAAGCCTTCCTCTTTCTTGGTTCACAGACGGCTGTGATCAGTTACGACTATCTTACATCCCTGAAGAGTGTCCCCTATGGCTCAGAGGAGTACCTGCAGCTTCGATCCAAGGTAAGGACCCGTGTGACCCATCTGAGCCAGGCCAGATAAGTCCAGAGATGACTGCAAAGCCAGCAAGCTTCTGGTGTGCAGTTGGAGGTGGGCAGGGGATGGGTTGGGGATTGAGGCAGGTGGCTTGGGAGGAAGGAGGGGAGCTGTTTTAACGCCCAGGGGGTGGGTTGCCAGGCTGCCATGAGGCTGGGCCCCCTGGTTCTCAGGTTATAAATCTAAAAGGTGCTGTTGGGGAGGCTGGTGTGTGTCCCTGGGGACCGCAAGTGTCTGCGATGACTCAGGAGGGCAGAAGGCAGGCTGTCCCTGATAACTCAACTGGCTTCCAAACTGCCTCGTCAGGCAAAACCCAATGAAAAGAGGTTCATTGCTTTCCTGTCCTCTGAAGGCTACCCCTGCTCTAGGCCTCTGAGTGGCGCTGTCGACCACACACTCTGGTCTCATTTGGAAGACGGTAGTTGATTTTGGTGCTCTGCCTGTATGTCCCAGAGAGTTGGGGGATTAAGCAAGAGGGCACTTGTGTGGGATGTAAGTTGAGTTTGGGGTCAAGTAGGGATATCTTTGGGCTTCCCAGGAGGCACAGTGGTAAAGAATCCTCCTACCAATGCAGGAGACACAAGAGATGCAGGTTGGATCCCTGGGTCGCAAAGATCCCCTGCAAGAGGAAATGGCAACCCACTCCAGTATTCTTGCCTGGAGAATCCCATGGACAGAGGAGCCTAGTGGATTAGAGTCTAGAGAGTTGCAGAGTCAGATATGACTGAGCAACTGAGCATGATAGATACCTTCGGTTCTTCCAGAGAGAGCTGTGTGATAGATCTGTGTATCTTTGCTCAGCCTGGAAGGCCCTCTGCCCCCTCATTATCTTTCAGGACTCAGCGCAGACACCTTGCCTCTGTGACACTTTCCTCCTTAGTCATCCTAGCCGGCTGGAATAATTACTTTAAAAATTTTTATTTAAACTTTTCATTATGAAAATTTCAACCATCCACAAAGGTAGAGTAGTATGAACCCCTATGGAACTGTTAATCCAGCTTCAGGAATTGTCAGCATTTTGCCAGTCTTGTTTTATCTGCTGTCCCCTTTATTCATTTCTTCATTGACTTCATTCGTTACTATTTTTTGCTGAAATACTTAAAAGCAGATCTCCAGCATCATATTATTTGTAAAAACTTCGGTATCTATCTGTAATAGACAAGGACCTTAAAAAACACCGTAACTGTAGGACCATGATGATTCAGTCACTCTGTCATGTCCGACCCTTTGTGACCCCATGGACCGCAGCACGCCAGTCCTCCCGGTCCATTACCAGCTCCCGGAGGCTACTAGAACTCATGTCCATTGAGTTGGTGATTCCATCCAACTGTCTCATCCTCGGTCGTCCCCTTCTCCGTCTGCCTTCAATCTTTCCCAGCACCAGAATCTTTTCCAATGAGTCAGTTCTTCACATCAAGTGGCCAAAGTATTGGAGTTTCAGCTTCAGCATCAGTCCTTCCAATGAATATTCAGGACTGATTTCTTTTAGGATGGACCAATTGGACCTCCTTGCTGTCCAACGGACTTTCAAGAGTCTTCTTCAACACCACAGTTCAAAAGCATCGATTCTTTGGTGCTCAGTTTTCATCATACCTAACAAAATTGACAATAATTTTTTAATACCTCTAATAGCTAGTCCATATTAAAATCTTCCTCATTGTCCCCCCAAATTTCTTTTTCAAGTTGATTCAAACCTGTATCCACCCAAAGTGCATCTATTACATTTGATTGATGTTTTCTATATCTTTTCAAGTCCATAATATTTTCCCCACCCTCCTTTTGTGAGAAACGATTTGCTTGTTGAAGAAGCCAGATCATTTATCCTGAGAAATTTCCCACATTCAGGATTTGGCTGATTGCATCCTCAAAGTGTTGTTAAATGGGAAGTAAATTCAGTGGTACACAATTCAAAATATATAATATTTGAACATACAGAATGATCCTCTTCTCCCAGTTTCTCAGGTACCCAGTTTTCCTGCCTGGAGGTGATCATTGTTGCTTCCTGGATATCTTTCCAGAGATATCTTCCTATTTGGATTTAGTCACTCTGTCTTTGTTTCTGTATACACGATAGGTGGTTATGTGTCTTTCTGTCTCTTTAGACCATAAATTCCTTTAGATCAGGGACTGGGTCTTTCTTTTTTCTACCTCTATCCATGAGGCCTGAAACTTAGTTAACATCTGTGTTAACGCCAGGCTGTAAGCTGCTAGCTCCCTGCCTTGGGAGACACTTTAAGAAGGTCTTTCAGCCTCTTGGAGTGCCATGTTCCCTGTCTGTGGGCTACGGGTGGCTATGCCACTTCCTGAGGATTATGTGGACAGTGTCTGAGCCAGTTTTTTGTAAATGTAACTATAAAACAGGTATCAAAAGTAAGCCAGATGTCTACTAGAAGGTATGTTCCGTGAGGACAGAGATCATCTGTGGCACCTATTGCCGTGCCCAGGACACAGCAGGTCCTACATAAAGGTTTGCTGAATGAACGAATGAACGAATGAAATGTTAGCTTTTATTGGAAGATCTCAAAGTCCTTGTCTCTGAGACTCAACGCCACCTGCTTCCCCTTACCCCATTTTCTCCAACTCAGCAGTGCTATGTGTGGGCTTTGGAGCCCACCAGAGCCACGTTCTACAGAGAAATCTAGGCCATGGGAACAGGGGTAAGCCCTCTGCCTTGGGGAATCTGCAGAGTGGGTCGGGGAGCAGTTGTCCTGAAGACAGTTGGCCTTCGTGTGTCAGTCATCTGGAAAGCATTGAGGCTGCAGGTCAAGGAGAAGCTGGGGGGATGCAATAAGGGATGCGTGGCCTGGCAGTTGAACAATCAGCAGCGGGTGGTGGCTGCCGCCGGATAACAGGGTGCAGGCTGGACCCCGGGAGGTGTACCTGGGAAGGGGGAGCTGGGCAGCACGAAAGAGCACAACCAACTACCGCAGGAGTGTTTCCTTCCATCGGAGCACTTATCTGTTCTGGTCTGCGAGACTGATAGAGAAGTGAGTGAAGGGGAAGACATAATTATCTTGCCTGTCAAGCCAGCATCCCTGGGTCCCGGATGTATGGGCGCCAGGTGAGCCTGGCTGGCAGTGACTTCAGGAAGTACTTTCAAGGTTGGTGCTCAGCTGGCGGGCACTGTGGTGACCCAGCTCTGCATCAGGAGCGGGTGGGAGCCAGGGTGGAGGAGTGTCTTCTAGGGCACAAGGGCACTTTGCTATGCAGTAAGGGCACAGGACAGGACCCGGATACCTTGGAGAGCCAAGCTCCTGACGCCCAGAATGCTTATAAACAGAGACGGCGGGTGTGAACTTGTTTGTGCATAAAGCACAAAGACAGCTTCGCTGGTGGCTTAGTGGTAAAGAATCCGCCTGCCCATGCAAGTGACGTGGGGTTCAATGCCTGGGTCAGGAAGATCCCCTGGAGAAGGAAATGGCAGCCCACTCCAGGATCCTTACCCGGAAAATCCCATGGACAGAGGAGCCTGGCGGGCTACAGTCCATGGGGTCCCAAAGAATGGGACAGGACTTAGCGACTAAAATAACAATAGCAGCAAAGCACACAGAAGTCACTGCTGGTCCAGACATCCAGACAGCGGGCTGGAGGAGGCAGCACTGAATTGATTCTGACCGAGGGGTCGGGGTGTAGTGGACAAATGTTAATTTTGCAGTGCAGGAGTCATTCTCGTTTTAGGGAGCAGCATCTAAATTTTCCTTTGGGGAACCATCCCTGTCTCATATATACGTGCCATGAGGTTTGAGTGGGGTTCACCCCATGCTCAGGGTGGACATGTGACTTTGGCTGTCAGTGTGGTCCTTTCCTCTGATTCCAGGATGAGGAAGCCAGTTCTAGTTAGTGAGCATCAGTCAGCTCTAGAACTTTTGGGGGTGTCCCTCAGGGGACACTGTCTTTTCTGCTGGATTAGTTGAGAGTATCAGATATTGGCTTAGAACTGGTGGCAGCCATCTTGCCACCAGGAGGTGAAAGCCCATCTGTGAATGGAATCAGTACTGTAGAGAGATGTGTCATTTGAATCTAGAGATCTAGCTGAGTCTGATGCTAGGTCACCACTGGACTTTTCATTTATTTATGTCAGGAAATTCTTTTTGTTTCAGATGGTTTGAGTTCAGTTTTCTGTTCCTTGTAGCCTAATGAGTCCTGATATATTCTAGGGAAGCACACTGGATCTCTGTGTGTGTATGTTTGCAGTGGGAAGAGCAGGAGAGTGAGAGGGATCGGATATGCCTTTTCCTTCCTTGATCAGAGTCCTAATGTCAGGAGGGGACCTTGATTGCTCTTGTGACTGAGAATCTTTTTAGCTGAATTCAATTTCTTGTTATGAAGCCGGTCACTGGGCTCCTGTGGTTTGCCTCCTGGGATACTTCAGGTCCTCAGTGTGTGTGTGTCATATTAATTTCTATAGTTGTTAATAAATATTTGAGCTCAGGAGGTAGTGATGTAAATATTCTTTTCCTCTTGGCCTGAGAAGCAGATCCAAGGAAATGCAGGACTCTGCTAGGTGGAGAACAGAAATGTCAGCTTTATTACTGATTAATGCTGGGTTAGAGCAGACGGGCTTTACCTCTGAATTTGATAGACTTACCTCCCCAGGTATAGATGAGGCAGGACAAGCCTCTCATGGGGGGTCCTGCCTCTTAGGGCAGGGAGGGGCTGGTGGACACAGTTCCAGATCCCAAAAGGGAGGAGAGAGGAAGAGGTGAGCCAAACGCACCAATCCAGTTGGTGATTGCTCCTTCCACAGGGAGGGCGAGAGAGGAGCCTTACACCTCTGGGGGGCTCCCTCCAAGTCCTGAAACTTGAGGGCAGGAGCTTCACCTGCCGCTCTTACCCTCAAAAGGGGAGGCAGCTGTACCTTTGCGGTAAGACCCCTTGCTGCCTGTTAAGCCCTGTTAACCTTCACACCTGACTTTGTTTAGGGACGCAGGCTGCTTTGGGCTGGAATATGGGATGACAGTTTCAGCATTACTGAATTCTACATTTTAGGGGAAGGAGTCATACTCTCAACCTTTAGAACTACGGCATACGGGGAGGTATTTGGTGGGGGGAAATGGACTCTACTTCTGACTAGTGGTTATCGGTCAGAGGAGCGGAATAAGTGTCTCAGGTAAGGCGATGGCTGTTTGTACTCGATCCATTGAAAGACTTCTTCGGCATCAGCCCGCTCAAGGCTCCAGTGTACAGATGTGGGACTGGAGGCTCAGAGGCAGGCTGTGATTTCTTCAGGACTACGCAGGCTTGTGGCAGATTCTGGACTTGCTCTTGGACATCCAGGTCTTGCCGAGTCCCAGGTTCTTTGCCCTCCATATTGGTCATCTCCCTTTTTATCCACTTGCAACCTCAGGGAAAGCACCAAGGTGGATAAAAAGTAGAGCCAAAGATGTCTGTGTGGCTTCTCCCCTGGTGGGGAGAAGCTGTGGTTCTGCCTGGGGTGGGCTTGGGAAACAGAGGAGGAGGGACAGGGGCAATAGAGCTTTCTCCCTGGGATCCTTTTACTTATTTAATCCACCAACCAAAGAGCTATTAATTCAACAAATATTGGGAGGTTTGCATTCCCCAACAGAGGGGAGTGTAGACCCTCCAGAGGAATCAGTAGATGCTAGCTCTTGGCTTTGGAAAAGTGTTTCAACTCTTGAGCTGATGAACAACTGCTGGTTTTGAGGATAACCACATTCTCAGCTTTGGAGAAGGGAACAGCTACCCACTCCAGTATTCTGGCCTGGAGAATTCCATGGGTTGTAGAGTCCATGGGGTCGCAAAGAGTCAGACACGATTGAGCGACTTTCACTTCACTTCACATTCGCAGCTTAGTGAGGGTGTGATAATTCAATAAACATTTTAAAGATCTTCTTGCTGTGCGAGGGGAACTATAGCAGCATCTGGCTCTGTAAGAATATTCTCTGAAACTTGGGACTGTCCTGGCCACTGGTGAAGTGCATGCCTTCACCATTCTTCCACCCACCTGTTATTTTAACCAGCGTTAACCGAGCCTGCTCTGTGCCAGGCGCTGTGTCAGGCTCAGGCTCAGAGGATCTAAAGGGAAATAAGGCTCAACCTCTGCCCTTCAGTTGCCCACAGCCTGGTTGGGGGAGCAGGCATGAAATCTCCAGTTGCAGAAGATCAGTGTGTTTTCATTGTAGCTCTGGCCCCGGATAGCAGCTATCCTAGCCAAGAGCTTGAGGGCAGGAACCCTGTATGGGAGGGGCTGCTAACCCAGCTGGGGCTGGGGGTCCCTGCCTGGATGGCTTCCTCCACGGTTGCCTTTTCTAATGGTGCCATTGTTCCATGGCACGTTCGGTGTCTGTCAACCTGGCGTGGATGCTTTTCAGTGAGTTTTCATGGACTCTGTGCCGCAGACTCCTTTTGCTGCTTTCGTTTGTCATCATGGAATATTTTGCCTCAGAGTGTGCTACTCAGAGCAGGAGGGAAAGTGAATCCTTGCCGCCTTGACGACTGGCTTTCTCAGAGTTTGTGATAATTTCTGCAGAAGCATGAGCTGCATTTAATTTGCTCTGGTTGGGTCATCTGAGGACCAGGCCTATGGTGTAGGGAGACCAGAGTCTGCTATTGAGTCTAGCACCTCCTTTTCAGTATACACAAACCTTTCTGAGTATTGCCTTGCAAACCTCCATGACTTTCTGCAGTGGCCCTGACCCCAGCGTCTTTCTGATTCAGAGAGAATTCCATTGCAGGAGGCTGTTGGGCCTTGGTGTGAGCTGCAGAAAGCCTTTTGGGGGTCCATTCCCATTAGTGGGGGCCCTGGGGGAGAATGTGGCAGGCTTTGTGCTTCCCCTGGAGACTGGGCTCCCTGCGTGGCTTTTCTGTGGTTCCCAGGCAGCCCACGCAAATGCCAAGTTGTCTTCTTGGTTGCCCTAAACTTTTCAGTGACTTATGGACCATGGCCAGAAATAGTACCCATGTCTGCGTGCCTCTTATCTTATTAAAACGAGTGAAATGTAGAACCTAAAAAAGATATAAAATAATTTAGTGACCACCCTTACCCTCTCTGCTCAATTTCAGAAGTGATACCTTACCCACACAATTGTAGGCTCCTAAGTACTTCTTCCCTGATTCCAGCCTCCCTTCTGGATAACCAGCAGCAAGCGCGGTCTTGAATGCACTGGTTATCATTCCCACTCACTTCTTTATATCCCACTATTTATGTATTGGTATGACCTTTTGCATTTTATTGACTCTTTCTTCCTTTATTTGGTTTTGTTCTAAGCAGACATATCTGTGAAACCACAGATTTGATAGACTAGCCTTCTTTCTGTGGGTCTAATGCATATACAAATGAGATTTGTTCTGCTGGTGTTCTGGGTACCACCCAAATCGCCTCTTGTGCCTCTTTTTTGCACACCATCCCTGATAATCAGGTCACACTTGGGAAAACACAGGCTGCACCATCTGTAGCAGACGCTGGGCCAGACTCTGGCTTGCACCCACCATTGCCTCGGTCTTTCCCCTGCTGGGCTTGGCCGCTCTCTTTCTAGCTTTTCTCTCCCCACAGCTCACCCAGTCTATCTGTTAGGGCTGCTTCGGGCTTGAAGCTGCCCGATGGGATGGTGTTTGTTCCTGCTGCTCAGAAGCAGTGATCTCTTTCCAAAGGCCACAGCTGAAATGAAACAAAATAAGCCCTTGGCTTTCCGGTGATGGGAGGCCATTGCCTGCGCAAGGCATCTCTCCACTCTGATCAGCACGATTATCATCATTAACCAATTCCTCGTGTACAGTGTCTGCAGCTCTCTTTCCTACACGGGCTGCCTTGATCCTCAGGGCTGGCTTCCTGCTGCTGCCCCCGAGCTGCTCTCCAACTGTCCCTGCCCCCTGGTTCTGTCAGGGAGCTGGCAGAGGGCAGAGGGCCCTGCTCCCCAGAGATGGTGTTGTGCTGATGGGGCAGGAGCTGGAGAAACCCCAGCTTCAGCCCATCTTTGCTCATATCAGAGTCCATCCCAGATTAACCACAGCTGGGCTTCTCACTGCTGATTGCTTTTTCCACTGAAAACCTCCCTGTAGTTTCCTTTTTCCGGGGAAGGCAATGGCACCCCACCCCAGTACTCTTGCCTGGAAAATCCGATGGACAGAGTAGCCTGGTGGGCTGCAGTCCATGGGGTTGCTAACAGTCGGACAGACTGAGCGACTTCACTTTCACTTTTCTCTTTCATGCATTGGAGAAGGAAATGGCAACCCACTCCAGTATTCTTGCCTGGAGAATCCCAGGGATGGGGGAGCCTGGTGGGCTGCCGTCTGTGGGGTCACAGAGAGTCGGACACGACTGAAGTGACTTAGCAGCAGCAGCAGCAGTTTCCTTTTTCACCTTGGATGGGATGCTTTCACCATGACCAAACTGAAAAGCTGGTGCTTTCAAACTGCAGTGCTGGTGAAGACTCTTGAGAGTCCCTGGGACAGCAAGGAGATCAAACCAGTCAATCCTAAAGGAAATCAACCCTGAATAATCATTGGAAGGACTGATGCTGAAGCTGAAGCTCCAGTGCTTTGGCCACTAATATGAAGAGTCAGCTCATTGGAAAAGACCCTGATGTTGGGAAAGACTGAGGGCAGGAGGGGAAGGGGGCAGTAGAGGATGAGATGGTTGGATGGCATCACCGACTCAACGGACATGAGTTTGAGCAAACTCCAGGAGATAGTGAAGGATGGGGAAGCCTGGCGTGCCGCAGTCCGTGGGGTCGCAAAGAGCTGGACATGACTGAGTGACTGAACAGCAACAGTGGGGCAGGAGCTGGAGAACCCCCAACTTCAGCCTCTCTTTCCTCCTCTCAGAGTCCACCCCAGACTAACTGTGGCTGGGCTTCTCACTGCTGATTGCTTTTTCCACTGAAAGTCTCCTTATAGTTTCCTTTCTCACCCTGGACTGGGTGCTTTCGGTCTGACCAAGCTGTTTCTAGCTCAACAGGGAAATGGGGTGAAGCTACACGATGAGGGATTTGGCAAAAGCTGGACCTTCTTACTGTGAAGGCACTTGAGCGCTGGACTGGGTAGTTTAGTACAGCTGTGAATTCGGCATCCAGGACAGCTTCCTGGAAACAGCAGAGACTCTGTTGTGGAGGGGGAATGTCACAGCTCACAGATGGTTCCTAACCTGGCAGATGATCAGAGGTACCCAGGGAGCCTTGAGAGTATAGACTCTTAGACCCTATAGTTTGAAATTTGTTTTCAGTGATTTTGGAGTGAGGCCTGGAGAACCCATTTTTAAAATGGGTTCCCCAGGTGGCTTCTGATGCTGAAAACAAGTGTTTACGTCGACTGAACACCATGGGACAGGCATTGTGCCAAGAGCTCTCTCTGTGTTATAACTTCACAAGGACCCCGAGGTGGATCCTGTTGTTATCCTCCCTCCTTGGACAGACTGAAGCACAGATTAAGTGACTTGTCCAAGGCCCCACAGCTAGGAAGCAGGTACATTAGTTTCCTGTGATTGCCATGACAAATGGCGACCAGCGAGGAGGCCAACAGAAGCTCGTTCTTTCCCGGCTCTGGAGGCTGGAACTGTGAGGACAAACTGCCGACGGGCCAGGCCTCCCTGGGGGCTCCAGGGACGCCTCCTTCCTGCTGCTGCTGCTGGCTCCAGGCCTTCCTGCAGCTGCATCACTCCAGTCTCTGCCTCCATCCTCTCTTTTCTTCTGAGGACACTTGTCATTGGACTTAGGGCCTATCTGGGCAATCCGGGAAGATCTCATTTCAAGATTCTGAACTTAATCACACCTGCAAAGACCCTTTTGTCCACCAAAAGTCATAATCACAGGTTCTGGGGGTTAGGATATGGGCATATCTCTTGGGCGCCATCATTCAGCCCACTAAGAGGGTCTTTTTTTTTTTTTTTTAAGTTTATTATTTATTTTGGCTGCACCAGGTCTTCACTGTGGCATTCAGGATCTTTTGTTGTAGCATGCAGACTCCTTATTTGCAGCGTGTGGGATCTAGCTCCTCAGTCAGGAATCAAACCCAGGCCCCTGCGTTGGGAGCCCAGACTCTTAGCCACTGGGCCACCAGGGAAGTCCCCAGTGTAGGGTCTTGAATTTAATCGCTGGCAGTGTGGCTCCCAAGCCTGTGCCTCTAACCACTTGACTCCCCGGCGCTCTCTCCTGTACCGGATGAGCTTCCAGGCTTCCTCTCAGCCAGCAGTCAAGGCGTGGGTGAACTTGCTGTTTCAGGGAGTTTGACAGTCCAGGGTTTTCCCTCTGCCTCTCTCCCATCCCCCAAGTCCTCCACCATTTCTCCTGAAACCCTCTGGGCTGTTCATCTCAGACTCTGAAGTTCTCGCCCCTTGATGTGCTTGGGAGGCTGCAGGGGCCGAGGCCACACTCATCCTGGCTTGGGCGAGATGCATTTTCCTTGCCTCAGTGGCCACGTCTCTCCAAAATGGGGATCGCTGGAATAGCGGGCGTAGATGGAAGGCCGTAATACAGCTAATAAAGTTGATGGAAGGCGTTCTGCAGCTGTACGGGTGATGGAGGCGCTTGTTAACAACACTAATAATCTAATAGCCTGTTCTTGATTTCCTGCTTCTTACTGTCTTGGCCCCAAGCAGCTATTTTCTACCAAATTAAAATCCACTCAACTCCCTTCCTGTTCCCGAATAAAACTACCCTCAAAGCTCTTGCCTGTTACAGCAAGACTTTTTAATAGACTTTTCCTTGTAGAACCATGAGACATATGTCCAATTAGCGGAATAACTTCACTTAAATATACAAATAAACTGTTGACAGATAATGGGGGGACATATGTGAGGCTGATTGATGGCCACATGCTTCGGGAATGGGGCACTGTCCTTCTCCCACCCCAAGTCTGTCTCCAGGCCTCTCCTTCCCTCCAGTTTCTTGCTCTTGGGATGTAACTTTATGCTCCACCCTCTATAGGATGAAGAAGGATGTCTCCATGCTGTGTCCAGTCACAGCCCAAAGTACCTGGGCCATTCATTTTCACACAATCAGTTGTGCAACAAATGTGTGGGCTTGGTTTTTTTTTTTAAGATTTTTAAAATTTGGGATGTGGAATATTTTTAAAAGTCTTTACTGACTTTGTTACAAAATTGCTTCTGTTTTATGTTTTGGTTTTTTGGCCACAAGGGATGTGGGATCTTAGCTTCCCAAGAAAAAGTATGAAAGTGAAAATCTCTTAGTCATGCCCAGCTCTTTGTGACCCCATGGACTGTAACCTGCCAGACTCTTCTGTCCATGGAATTCTTCAGGCAACCATGGTGGAGTGGGTAGCCACTCCCTTCTCCAGGGGATCTTCCTGACCCAGGGATCAAACCTGGGTCTCCAGCATTGGCAGGCAGATTCTTTACCATCTGAGCCACCAGAGAAGGTCAGCCAGGGATAAACCTGCAGCCCCCGCGTTGGAAGGTGAGGTCTTAACCACTGGACCTCCAGGGACGTCCCTGCGCAAATGTTTCTGGGCACTTACTTTGTGCCAGGCACTGTGTGAGGTGCCAGGTGTAAATAGTCCGCTCCTGAGGGGATAGCAGATTGTTAGCAATTGATGACACTCACAGGAGTGTGTGGTCCAGGGCAGGTAGAGACTCTGTTTGTTTTTCTTGCCACTATACCCTCAGTACTTACAACAGTGCCTGGCATGAAACGGGCTCGGTGAATACTTTTTAGTGACTCAAGGAGGTAAGTGAACCAGATAAAGTCAGCTCTTGCTGAGTGCCCTCAAAGAGGTAAAACGTGGTCATGGGATAAAGAGTGACTGAAGCTGGGCTTAGGAAACGCTCTCGGACATGGTTTTTTTTTTCAGATGAAACTGAGAAGCGCTGAAAGAACCGGCACGTGAAAAGCTGAGAGAATATGGAAGAGACAGGGCGGGTTATGTAATTCACAGGGCCCAGTGCACAGTGACCATGCCGGCCTCTGGCTGGGTGGGGAGTCAGTCTCCCCTTCCCATAGCCCTGCTGCTCCAGCCCACAGTGGATGGGAAACTCCCAAGAGCTCACAGCCTCTGTGCTGGGAGCTGCTCAGGCCGTGGACTGGGCATGAGAGAAGTTCCTGCTGAGTCACCTGCTGAGCTTGTCTTGGTGATGCTGGTCTAGGATGTGAAGGGATACTGCTTGACAGATGTATGACCTTGACCCTTCTTTTTAAAAAAATTTTAATTTGTGTATCTTTTTACACTTCATTCAAGACATGGTTCTTAAATTCATTCCATAGCTCAAGTTCAATGTGAACATGCAGAAAAACTTACAGGGAGAGAGGGAAATAGATATTTAAATGTTATACTCTCATCTGTTAAACTAAAGGGTAACCAACATAAATCATAGTCCTTTGTAACTTTAAGTTATCCTATCGCAAAAACCCCCCTCAAAAAAACAGCAACTGTATTTTACACTCTGAAAATGACTATTTGAGCATACGTGCAGGAGTGAAGCAACTCATTCCAACTTGCCCCAGTCAGCCAAGCCAGACACCTCCCATTTCATTTTGTGTTTTCACTGCTGGAATAAGAGGAATGTAACTGGGCATGAAGTGACCCTGACCCTTCTTATGCCTATACCGAGGCCCCCAGTGGGCGCAAAGGGCAACGGAAGAAGGTATGCCTCCCCCACCAATATGACCTGGTTGACTTGCTGGGAGGAGAGCAGCTGTAACTGTGGGGAGAAGGCAGGGAGGTCAGATAGAGCCGGGGACTGGGCTTGGGGTGAGGAAAGGGCAGCCAAGAACCCACTGCGGAGATGGGACTATGTGTGAGCTGCATGTGAACTTCCATCAACTTTATTAATTGCATTATAGCCTTCCATCTACCCTTGCATGTGAGCTTGCTCCATCATCCCATTTGGCTTTATTTGCAAAACCCACATCCAAAGATAGAATTAAGAATTTCAAGACAGCTATGCTGTATTAGTTTCCTAATTGCTGCTTAACCAGTTACTATAAACTTAATGGTAGCCTATCCCTTCTCCAGTGGATCAGGCTCTCCTGCATTGCAGGAGGTCACACATTGGACGACCAGGGTCTCCTGCATTGCAGGCGGTCACGCATTGGATGACCAGGGTCTCCTGCATTGCAGGCGGTCACGCATTGGATGACCAGGGTCTCCTGCATTGCAGGCAGTCACGCATTGGATGACCAGGGTCTCCCGCATTGCAGGAGGTCACGCATTGGATGACCAGGGTCTCCTGCATTGCAGGTGGATTCTTTACGAACTGAGCTATCAGAGAAGCCCCTATAACAGTACAGGTTTATTCTTTTACAGTTCTGGAGGTCGGAAGTCTAGACTGGTTCTCACTGGACTAAAATGAACGTTGTCAGCATCAGCAGGGCTGTGTTCCTTTTGGGAGCTCTGGGGGAGAGGTCACTGCCTTGCCTTTTCTAGCTTTTATCGGCCACCTGCATTCCTTGGCTCAAAGCACTCATTCTCCATCTTCAAAGCCGGCAGTGTCTGGCTGGGTCCCCATGCTGCCACAGCTCTGTTTCCTTGTGCCCTCCTCTTCCACTTAGAAGAACCACTGTGATTACACTAGACCCACCTGGATAATCTAAGCTGATCTCTCTCAAGGTCAGCTGATCGGGGACCTCAGTTTCTTCTGCAGCCTTAATCCTTCTTTGCCAAGGAAGGTGACATATTCACAGGTTCCAGGGACTAGGTCGTGGACATCTTTGTTGGGGGGTGTTGTTCTGTCTCATGTTAAACCACGGTGTGAAGCCCTTTTGAGTGCGGGTTGCAGTCTGACTAGCACGGGTCCCATGCTCATGAAGTTGGCCCTAGGAAAAGGAGGCTGCAAGCCTGAGTCCTGAGATGGGAATGAGCATGGCTGTTCCAGGACCCAAAAGGAGTCTGACGTGATGGACTAGGGTGAATGACAGGGCATGTGGTACACAACGAGACCAGGCTGGCCCAGGTCTAGAACACACGGCCTCCTGGGCTACAGTGACATGTTAGGAACAACAGGTAGGGATCTGCCTTAAATCTTAAAAGCATAGACAAAAACTCTATATGAAAAATTTCAGATGTATTTAAAAAAAGAATAATATGGTGAACCCTATGCTTGGCACCTGGATCTAAAATAGTTTGCCATAATTCCTTCATTTATTTATTTTGCTGAAGACTTAAATTATAAAAATCAGGGCTTTTCACCTGTAATTTCAGTGGGCATCTCTAACAACTGACATTTTTGTATGTATTCATGTCATTATCACAATGAATGAAATTAGCAAGAATCCGTTAATTTCATTGAATTCATGTGGGTGTTTAGTTGTCCCTCAAATGCCCTGCTCATTGATCTTCACCTTATACCTGAACTTTGCACCTTTTCCCCTTTCTGAGATTAAAGTGGGTCTTCCTTCTCTGTATCTTTCAGGATTTGTTTTTTTTTTTTTTTTTTTTTTTTAAGTTTATTATTTATTTTGGCTGCACCAGGTCTTCACTGTGGCATTCAGGATCTTTTGTTGTAGCATGCAGACTCCTTATTTGCAGCGTGTGGGATCTAGCTCCTCAGTCAGGAATCAAACCCAGGCCCCTGCGTTGGGAGCCCAGACTCTTAGCCACTGGGCCACCAGGGAAGTCCCCAGTGTAGGGTCTTGAATTTAATCGCTGGCAGTGTGGCTCCCAAGCCTGTGCCTCTAACCACTTGACTCCCCGGCGCTCTCTCCTGTACCGGATGAGCTTCCAGGCTTCCTCTCAGCCAGCAGTCAAGGCGTGGGTGAACTTGCTGTTTCAGGGAGTTTGACAGTCCAGGGTTTTCCCTCTGCCTCTCTCCCATCCCCCAAGTCCTCCACCATTTCTCCTGAAACCCTCTGGGCTGTTCATCTCAGACTCTGAAGTTCTCGCCCCTTGATGTGCTTGGGAGGCTGCAGGGGCCGAGGCCACACTCATCCTGGCTTGGGCGAGATGCATTTTCCTTGCCTCAGTGGCCACGTCTCTCCAAAATGGGGATCGCTGGAATAGCGGGCGTAGATGGAAGGCCGTAATACAGCTAATAAAGTTGATGGAAGGCGTTCTGCAGCTGTACGGGTGATGGAGGCGCTTGTTAACAACACTAATAATCTAATAGCCTGTTCTTGATTTCCTGCTTCTTACTGTCTTGGCCCCAAGCAGCTATTTTCTACCAAATTAAAATCCACTCAACTCCCTTCCTGTTCCCGAATAAAACTACCCTCAAAGCTCTTGCCTGTTACAGCAAGACTTTTTAATAGACTTTTCCTTGTAGAACCATGAGACATATGTCCAATTAGCGGAATAACTTCACTTAAATATACAAATAAACTGTTGACAGATAATGGGGGGACATATGTGAGGCTGATTGATGGCCACATGCTTCGGGAATGGGGCACTGTCCTTCTCCCACCCCAAGTCTGTCTCCAGGCCTCTCCTTCCCTCCAGTTTCTTGCTCTTGGGATGTAACTTTATGCTCCACCCTCTATAGGATGAAGAAGGATGTCTCCATGCTGTGTCCAGTCACAGCCCAAAGTACCTGGGCCATTCATTTTCACACAATCAGTTGTGCAACAAATGTGTGGGCTTGGTTTTTTTTTTTAAGATTTTTAAAATTTGGGATGTGGAATATTTTTAAAAGTCTTTACTGACTTTGTTACAAAATTGCTTCTGTTTTATGTTTTGGTTTTTTGGCCACAAGGGATGTGGGATCTTAGCTTCCCAAGAAAAAGTATGAAAGTGAAAATCTCTTAGTCATGCCCAGCTCTTTGTGACCCCATGGACTGTAACCTGCCAGACTCTTCTGTCCATGGAATTCTTCAGGCAACCATGGTGGAGTGGGTAGCCACTCCCTTCTCCAGGGGATCTTCCTGACCCAGGGATCAAACCTGGGTCTCCAGCATTGGCAGGCAGATTCTTTACCATCTGAGCCACCAGAGAAGGTCAGCCAGGGATAAACCTGCAGCCCCCGCGTTGGAAGGTGAGGTCTTAACCACTGGACCTCCAGGGACGTCCCTGCGCAAATGTTTCTGGGCACTTACTTTGTGCCAGGCACTGTGTGAGGTGCCAGGTGTAAATAGTCCGCTCCTGAGGGGATAGCAGATTGTTAGCAATTGATGACACTCACAGGAGTGTGTGGTCCAGGGCAGGTAGAGACTCTGTTTGTTTTTCTTGCCACTATACCCTCAGTACTTACAACAGTGCCTGGCATGAAACGGGCTCGGTGAATACTTTTTAGTGACTCAAGGAGGTAAGTGAACCAGATAAAGTCAGCTCTTGCTGAGTGCCCTCAAAGAGGTAAAACGTGGTCATGGGATAAAGAGTGACTGAAGCTGGGCTTAGGAAACGCTCTCGGACATGGTTTTTTTTTTCAGATGAAACTGAGAAGCGCTGAAAGAACCGGCACGTGAAAAGCTGAGAGAATATGGAAGAGACAGGGCGGGTTATGTAATTCACAGGGCCCAGTGCACAGTGACCATGCCGGCCTCTGGCTGGGTGGGGAGTCAGTCTCCCCTTCCCATAGCCCTGCTGCTCCAGCCCACAGTGGATGGGAAACTCCCAAGAGCTCACAGCCTCTGTGCTGGGAGCTGCTCAGGCCGTGGACTGGGCATGAGAGAAGTTCCTGCTGAGTCACCTGCTGAGCTTGTCTTGGTGATGCTGGTCTAGGATGTGAAGGGATACTGCTTGACAGATGTATGACCTTGACCCTTCTTTTTAAAAAAATTTTAATTTGTGTATCTTTTTACACTTCATTCAAGACATGGTTCTTAAATTCATTCCATAGCTCAAGTTCAATGTGAACATGCAGAAAAACTTACAGGGAGAGAGGGAAATAGATATTTAAATGTTATACTCTCATCTGTTAAACTAAAGGGTAACCAACATAAATCATAGTCCTTTGTAACTTTAAGTTATCCTATCGCAAAAACCCCCCTCAAAAAAACAGCAACTGTATTTTACACTCTGAAAATGACTATTTGAGCATACGTGCAGGAGTGAAGCAACTCATTCCAACTTGCCCCAGTCAGCCAAGCCAGACACCTCCCATTTCATTTTGTGTTTTCACTGCTGGAATAAGAGGAATGTAACTGGGCATGAAGTGACCCTGACCCTTCTTATGCCTATACCGAGGCCCCCAGTGGGCGCAAAGGGCAACGGAAGAAGGTATGCCTCCCCCACCAATATGACCTGGTTGACTTGCTGGGAGGAGAGCAGCTGTAACTGTGGGGAGAAGGCAGGGAGGTCAGATAGAGCCGGGGACTGGGCTTGGGGTGAGGAAAGGGCAGCCAAGAACCCACTGCGGAGATGGGACTATGTGTGAGCTGCATGTGAACTTCCATCAACTTTATTAATTGCATTATAGCCTTCCATCTACCCTTGCATGTGAGCTTGCTCCATCATCCCATTTGGCTTTATTTGCAAAACCCACATCCAAAGATAGAATTAAGAATTTCAAGACAGCTATGCTGTATTAGTTTCCTAATTGCTGCTTAACCAGTTACTATAAACTTAATGGTAGCCTATCCCTTCTCCAGTGGATCAGGCTCTCCTGCATTGCAGGAGGTCACACATTGGACGACCAGGGTCTCCTGCATTGCAGGCGGTCACGCATTGGATGACCAGGGTCTCCTGCATTGCAGGCGGTCACGCATTGGATGACCAGGGTCTCCTGCATTGCAGGCGGTCACGCATTGGATGACCAGGGTCTCCTGCATTGCAGGCAGTCACGCATTGGATGACCAGGGTCTCCCGCATTGCAGGAGGTCACGCATTGGATGACCAGGGTCTCCTGCATTGCAGGTGGATTCTTTACGAACTGAGCTATCAGAGAAGCCCCTATAACAGTACAGGTTTATTCTTTTACAGTTCTGGAGGTCGGAAGTCTAGACTGGTTCTCACTGGACTAAAATGAACGTTGTCAGCATCAGCAGGGCTGTGTTCCTTTTGGGAGCTCTGGGGGAGAGGTCACTGCCTTGCCTTTTCTAGCTTTTATCGGCCACCTGCATTCCTTGGCTCAAAGCACTCATTCTCCATCTTCAAAGCCGGCAGTGTCTGGCTGGGTCCCCATGCTGCCACAGCTCTGTTTCCTTGTGCCCTCCTCTTCCACTTAGAAGAACCACTGTGATTACACTAGACCCACCTGGATAATCTAAGCTGATCTCTCTCAAGGTCAGCTGATCGGGGACCTCAGTTTCTTCTGCAGCCTTAATCCTTCTTTGCCAAGGAAGGTGACATATTCACAGGTTCCAGGGACTAGGTCGTGGACATCTTTGTTGGGGGGTGTTGTTCTGTCTCATGTTAAACCACGGTGTGAAGCCCTTTTGAGTGCGGGTTGCAGTCTGACTAGCACGGGTCCCATGCTCATGAAGTTGGCCCTAGGAAAAGGAGGCTGCAAGCCTGAGTCCTGAGATGGGAATGAGCATGGCTGTTCCAGGACCCAAAAGGAGTCTGACGTGATGGACTAGGGTGAATGACAGGGCATGTGGTACACAACGAGACCAGGCTGGCCCAGGTCTAGAACACACGGCCTCCTGGGCTACAGTGACATGTTAGGAACAACAGGTAGGGATCTGCCTTAAATCTTAAAAGCATAGACAAAAACTCTATATGAAAAATTTCAGATGTATTTAAAAAAAGAATAATATGGTGAACCCTATGCTTGGCACCTGGATCTAAAATAGTTTGCCATAATTCCTTCATTTATTTATTTTGCTGAAGACTTAAATTATAAAAATCAGGGCTTTTCACCTGTAATTTCAGTGGGCATCTCTAACAACTGACATTTTTGTATGTATTCATGTCATTATCACAATGAATGAAATTAGCAAGAATCCGTTAATTTCATTGAATTCATGTGGGTGTTTAGTTGTCCCTCAAATGCCCTGCTCATTGATCTTCACCTTATACCTGAACTTTGCACCTTTTCCCCTTTCTGAGATTAAAGTGGGTCTTCCTTCTCTGTATCTTTCAGGATTTGTTTTTTTTTTTTTTTTTTTTTTTTTTTTTTTTTTTTCC